>JAIEZT010000021.1:16059518-16382018 GCA_019594935.1 Periophthalmus modestus
GTGGTGCTACTCATGTTTTTACTGATGGATCCAGGACCCAGCTCGTGGAAAGGTGGGGTTCAGTGTGTATGTTGCTCAATTAGATTTTAGGTTGAGTAAGCGCTTACCTGATGGTCTTAGTGTGTTTTCAGCTGAGCTTATAGCTATTCTAAGTGCACTGTGGTGGGTGGAGGAAGCAGGAGCTCTAAGTGTGGTTATATGCTCAGACTCTGTCATCTGTGCAGGCTTTGGATGCAGGAGTAAGAACTAAAGCGAGGCCTGATATAGTTGCAGAGGCACTAATGATGGTCTTTAAATTGGAAAAACTTGGGAGGAATGTGGCATTTGTGTGGGTGCCTTCCCATGTCGGAATTCAGGGGAATGAAGTTGCAGATGTTTGTGCAAGAGCCAGTCTGAGTAATGAAAACACTGAGTTCAAAGTTCCGTTAGGAAGGGTAGAGTACGGGAGCTATGTTAATGCTGCAATAATTAGAAGGTGGCAGCAGGACTGGAACAGTGAGACCAGAGGAAGGGGGTTCTTGATATAGTACCATGTGTAAGTCACATCTCCACATCTTCAGTTGCATCTCGGAAAGATGAGGTGAAACTTGTAGGGTTAGACTGGGGCATTGTGTCTTTGCAAGTGGGTTTATTTATTATTGGAAAACATCCTAACGGCAACTGTCAATATTGTGGAAAATTGGAATCTGTAGCACATGTTATTGCACTGTCCTTTCTATTCCGAGCAAAGAAGAGTATTATTCTGCACACTCTCTGATACAGGCTGTAAACACTTTTCTTTAAAAAGTTATGTTACAACATGGAGCTCCCCCCAGAGAGAATTACAGCAGTAATTAATTTTCTGAGAGACACAGGGCTTTACGCAGCTATTTAAGTAGCTTTTCTTCTACTTTCAATGTAATGTAAGGGATATTCTACCAGTAGAGGGCAGCAATGCACTGACCGTGCCTGGTCTGCCGGAAACCCAAGAAGAAGAAGCAGTTCCTGTGTGGTACTTCACTGTCCCACTGTTAGCCCAGCTGGATGTGTGTGGTGTAGTGATGTGTGTAGTGATGAGATGTGTGTGGTGTGTCCTCTGCACCATGGCGCCTCTCCTGCTCTTCTCTCTGGTCATGTTTGTGTCTGCTGGAGCCGCTCCTGGAGGAGGTGAGATTGCGCTTATCATGTGCTCAGATTAGTTTTTTCACTCTGCAGAGCATCCTGATCAGCAACTGTGTTAAGATTAATATTTGTGCAACTTGTATCACCCGTTGCCTTTTATATATATATATATATATATATATATATATATATATATATATATATATATATATATATATATATATATATATATATATATATATATATATATATATATATATCTATATATATATATATATAATATATATATATACTGGTTAGCTCAACTGGTAAGTCTTATGACTTTCACATGGGGGACCCGGGTTCGAATCGCAATGAGCAATTACCAACAACCAGTGTGGGTCCTTGGGCAAGACCCTTCAAGCTACCGCCTACCTCATACAATGATGAGTGCGAATGAAACTTACGAGATGCGGCTCAGACGTCGCCCGGCCAAACAAGGTCTGCGTCAGGTGTTGGGGAACCAGAGCATCTTGACGATAAGTGGGCTACTGGAACAAGGCGGAGATGGGCGAGATGCGATAACAAGGCTCTGTTGGAATGCTACTACTCCAGTGACCCTAGTCAGAGGGGGTACATGAACAGGATGTGGGAAAAATGGATACTTCGAAACCCGCAGTCCAAGCTTACGGCTAAGCAACTAGTAGCTCAGTGTTCCAACATCCGCAAACGGCAACTGCTATCACAACTTGAGATTGACGAGGTACAACACAAAATATGCTACGGCAAGGGGGAGCCAGGACGCCAGGTCAGAGGGGAGTTAACATCAACTCCCCATCCGGAGATTGGGTACGAAGCCCCAATAAGTATTACGCTGAGCGAGGCAGCGACTGACCTGAAAGATAAGATCATGGCAATGGCAAGGCAACCCCGACACCGCCTGCAGAGACTAAGTGAAGTACCATCTGAAAGTCTCCTAGAAGATGTGAATGCAGCATTGAGAGCGATCCCATCACAGAAACCAATGAGCTTCAGCAGCAGTGATCCTAGAGATGCTTGGATATAAGAGCAACCATGGGAGCCATGAGAAACAATACCCACCATGGAAACGACGGTTAGAGGCTAAAATCAAGGCAGTGCGGAGAGAAGTGAGAGAAGTGAGCCAACTGTCAGAGGCCCAGAGAGGTGCAATGAAAAAACAAGTACCCAGGAGGTACAGCCAGATGCCCATACCTGAAGCACTGGAAACTGCCAAACAAAGGCTCCAAGCCTTGGCCAGCCGCCTAAAGAGGTACACACGAGATAATGAATCCAGACGAATAAACCGTCTGTTCGCAACACAACCGGCGAAAGTGTACGCTCAGTGGCAGGGTAATAACACCAGAGCAGACCCACCAAGGCTGGAAACCGAACAGTACTGGAAAGGTATATGGGAGAAGGAGGCATCACATAACAGCTGGTGGCTCTCAGAGAAGACCACAGCAACCTCCCTGAACAGAATCCAGTCACCATCACAGTGGCAGACATCCAGGAAAGAGTCTCAGGTATGAAGAACTGGACCGCACCAGGCCCTGACATGATCCACGCTTACTGGCTGAAGAAGCTCACTGCTCTCCATGAGCGCCTGGCAGCACAAATGAACCAGCTGCTAATGGATGGGACTCACCCTGAATGGCTGACCGAGGGGCGCACGATCCTGATCCAGAAGGATCCCTCAAAGGGCACAGTCCCATCCAACTATCGCCCAATAACCTGTCTCTCCACAACATGGAAGCTCATGTCAGGCATCATCGCGGCTAAGATAAGTGGGCACATGGACCAATACATGAGCACAGCACAGAAGGGCATCGGCAAAGACACCAGGGGAGCCAAACACCAGCTCCTGGTAGACCGAACAGTCTCCCGAGACTGCAGAACCCGTAAGACCACCCTGTGCACTGCCTGGATTGATGATTACAAGAAAGCCTACGACTCTATGCCACACACATGGATCACTGAATGCCTGGAGCTGTACAACATCAACAGGACTCTAAGAGCCTTCATTGCAAACTCGATGAGGTTGTGAAAACCACCCTTGAGGCCAATGGCAAGCCACTTGCACAAGTGACCATCAAATGTGGCATATACCAAGGAGATGCACTGTCCCCACTACTGTTCTGCATAGGTCTGAACCCCCTCAGCCAAATCATCAGCAACACTGGCTATGGATACCGACTCAGAATGGGGCCACCGTCAGTCACCTCCTGTACATGGATGACATCAAGCTGTATGCTAAGAATGAGCGAGACATCGACTCACTGATCCACACCACTAGGATCTACAGCACAGACATTGGAATGTCATTCGGGCTAGAGAAGTGCAGCCGGATGGTGACAAAGAGAGGGAAGGTAGTCCACACAGAAGGGGTCTCACTCCCAGAAGGGACAATAGCAGACATTGAGGACAGTTACAAGTACCTTGGTATCCCCACAGCAAATGGCAACCTTGAAGAGGAAACAAGGAAAGCAGCCACGGCCAAATACCTCAGACGAGTAAGGCAAGTCCTAAGGAGTCAGCTCAATGGCAAGAATAAGACCCAGGCAATAAACAGCTACGCCCTGCCAGTAATCAGATACCCAGCAGGAATCATAAGCTGGCCAAAGGAGGAGATACAGACCACCCCAAATCCAGCACCCTGAGATTGTACGCGAGCCGTAAGGAAGGAGGCCGAGGACTAGTGAGTGTGAGAGCCACAGTCCAGGATGAAACATCCAAGATCCACAAGTACATCCAGGACAAGGCCCCAACAGATGACGTGCTCAGCGAATGTCTCAGACAGTGGAGTGCAGAGGAAGAGGAGCTGGAGGAACCATCATGGAAGGACAAGCCCCTGCATGGGATGTACCACCGGAACATAACTGAAGTGGCTGATATCAAGAAATCCTATCAATGGCTTGAGAAAGCTGGACTGAAGGACAGCACAGAGGCACTCATCCTGGCTGCACAGGAGCAGGCCTTGAGCACAAGAGCAATAGAGGCCCAGATCTACCACACCAGACAAGACCCACGGTGTAGGCTGTGCAAAGAGGCCCCTGAGACAATCCAGCACATAACTGCAGGGTGTAAGATGCTGGCAGGGAAAGCATACATGGAGCGGCATAACCAAGTGGCGGGCATAGTGTACAGAAACATCTGTGCAGAGTACGGACTGGAAACCCCCAGGTCTAGCTGAAAAACACCTCCAAAGGTAGTGGAGAATGATCGAGCCAAGATCTTGTGGGACTTCCAGATACAGACTGACAGAATGGTGATGGCGAACCAAACCGGACATAGTGGTGGTGGATAAACAACAGAGTAAAGCCGTTGTGGTGGACATCGCAGTACCAACGACGGGAACATCAGGAAAAAGGAGCACGAGAAACTAGAGAAATACCAGGGGCTCAAAGAAGAGCTGGAGAAGGCCTCAGTGGTGCCCGTGGTCATCGGAGCACTCGGGGCAACATCAGACATCTCAGTCCAGAAAAGTGCAGTACTAGGAACAGCAAAGATACTGCGCAGAACCCTCAAGCTCCCAGGCCTCTGGTAGAGGTCCCGAGCGTGGAAAAAGAGGGGATAAAAGACCACCTGCGGAGGGTGAGGAGGAGATTATATATTTTATATCTATATAATGTCATCTGTTAGGCCAGACATGTCAAACTCAGGCCCACGGGCCAAATTTGGCCCTCATTATAAATATATTTGGCCCGTGAGATCATATGAAATATGTATTAGAGCTGCCCCCGCCGGCTGTCGTGCCAGTATAGAGCATAAAGTTACAAAAGTTAATGTTTTACATTAAAGACAATCCCCAAACCCTTTTCCTCAACCATTACAGAGTAGTGCCTAATCTTAACCAGGGACCAAACCACATCTAAAATCCTGTAGTTCTGTTATAGGCCTACGTCATATTTACCCATGTTATGTTTACCAAAACATGTTTTAAACTAATTACCCAGCACAAACAGACTAGAGCACGGGCAACACAAAGTCAACTTTTTTTTGAGTTGTTGAAAATATTATAAAATGACAGTTTGAGCACAACAGTGTAAATAATGCCCATGTCACTGTATGCAGCAGTAGAGATGTGGCATTAGTGCTCATTTTTTGTGCCTTTTCTCAGGGCACTCCAGCATGGTCAGTTACTACATTAAATGAATGAAATCACTTTGTGAATGACTTAACTCTACACTAGTGTTAACCTTTAATAGTCAGTGTACTAAGGCAGGAGGTCTTGGAGTAGTTTTAACACCATACTGTGGAACATTTTAGACAAAGTATAAACATCTCCATGAAGCACAAGCAGGAGGGGTGCTCATGATGAGAAAAGTTACACAGTGTACCTTTTAAATATTCTGCTGATGTGTGGCCCGTTGACGCTATGGTTAAGAGTCACTGGACTAAACTAGTAAGTCATAATTCTGCTTTATTTCAGCCACTACAGTGACCTGTCTCTCTGGGCAAAGCTGCATTTTGCCCTGCCACAGCCAAGGACTTTTAGGATTTGTGTGGTCCAAAGACTCACTCGGGATTCAGTCATTCCCCAGAAGTGATAAGCCCCAGTACCACGAGCACCACAGGTATAGAAACAGGACCGCTCTATTTGAGCAAGAGATTCCCAACGGAAACTGCTCACTGATAATCCACAACATCACACCTCAGGACAGCGGTTTTTTTTGACTGTGTAACCAAGAGCCAAAGTGGAGGACAACAGCAGAAATATTTCACTGTACAAGTGACTGGTAAGATAATACTATTAACAAAACACAACCTGGCCTATTACTATTATTATTTTTTTTTTTTTCCTCAAATAGTCACATTTGGAGGATTCCGACAGTACTCATGGTATACGGCCACTGCCCTGTATTTACCTCATTCTCCAATTTATTTTTTAAAATCTTTAATATATGTGTAGAATTTGGCAGCGTTGCAAGCACAAATGAAAAAAAAGCAAACACACATCACCGTAAAGAGGCAGACAGAAGGTACTTTGGTTGAAAACCGAAGCACTGACTTTCTGTTTGTTTCTGTGCAATATTGCAAATTAAAATATAACTACAGCAGTGTCATAGATTATATATTATGAGTAGAGCAGACAGAAACACAGTGGACTTCATTTACAGCACTCACATACAGTGAGAGCAGAGTGTATATTTAGTGTATGACCAAAATGAGGCGCTCTCTGGGATTTATCAAACTTGACATAAGCATCCAGGTGTCCTCCACGCACTGGCTCCACGTGGGGAAAGTAAGACTGTGGTGCAGTGGTCTAGGTCCGGGCGGGTTGGCTGCCCTGTCCTGTGTCCTGTGTCCTGTGTCCTGGGGCCCCGGCTGGTTCTGAGGCGGAGCAAAGATCCAGTCTGTTACATCTTGTTCCCGAGCAGCTCATCATTGGCACACTTGGATCTTTCCAATTCTTTATGATTTCCTCTTCAGATAAATCCAGTATTTTACCGTATTTTTACCGCACCCTTATGCCATAAACTCCAGGGTGACGCCACTTCAAACATTTGGGGCATTTCCTTTAAATTGTGCTGTTTTTGTGCAGCTGCGATTATCAAAAGTATGCACAAATATACACTCAAATATACACTCTTTTCACCACAGTGTTAGTAAATGAGGGAACATTATAGTAAAAAGAACTCTTTAATGGTATAGTGATTCATTTGAAACAGTAACTAACACTGCTGGGACCTTTGACATAACTTTGACATATATTTCTTTGCAGAGAGCCTTTGAGTTCGCTTGCTTGCACTGGGATTGCTGTGTGTCATTACTATAGTCCCCACTGTCGTTGCAATCCTAACCTACAAACGTAAAGAGGTAAAATTATCACTACTACTTTATATTTGCTGTGTGAATTGTTCAGCTGGAGACTTTATAACACGTCACAACTTACTTCAACCATAATGAGTCTACATTTGCTCTGGACATTTTGTGCTGTTGTTCTGCCCATACTGTTCATATTGTGTACTGATACTTTGCAGCTGATCACCATCATCATCATCAACATCAACATTCTCTGTGGGTGTCATGCTAGCTCTAGGCACTGCTCTGTCTGAAGCTCTATTACTCAAATTTGACTTTAATTTGAGCCTTATTTTAACACAATCACAATAAAGAAATGACTTAGAACTACAACAGGTGAGCTGATTTTGTACTTTTAAACAAGTACAAAGTGTAAATCTGTCAACTGGACAAATCATTGTAGAAGTGAAGACATGTCGCTGCTCATCCAAGCCGCTTCTTCAGTTCTGGTCAGATTATTGGCGGACACTGCCTTATATCTATCTGAAGAGAGAAAGTTTAATCTGAAACGACCCTATTCAACCTTTAATGACCCTGCTGTTGTTCTTTGTTTTGAGGATGGAGTTATAGATGGGGGAGAGGTTGTGTCTCACCTTTAGATCAGACCTGGACGACTGAGGGATTCACAGACATTTTAAACAAGTTCCCCTGAAATAAAATTACAGTTGCTAACTAGCATTAGCCAACACTTTCTCAGTGAGTTTTTCCTCATCTTTTTGTTGAAAATCAAACTCCTAAACAGGACCATGAACGCTTATATTGATCACAGGCTCTGAAAATGTGTGAAGTCCATCTTGTATTTTTTTTCTTCAGTTTTCTTCAGACGATCTGTTGTGGTACAGCCCATAATAACTGCTGAACATTGTGCTATAGATGCACAGGCATCACCCACAGCGTGATGGCACTGTGTCAATATTCAGTCAAAGTTTATGTTCTGATTCTAAAAAGTTCAGCTCTATGTATAACACATTGTCTCTTGTTTTCAGATCACTGAGGTCCCTGACTCTGAGCCAAATCCTTCTCAAAGGTGAGTAAAGTAAACCGTAATACCACATATTTCAAATAGATTGGTACTTAGTTTGTCATTTTGAGTTTCTAATTAAGTTGTGTTTTTATTCACCATGCACATTTTTTGACAAGAAGTGCTGCTCATGTTTAGAGTATACTGAGTACACGTGTGATTCTCTCTAAAGCAAGATCCCAAATCCTCATCTTTATGCTCCGTTACCATTAAGCACAACTTAAGTGAAAAATCACACATGCAATGCCCCTAGCAAAGTGCTTTTTACTTAGCCTCTGTACATTTATTGCCATTGCACATTTATTGTTGCCATCTAATATATAATTATATATTTATAAATACACATTTTCAGTGTACTTAAATGTACTGCATCAGTAGAATCAAAGACTACAGGAGTCATATGACTCTGTCTAATGGGTTAAATTGTCATGTCAACTATTCACACGACAATACCAACTACGTTTTATAGACCAAACGTCTCTATAAAACACTGTCTCTGACTGGTTGATGTGACACAAAACAGATGCAGAAATTTCAAAATTTTCAATGCTCACAAATTCTTCGCTTCACACTGGCTTAAGATGAGAATGACCATAAAATAAAAAATAATACAGATCTGTCATTCCACCTTTGAGTCAAGTTATTTATATTGTATAATACTATAAAGTACTACCAAAGTAATAATATTAAGAAGACATTAACAAACAATATATTAAAAATGATAAACATATTTTTTTTAATTATGCTTAAACAGTTCTAACCTCTTGTGTTTCTTGCCCCTGTAGTGTGTCTCAGGACACGACCTTTGCTCGGAAGTTCGTTTGTTTTCTGCTCGGTCTGTGGTCAGCATTTCCCCGGCACTTCTTTCTGATCTTCTCCCTGTACCGCCACAGACAGACGGCTCAGTTCTGGCACTTCAGCCCTATCGTCCTGATCTTTCAACTGGCTCATCTGATTTTTGTTGTGGTGAAATCTTTTTTTGTCCCAAAGGTTTTCAGCACAAAAGCACTTCTGGGGCTGCCTTGTCATGATTACTCTCAGTTTTGTCACAATGCTCATTTCTATTAACGTGTCAATAGCTAAGGAAACGTTTTTGGTTATTAACATGTGTGCACTCTGGTTGGCTACATTATTTAACTGCATGACTGAATGTAACCTCAGTGTAGAAGTGGCATCGCTGTCAACTCAAAGTCTGAGTCAGAGTTTTTGCACGTGGTCAGTCATTTTCTGGGATTTTAGCATCAGTTGTTATGATCATTTCTTCTGTGGCGTTTAAAGATGCAGCTGACATTGCCAATTGCGGTTACTCATTAGCTCTTCTCGTTTCACTGGCTGCTCTCATCTCCTACATTGTCTTTCAGTGTCTTTTAAACCAAAATCATCAAGCTCCAAAAGAGGTCAGTGTTGAACAGTTACCTTTAAATGATGAAAAGAAAAACAATGACCCAGAGCAGCCACATTCCCCTGATGCTAATAGCACAAACTGGAGAAGACACTTTTGCACTGTTTATGTAGCACTAGTTCCAATGCTCACTTTTTCTGTGTATCCTGCAGTTACAGCTGACGTTCAAACAGCAAGCTCAGGAATATGGGCCCGTTTATTTATGCCTGTGTGCTGCTTTTTAATTTTTTACATCTGCGACTGCGTTTGCAAATGCACTGGTCAGAAGTTGGTTTCCTGGGCTAAAAAGCACTTTCCGATCACATTCCTCTTTCTTCTTATCATCTACACTGTGTCTATTCTTGTATTCATATTTTGGAACACCAATCCAAGAGCTCACCAGTCCAACAATGCAGTATTCCCAGTCCTTATGATTCTCTTCTCTTTGTCCCATGGCTTTTTGTCACACCTTTCAGTGTTATATAAGGAGGAAAAACACCCAGGCCCAAATATTTCAAAACCCCTATGGTGGGCAATAGGAGGTACAATAGGTGCTGCACTGTCTTTTGGATTCAGAGCGATAATCCAGAAAACTTGAAATATCAACTTGAACTTTTTGTGTGTACTGTATTTGAAAACACACTGCTGTTTACATCACACTGCTGTTGTGTTCTACAGTATTATCTGTTACTGCTTTATTCTCTGGGTGAAGATCATGACCCTCAGAGCTGCTGGGGAAACCTGTCAGGAGCAGGGACCCATCTCCAGATCTTTACCTAGGTTATATGCTGCTCAAAGTTTGTTTGTTTTTTTAACTTTTAGACATAGAATGGAGGCTGTATGCTAAAGGAAATATAATCTTTTAATGTGTCAAAATGTAGTTTTAGGTTCTGTGACTTTATATTTTTGTAAGGAGATGCGTGAAATCTATTTTGACTGTACTGTCTTAAAAAGGAAAAGGTTTACAATCTCACCACCTTTTAAAGCAACAGTTTCAACATCATCCCTTAACTACTGAGAAATGTGACTTTTATAAACTTGATGCTGCCTCCATGGGCCTCTGCAGTGTCCAGTAGTTGGGGACAGCACACAAGATGCCTTGATTATAAGCATGTGTTTGTAATTACAAACAGTCGTTTTTAAAACTTGGTTCAGTTTGATTGAAACATGTCTCGGAGCAGAGTCTCAGGTGGAACATTTATCTTCAGTTCACATTTATCTTCAGGCTCAGCTCTCATTCACAGACAGACACGATGTTTGAATTCAGTGTTTTATTACTACATGTTCACCTGTGGTAAAGGACGTTTATCGTAATTCCGTCACTTTTAATATAGAAACTCAACAAAAAACTACAGATTTTTAATCACATAAACGACCAGTGAGTCAGACTTTTGAGCTGCTCTGTGACATGAAGAGTCTGAGAGTTTTGATGCTTAAACCTGTGTTTGAAGGAGGATTGATCAGTTTTGAATGAAAAACTAATTACAGGCTGTTACCAAATTTCATTAAGGAAAACTGAAACTCTGCTTGGGAGTCTGTGAGAAAACTCTGTTTTCTGAGATGTTTTGCACTTTAAAATGCATTAAGCTTTAATATATATACATGTATTTAAAATAATATATCTAGTTGCACATATTTTTGTCCGCATTTTGTCTTGATTTCTCCTGATGAACCAAAATACAAAATGGCCATGGCCTTAATGAAGATTGTAGCCTTTTGTAATCCTGGAAGTGTTTCAGCCATGTCTTGTGTTTTTTTTTATGTGTTTTAATCAAGCAATAACTATGTTACTGAACTCTGTGTGTATATAATGCAATAAAAAATATTTTATGAGTGCCTAGAAATCATGTGTTTAATGTAAAATAACTGAATATTCAGGCCCATTAAAGAAGAGATGGTCCAGGCAAAACCTTTAGCAGAACAATTAGCACAAAATAACAAAAGGTGATTTTTTTTTTTTTTTTCTTTATCATAGACTTATAAATGGAACTGACTGGGCAAGATATTGAATTTGTTTCTTTCTTTGTATTTTTTATTAGTCTAGGGCACTGTCATGTATAGTAGAGTACTGCGTAGGCCTACATGCAGTAAAGAGTAATGGGAATTATCAACATTAAAATAGTAATAATAAAGTTACAAATCAATTACTTGGAGTCCTTTCAATTTTGTATATTTTTTTAAACACATACAGTACACACTGGCTATATTAATGACTATAAATGTACATCCTTCAGCTACGGCAGCATCTAAATCGAGTAGCAGTGGCAGTAGAATTCAAATGTCACTTGATTTCCCTTCGTTGGAGCGTCCTGTCCCAAAGCCTCAGGAGAAGAAGTAGATCTGCTGGAAGTTGGTCCAGTCTGCGGTGTCGGAGGGAGCGTACTCGTCGATCAGGGGCTTCTGTTCCTCTTCATCACGGCTGAAACTGTGACAGCTTTTCCTCGCTGCAGGAAAACAGAAGAATAAACATTTGAGTTCTGTTGTGTGATAATCTGTCTACAGGAAACATTAATGAAGTTACATCATGCAACAGTGAAACTGAAGTGGATTAGATTAGACTAGATTAGACTAGATTAGACTAGATTAGACTAGATTAGCCTTTATGTGGGAATATGGAATTGATTTGTGGGTTTATTGTATTTGACTTTATTTGATTTCAGTGTATTTTAGTTATGCACAACTTTGAGGGTTTTTAGCACCTAATGAAACAGATGGAGCGAAAACTGGAAGGTGGTGCACAGGCTCAGACTAGAGTGTGTGAGCACGGTGACGGGCTCGGACTAGGGTGTGAGCGCGGCGACGGGCTCAGACTATGGTGTGAGCGCGGTGACGGGCTCGGACTATGGGGTGTGAGCGCGGTGAGGGGCTCGGACTATGGTGTGAGCGTGTGACGGGTTCAGACTAGGGTATGAGCGCGGTGAGGGGTTCGGACTATGGTGTGAGCGCGGCGACGGGCTCGGACTAGGGTGTGAGCGCGGCGACGGGCTCGGACTAGGGTGTGAGCGCGGCGACGGGCTCAGACTAGGGTATGAGCGCGGCGACGGGTTCGGACTAGGGTGTGAGCGCGGCGACGGGCTCGGACTAGGGTGTGAGCGCGGCGACGGGCTCGGACTAGGGTGTGAGCGCGGCGACGGGCTCGGACTAGGGTGTGAGCGCGGCGACGGGCTCGGACTAGGGTGTGAGCGTGTGACGGGTTCGGACTAGGGTGTGAGTGCGGTGACGGGCTCGGCTAGGGTGTGAGCGCGGAACGGGCTCGGACTAGGGTGTGAGCGCGGCGACGGGCTCGGACTAGGGTGTGAGCGCGGCAACGGGCTCGGACTAGGGTGTGAGCGTGTGACGGGTTCGGACTAGGGTGTGAGCGCGGCGACGGGCTCGGACTATGGTGAGAGCGCGGTGACGGGCTCGGACTAGGGTGTGAGCGCGGTGACGGGTTCGGACTAGGGTGTGAGCGCGGTGTGACGGGCTCGGACTATGGGGTGTGAGCGCGGTGACGGGCCGGACTATGGTGTGAGCGCGGTGACGGGCTCGGACTAGGGTGTGAGCGTGGCGACGGGCTCGGACTAGGGTGTGAGCGCGGCGACGGGCTCGGACTAGGGTGTGAGCGCGGCGACGGGCTCGGACTAGGGTGTGAGCGTGTGACGGTTCGGACTAGGGCGTGAGCGTGTGACGGGCTCGGACTAGGGTGTGAGCGCGATGAGGGGTTCGTCGGACTAGGGTATGAGCGCGGTGAGGGGTTCGGACTAGGGTGTGAGCACGGTGACGGGTTCGGACTAGGGTGTGAGCGCGGCGACGGGTTCGGACTAGGGTGTGAGCGCGGTGACGGGCTCGGACTAGGGTGTGAGCGCGGCAACGGGCCGGACTAGGGTGTTAGAGTGTGACGGGTTCGGACTAGGGTGTGAGCGCGGCGACGGGCTCGGACTAGGGTGAGAGCGCGGCGACGGGCTCGGACTAGGGTGTGAGCGCGGCGACGGGCTCGGACTAGGGTGTGAGCGTGTGACGGTTCGGACTAGGGCGTGAGCGTGTGACGGGCTCGGACTAGGGTGTGAGCGCGATGAGGGGTTCGGACTAGGGTATGAGCGCGGTGAGGGGTTAGGACTAGGGGTGTGAGCGCGGTGGCAGGGCTCAGACTAGGGTGTGACCGCATGATATATGACAGATTCAACAATACATTTGGGGGTTAATATTTATCCTAGTAGAGAACCTTTTGGTATTTTTCTGTTCTATGATAAGAAATGAGACCAGGGTCAAATAAAGAACTTTTTTTGACTTATTATAGATATATACTAATTACTAAAGTGCTTCATTCTATCATGTGTTTAGAATATGTTTTGGGCATAATCCTGCCTCAGGATTATTGTGTCAGTGGCACACATTAGTTTCAGTGTTACAGTTTATCATTACATTTCCTTCACCAAAAGACTGTACTTCAAAATGTCATATCGTGACAGGCCTACATGTAACTCACTGGAGTATGTAATCCAAACTGGTGTTAGTGTACAAAGAACTGCTTTGTACCTTCACTGACAAAAAATTCTGCAAAGCCCTGGGCAGCTTTCACGGCTGAGGGAGAGTGGGCCGTGAAGGACTCGGTCCGCTCAAACTGGTTCTTCTCTGGATGCCACTGCACCCCGTAAAATGGATATTTGTACGCTGTCAAAACATTGCATTTAGTATGTGTGTTTAGTTACTGTATAATTTATGTTTTTTTAGCCAAACTTCTGTACATCTGCCCTAAAGACACATAAAGCCAAATTCTTGTTTTATGCTTTTAAATTAGACATCAAATATATGACTAAGATCATTACTAAACATTGCCACTGTTGGATTTTCTCTTGTTTTTTGACACATCAAATCCATTACAGTGATTTTCATGTTGACTGTCTTTATGCCAGATGCCTTTCTTGACAAAACCCATGGAGTTCATCCGAGGACCCAAAAGCACAGTGGGTGGTGGTTGTCGTGTATAATTTCCTGTACAAACCTTCCATCGTTGAAATGAACATTTTGCCATCATCTGTGGTGTTGGTGGTTAGTACTCGGTAAAAAGTATTTAAGTTCTCACACTTCCTGTAAGTCTGAAAGAGACAGAACAGAAGGCATCATTTACATCATGTTCCTTTGAGTTATAAATAAACTGATATAAAATGTCTCACGTTCATAGTCAGACTGTATTTGTGGATGTTGACAGTTACAGATTCAGTGGCCAGAGTATGAAGTGTGTCCTTTGGGAAACTTTTGAACATCCTGCTCTCTTTGGCTTCTGTTCACGATTAACAAAAACACATTCAGTTTGAACAACTACTTCTACTACAACTCCCACTACTACTACTATTTGCTACTCTATTTGTTGTATAGTTACCATGGTGACACAATGCTCACATTAATCATGCTTGATTAAGTCGGGTTTTGGTCCAGAATCAGGACAATAATCTGAATTTCAATAAAGAGGTTTTAAAGAGAACCTTGTGTTGGAATGAGGTTTCTGGGGGTGTCCTACATGTATGTCTGTGGCAGAATGTTCATCAGTTTCCATTTGATATGTTTAAAATTTCCAAAAGCCTGTGATCAATATGAGCATCTATGACAGGCCCGGGTCTACAGGGGCAAAAGGTGCATGACAGGCCCCGGGTCTACAGGGGCAAAAGGTGCATGATAGGCCCGGGACTACAGGGGCAAAAGGTGCATGACAGGCCCGGGACTACAGGGGCAAAAGGTGCATGACAGGCCCGGGTCTACAGGGGCAAAAGGTGCATGACAGGCCCGGGTCTACAGGGGCAAAAGGTGCATGACAGGCCCAGGTCTACAGGGGCAAATGGTGCATGACAGGCCGGGTCTAAAGAGGCAAAAGGATGCATGACAGTCCCGGGTCTACAGGGGCAAAAGGTGCATGACAGGCCCGGGTCTACAGGGGCAAAAGGTGCATGACAGGTTCATTTTAAAATTCTTGCCCCTCACTTTAGGCAGGTTCAATAATGAAATCACCCTTTGAGACTCAGGCAGTTTGGTTTGGACCTGCTGCTGGTTCATGCTCCTGTTCAGATGTTTAATTTTCAGTGAATCATTGAAAAACTGTTGGCTAGTGCTAGCTAGGTTATGACTGAAATGTTATTTGAGAGAGACTTGTTCAACAGCATAAATCAGCTCAAATCAGCTGTTGTATTTCCAACTAAGTCAGATTGTGTTAAAATAAAGCTCAGATTAAAGTTTCACTTTAGTACCAGAGCTGCAGACAGAACAGTGCCCTCAGTTAGCTTCACCCTCCAGGGAATATTGATGATTAGCTGCAAAGTATCTATCGTTTCATTTCTAGCTGTTCTGATTTAGCATATTTTCAGAACAATTGTGACATAATACATTTTTCACTCTATGGCTGTTAATGATGCTCTCTCATGTCCTGCTCTATGACTACTTTACTTTTTATTTATTTTGCTATTTAATGTACTTTTGTTGTCATTTATATTCATAATACTATTATTGTTGCTGGGCTTTTTTATTGTTATTTTGTTTTGCTGCAATCTCCAGGGGTAAATGCTTGTTTTTTTGTCTTTAATTGAAAAATATAACAGAAACAGGCTTTAGATTTTTAAAAAGAACAAAATAAAGAGTTTAACCTTTTGTAAAGTTTAGGGGTAGTGCCACATTAAAAATATTTGTGGTCGAGAGTACTTTCTTCTCTCCAACCACACACGCCATAAGTTGAAATCCAAGACAGGTTCCCCACACTGGGAAATAGTCGCCTCGATCGTTGGCCTGTAACATATAAAAACACATTCATTTCTCTTCAGGCGCTGCTGTTGACCAGGCTGATGGAACTTACCTCCGTCGCTAGAGCCAATAACAGTCTCGCAGCTCTTGCATAACCAGATGTGCTCACGCTTACTCCCCCACCAGGATAAAATACTCTGTGTTGGTCCAAATAGAATGAATTATTATTGGTACAGACATCAATTCATGATCACAGAGTTTGAATATTTACCCATTGATGGACTTAAACAGAGCCCTGTACTCTTCTTCGGTCTTGTCAATGCTGCAAAATGTACGATAAAAAGTTAGTTTCATTCTCATTCAATGTTTGTTTCTACTTTCTACATTTTATACACATACAGAAGACATCAGATATATGAAGTAAGATATATGGAATTGTTTATCTGTCCTATCCTTCAGTCTCAGGTCTGATCCGTAGCAAAAGACGAAATTTAAATCTGTCAACTGGACAAATTGTTGTAAGAGTGAAGACGTTTCGCTGCTCATCCAAGCCTTTTCTTCTTCAGTTCTGGTCAGATTGCTGTTGGATACTGCCTTATATCTGTCCGAAGCAGCTGTTGGTTACAGTTTCAGCCTTAACGACCCTATTCAACCTGTAATGGCCACTGTGAGGTATTTTCTAGCAGTGCAGCACTACTCCAAACTGGTTTCTTGATTTACTCATGCTAAAGTACAGTACAGTACAGTAACACGAGCCCGCCAGTGGTTATGGGATGCATGGGGGATCACCAGGACGTTATGGAGACCGGTGTGGGGGTCTACAAGGACGTGTGGACAAGAAGATAACACCTATGTTCTGGTCTTGTGATTAAAGCCACTTCTTTTTTGTAGCCTCTTTCACCAAGGAATGTGTGACCCCCGACTCTGAGAGGGTCATAAAACAGTCACACTGTTCGACTTTGCCTAAAGTTTCTTAAAGTGACTCCACGCTGACCAGAAGAAGACCCGCCTCACACACACGTACATCGGGAGTCCCTATAAAAGCTGTCAACAGGCACATCTCAGGACTCTCTTCTGTCCTTTCCTAAGAGTCAGTTGCTTCATTGTTCACTTTACCTGTGTGGAACTTATTAAATCCTTCTGACTTAATGTTTCAGTCTCTTTCTCCTCTTTGACGCTTACACCAGAAACGAACAATTCTTACACCACCTATTGTTCTCTTTGTTTAGTGTTTGTTCTGGGTCTGAGGATAGAGTTATAGATCGGTGAGAGATGACGTCTAAGTCCCCCATTCTTGTCTTTCATAACAAAAATACCTTCTTTAACTTCTCTCTCAAACCATTTCTTTTCTCTGGCTAAGATCTGAACGTCAGATATAAGTCAGTGTCCATCAGTAATCTGAGCAGAACTGAAGAAGAGGCTTGGACGAGCAGCGAAACGTCTTCACTCCTATAACTTTTTGTCCAGTTGACAGATTTAAATTTCGTCTTTTGCTGTGGAATTATGTAGCAAAGAAACACAAATAAGTAACATATTTTTCTACAAACCAAAGAGTGGCTACTTTGAGGATTTGGATCTACTTTTTCTTTTTCTACATAACTCTATATGTCTTGATTTAACGTTTTGTCCTTCAGATTACATTAACATCAAATTCTAACATCCAATTACTCATTAAGCTACTCTTACTTTTGGTCCACTACTTGAGTAATATTATTTTGAAGTAAAGTTACTCTCCTCTACCTGTGATTTGTACTCTTACTGTATAGGAGCGACTCTGGCTCCGGCCGACTCCAGATACTTCACATACGATGCAGCGATGTAGGATTTTCTGTCGGGGGTTGGTTTGTAGAACTCCTGAGCTACTACACCTGAAAACAAAATGACACAATAACCACAGTCACAGCAGGGCACTTGGGCTCAAAAAGAGGGATTTTATTTTTTTCTTCAAAGCCATGTATTGATGCATGGACCCGAAACATGCTCTTAATATTGTGAATATTTCGAGACATAAGCAGCACATAACAAACTTTAATGACAATATCTGTGGCACAAAAGGCTGGTTTATACAGAGAGATAATAAAACTTACCAATAACAGGCCTGTGGTTGAGCTCAGGTGGAGACGTGGCCTCCATGTTGTGTAGTTTCTGCAGAGACACAGCTGTGAATGAATCTTGCTCCTCTTGGCAAACAGGATCGTCTTGCAAGGAACATAACTGGTTTTGTGAGTTCTTGAGACCAAAAACACCAAGTTAGAGCAGAAATAACTTGTCCAAATACCACATCCACTACTGCATCTTTAAGAATGTGCTCATGTTTAGTAATGATCTTCATGCAGAGATTCATTACAGACGAGGGAAGGTCAAATTCATATTGTTAAACTGCAGATTGTTGCTTTGGGTCGGGTCACTAATAAAAATGATCATGTTCAACATCAGTGAATTCACCTTTTGAATATTTCATGGCAAAGTACGACGTAATGTAACAGGGAAAACTGTCCTTGCCCCATCTGAGAGTATGGCATCCTCACTTTCTATAATCTGAAAACCATCAGTAGTTTAATACTGAGATATGCAGCAGCATAAAGAATACAACAACAAATGGAAAGATTTTCAACTTTACCTTTACTTTAATGTCCTGATTGTTCTTAGGATTCACATCTGCAATTATTCACACAACATTAAATAAGACAGACACAGAGCATTACATAAGACTCTACACTCATCACAGGCATTCTGTGAGCAGAACTGGTCGTACAGGTTGAATAATGAATCTTTTTAAAACACCAAGAGAAACTGTTTTGTCTAATATGGCACATTAAGATAATGCTCTGAAAAGATAGCATTCATTCAAGCTGCAACCAATTCAGCTTGTGTAACCCAAACCCAGCCCTCTGTATTATTACTCCATGTGTGCCATGGATCTCTCATTATAATATTTCTGTATTTGTTCACAGATGTGCATACAGTGTGCAGGTCTGTCCCTGATCAGGACAGTGCTCTGTGGTCATTATAGACAAGACTCCTTCAGACAGTTTGGTATGACATTTAATTTTATTTATTTATTTAATTTATCTATTTAATACATTTAAATTTAAATTTAATGAATTGTATGTGACAAGTCTGTGTTGTCATTTGTAAGTAAGAAAGGAAGGAAGGTATAGAGAATATAAATGGGAAGAAAAATGAAAAAAAAAAAAAATAAATAAATACTATATATACACATTACATACACGTACATATACATACATACATACATACATACATATACACATACATACATACATACATACATACATACATACATACATACATACATACATACATACTGGTTACATACATACATACTACATACATACATACATACATACATACATACATACATACATTCACATACATACATACATACATACATACATACATACATACATACATACATACATACATACACATACATACATACATACACACATACATACACACATATACATACATACATACATACATACATACATACATACATACATACATACATACATAAATACATACATACATACACAATATTTACATACATACATAGCAATAATAAAAATGTATTAGGTGCTGTGATCGGTGAGGGCCAGCTGGTGTGACATTTCTAAAACTGGCTGGTTCTAAGGAAATAATAGGCAAACTCATACTTATATTTGTTTGATTTTTTGCTGTATTTCACTCACTCATTAAACAGACCAGAAAGAAACAAGATTACACTGCTGTTCACATCACATTTCACCATCCACGATAGAACATTTTTACATCTTTAATCTGCAAATGTTTCAGTGTCTCATGCTCTGATTCAGTGTTTCTCATTGTGATTGGTGTGTGAGTGTGTGAGATTTTATTCTGTGCTGCCTCTTGGTCAGGTCATTACTGCAAATTGACATAAATAAACATATAGGGTGAAGCACAAACATTTTCTTTTTTACTATGGCAGTTCAAGGCAAGTTTATTTGTACAGCACAATTCATACACAAAGTAATTCAAAGTGCTTTACAGAACAAGAAAGACATTCAAATCACAATACAACAAATATGAACATAAACAAGCATAAAAAGAGAAGAATAAAACCTTTCACTCATATGCACAGCTAAACAGAACCGTTTAGAGCCTGGATTTAAACATTGTCCATGTTTAGTCCTGCTTTAGTTCTGCTTTAGTCCTGGTTTAGTCCTAGTTTTGTCCTGCTTTAGTCCTGCTTTAGTCCTGCTTTAGTCCTGGTTTAGTCCTGCTTTAGTCCTGCTTTAGTCCTGGTTTAGTCCTGGTTTAGTCCTGCTTTAGTCCTGCTTTAGTCCTGCTTTAGTCCTGGATTAGTTCTGCTTTTGTCCTGCTTTAGTCCTGCTTTAGTCCTGGTTTAGTCTAGATTTAGTCCTGCTTTTGTCCTGCTTT
This sequence comes from Periophthalmus modestus, assembly GCA_019594935.1. Taxonomy (NCBI): domain Eukaryota; kingdom Metazoa; phylum Chordata; class Actinopteri; order Gobiiformes; family Gobiidae; genus Periophthalmus; species Periophthalmus modestus. The sequence continues at coordinate 16,079,951 of JAIEZT010000021.1, forward strand.
AGTCCTGGTTTAGTCCTGCTTTTGTCCTGCTTTAGTCCTGCTTTAGTCCTGCTTTAGTATTGCTTTAGTCCTGCTTTAGTCCTGGTTTAGTCCTGGTTTAGTCCTGCTTTAGTCCTGCTTTAGTCCTGCTTTAGTCCTGCTTTAGTCCTGGATTAGTCCTGCTTTAGTCCTGGATTAGTCCTGTTTTAGTCCTCCTTTAGTCTGCTTTAGTCCTGCTTTAGTCCTGGTTTAGTCCAGGTTTAGTCCAGGTTTAGTCCAGGTTTAGTCCTGCTTTAGTCCTGCTTTAGTCCTGCTTTAGTCCTGGTTTAATCCTGGTTTAAGCCTGGTTTAAACCTGGTTTAGTCCATGTTTAGACCTGATTTAATCCTGGTTCAGTACTGGTTTAATCCTGGTTCAGTCCTGGTTTAGTCCTGGTTCAGTCCTAGTTCAGTCCTGGTTTAGTCCTGATGTAAGTTTAGGTTGGTCCTTTAGTTCATGTTTAGCCCCAGTTTTTATGTGGTGTCTGTACAAATACTTATGCAGCCTTAGTCTTCATACTGGGTACAATCATCCACATTATCATGAAGCAGAATTACAATTTACATTTACCATCTTTTCATTTTTATTTCCCCTGCTGTTTCATGTTCCTGTTCTGTGTTACAGCGGCAAGATTAGAGCAAGTTCACAGTCCACAGCAGGGGGCAGCAGAGCACTGAAGCACAACAATTGTCCTCAAATGTGAATGATGGTAAATAGTAAATGGTGGGTTAAGTGTCTTGCCCAAGGACACAACAACAGCATTTATCTGTGGAAGCTGGAATCACACCGCCAACCTGTGGGACAGTGAATCTGACCACTCTCTGCTCTCTGTGTACTGCAGAAAAAGCCCTATATAAATGAATAAAACGCAATGATTAAATGTGAATTATTTTGTCAGAACGCCTTAGTAGTAACACCGCAGATTATTATATTGTCATGTCTTATATTTATTTTTTAAAATATTATAGAGTGTTTCACCTCAACATTACAATTCTTTCTCCATTTTTCACTGAATATGTCAAATTGGGAAGCTGTGACAACAAAAATAAAGACAATATAGGGATACATTTTATATTACCACATTTTATTCAGACAAATACTGCTAAAAGAAAGCATATAAATAATGTCTTTATATTTAAAAAGTACAGAAACATACTGCCATAAGTACCACATGGGTTAGTATAAAGTATCATCTACTACAACAAAAATATGTATAAAATATATTCACAATGCAAACTTGATAGTCACTTTATAATATGAAATAAATTCCACACAATGCTACAGTGCCCCCTACTGCTAATACTGGTACATTGCATCAAGGCTGTAAAAATGTTTAACAAATATCTGCTGTCACTGGGAAAATATATTAACATTGTAGATCACTGTTTTTAAATAATTAGAGATTTTTGAATGAGTATTTTCTCCTGTATTTGTAGCTGTAATTGTTCTCTGTCTATGTTGCAGTTGTTGGAGCCATGTGTCTTGTGTGTGTGTGTCACCAGTAGAGGGCGTTGTGGGGTAGGCTATATTTGGGAGGGCCCTTCCTGTGCTCCTCAGGGGGTGCAATATAATATAATAATATAATATAACAGTGAAATAACCTGAAGTGAACAGTTTGTTGACTGCCATGTTTTCCGCCTTTGTGTGATTTTAATCTTTTGATACGTACTTTAGAGTATCAATTTTTAAAGAAGATTATTACCTATCTTGGATTTGTCCATTTTAACACCAGATACAAAACTAGCCTCACAGATCTAGTTCCTTAAAGCGGTCTAAAAGGGATTAATCCGCAACAGTAAGTTTAAAAGGCCCATATTTCTCTATTTTCTCTGTTATAATGTTGTTTCCTCATCACAAACAGACCTGGAGTTGTGTTTTGTTTCATTCACACATGTTTAACACACAAACCCTGCATATATTAGCTGAGAAAAACACTCTGTTCCACTTTGTGATGTCATACCCTTTGTGATGTCATACAGGAAGTGCTCAACTGTGTTTTTAAACCCCATAAACCTTCACTAGAATCATTTGGATGATTTCTGTCCTGGAATTGTGAATCTCTACTGAACTAAAGGTAAAAGGAGCTGTTAACTTGGAAGCTACTACTTAATGACATCACAAGGTGGAGCGGAGCATTTTGAGCTTTTGGAGATGTTACAAACTAATAATGCAGGATTATCCAAACGAAACACAACTCCAGGTCTGTTTTTGAGGAGGTAACAACATTATAACATGACTTAAAGCTACAGGAGTCAATTCTGTGTAAGGAAGGACCTTTAATATAAGATGTATTTAATTTTACGGGACGTACGATCAGGATTCCATGTTGTTGTTCTTACAAAATATCACGAGTTGGTTCCAGTGTCAAAGAAAATCCCCAGTTGAAACATTTGGACACCACTGGGACGTTAGGTGTTGGCGTTGGAGGAGCTCACTGTGAGTACTCCGTGTTAGAGCAGCAGGCGTGGGTTCTCCTCCCTGTAGTTGTGGGGGTCTCCTTTGAAAGGCAGGGGAGGGGGGTGGTTACACAGTCCCATGAGGAAGATGATAATTGTGCCCAGGATCATGACCGGAGTGACGAGGAAGAGGCAGAGGCGGTCCACTGTACGAGCAATGCCACTCCAGTTGTCCTTCTCCTGTAAAACGACATCGTACCAGGATATTACGGTATTTACTAGACAGCACTTTTGTTAAAGATGCACCATGTAACTTTTATGAAGGAGAGTAACCTGCTCGTCTCTGTGGAGATGGTGTTATTTTGACTGAAATCTTCCCACAATATGGCATTAAACGTATCATTTCCAAGGAGACAAGCAGGCGGCACGCTCAGGGTCCAGTTACAGGTCAGGTATGTGGAGAGGCGAGTCTGTTCACACACTTCACACATTTTTCAAGGTATTTTTACAGCCATAAAAACTCCTTAGGCTGTGTTCTTTTCTCAAACTAAAAACACTGTATTTCAACTTGTGATGTCATCATGTGTTAATACAGGAAGTGCTCCACTGTGTTTTAAAACTCCACACACCTTCACCAGAATCATTTGGATCATTTCAGTCCTAGAATTGTCAAACTCTACTTAACCAAAGGTAAAAGGAGCTGTTAACTTGAAAATTACCACTTCATGACATCACAAGGTGGAACAGAGCATTTTGAGCTCTGAAGTTGCAGACTGATAACGCAGAATTACTCAAACATACCTCCGTCTGAGGAAGGTAACAATATTACAACATGGTTTAAAGCTCAATTTTGTGCTCAATATGATTTTTTGTATTACTGTGTGTTACATACACATAGGCCCAGTGCTTTCATGGTCTTATCAGAAACAACAGCAAAATGCAATGGGCCAGACGTGTGTCACAAACACAAATGGACTGACTGAAACAAGTCTGCCACTTCATTCCAGGCTTTGCAAAGAAATGATGTCAAGTTATCAACATTTGGATCTTTATGACCTTAAGTCTGGACCCCCCGTAGAAAATGCCCTAGTGCAGCTTCAGGAGACTTCTGAGAACTCGCTCAGTGTTGTGAAGGGTACGTTATTGTGAAACTAAATTATCTTTATCAAATGATGTTTCTGGTCTATTTGGATAAAAAAGGATTTCAAGCTCATTTTAAATAATGGTTTTAGTTAAAATTTTACAAAAAAAAAATTCACAGTGACATTTGGCCTGAGATAAATTTCCATAATAATGCAACAGTCATGACATAGTATCTCACCTCGTTGTAGTCGTTCTTGTTGCGCATGTGTTTGATGATGTAGTTGGCTCCATCCACAGCTGGTTTGATTTCTGCATAAAGCTGCTCGTCTCTCCTCCGTCCACAGGAGGCGCCACCACTGAACAAACAAACAGAAGAACAGTGTTTCAGGATCCTTCCTCCATAAACCTTGCTGTGGCACTCCTCTGGAGCTGCCTCCCCTGAAGCAGAGCCAAGTGTCCTGCTCACACTAAGCTGACGCTCACAGCTCCTGGAGAACATGTGGATCAGGCTCCAGAATGAACGACTGTGTCACGTGACCAGATCAAATGTGATAGAACTCAAAGTTTTAATGAAAATCTATGATTCTACAAATGAACAGCATTCAGGACTGTCTCTATGTGTCAGCAGTCATTAAAACATGTGAATATTATATTCACACACTGTTTGAATAATCTGTGATTTAGGCTGAGAAATAAATAAATGCACAGCCTTAAACATCTTCAGGGGTCCTTTTATCCTCAGCCCCATTCTTCATTTGCTACATTCGCCCTGATTTGAATTCAGTGGATCTGATAATAGTGGTATCTGCAGCAATGTGGCTAAAACAGCTAAAAATTTTGTTATTTTGTGTGTATTGTGTAATGACTTTTATTTTTCTTAAATGCATTTTACTGCTGAAATAAAGTTTGCAAAGAAATGAAAGTTGCAGAGCTATTTGCTGCCAAGGAGGTGCATGTGTTATTATTTACTGGATTTACACTGAGTAAAGGAGCCACCTCTTTCCACTGTTGGAGATGATCTGACCTCATCCAAACACATGCAGTTCTAATAAGAAGGATCTTGTTGTAAGGACCTTATCCTCATGATGCAGCTGTACAAATGTATTTATTCATATGACAAACTTTAAGTAGAATGGGGGTCCACACCTGCAGCGTGCGTGGGGCGGGCAATGAGTCCGTGTCTCTCTGACTGCTTCTCAAACATGAGCTCGCTGCGAGACTTGACGCTGTAGTACTCCTCTGCTTTGGCGATGTATCCCACAGAGCTGGAGCGTCGAGGCAGCGCTCCGTCCCAGTACGGCTCAGACTCCTCCGGTTTGGACATGCGCAGGATCCGGGGGAGGCGCTCCAGGAAAAACTGCACACATCACACATGCAACAAACATTATGATACAAAACATTACGTAAAAATGAAACTAAGACTGAAAGAAGTATTTTAAAATTCAGTGTACTTAGCTCCCAAATACAGCAGTTACTCTAACAAAACAGGAGAGTACTTTTGTGATTATTGTAGTTATCTGATTTTACTGGTCATGTATTCATTGTTAATGGGGAGTAAAGGGAATCAGTTCAAGTGTCTGCAGTACGCCAGGATTTAAAAAAAAAAAAAAACCCTTTTGTTAAACACCACTGTTAAAGACCACCGTGTCCTGACAATACAAAATGACACATGTGGAGATATGGACCGGTGTGGAAAATGAGCATTTCTACTAAATGAGTAAATATCAAAAAACTCACATATTACCACTGCACATGGGTTCATGTAAAAAAACAAGTATTCATGCAGAAAAAAGTACTAGGCAACAATGTATTTCATCATGACTTAATCTAATTTTGTACATATAAAGAGCAAAAAATACCAAATCTTCATCTCACTCATGTCTCCTTCCTCCTGTGTCCCATAAAAATCCTTAGAACCTCAGTAACATATTTAGGTACAAATTTTGGTCAACTAAGGCTCCATCAACCGATTAATTGACTGAATGAGTAAACAACTACGGCCCTACAGAACACTGTCACCGGGGCCTGAGTGTATTTCCCATACCCATTTGGTCCATGCGGTCATGACATGAGTGCTGGGGGTCCTGAAATGCAGATTAAGAACCACGACACAGTTCAACACCACCACCGTCACCAGCACCATGATGAACATCAGGTACCTGACACACAGAAACAGCACACGGCACCAATTCAGTATGTTGGGTTTCTGTTAAATAGTGACATTGTAAAATGAGTTGCCTGGTAAAATAAAGGTAAAATAAATAAATATGAACGTACTTGACAATGAGCGGCACAGACATGGAGGTCTCGGGGAGCCTCTGTGAGATCAGCAGCAGAAACACAGACTGAGCCAGCAGCACCGAGATGGACAGAGTCATCTTCTCTCCACCTGCACAAAAGAGAAGAAGTGAAAAGGTGTCTCATTACACTTTGAACCAAACGTTGGAGACATTAGCATTCATATCTCATCATTGCTTGCAGGTTTCTGTGGTTCTAATCCAAATATCTCCGTGTATGTGTTATACAGAGGGGTGTCCTCTAATGCTTCAGGCCAGATTCAGACAGTGATGTGCAGTCACATTCATTTTTCTTCAGTGAAGCATGTGAAACGAAGGAGCTCATCATCGATCACCCATCATTTTGAAACAAAATCACATTTCTCTCCCCTCAGATTAACTGAGTTTAGTGCTTTACTCATTGATTTGTGATGGAAATATATGTGTCTTCATGTTGTGAAGACAATATTCTTCTCATATGTGTTTGTGTGAAAGTATTTGATCTGTGTCAGTCTGTCAGACCCAGACCAGATGTAAATGTGTATGAAGGCTCTGTCCCCTCTCTGTTCTACCTGTCTAAGTGTAAAAGTGGATGAACTCATGAGTGTGAAACAAAGTCACTCTGCTTTGATATGTATGTAGATCTGTAATTCTGGTATAAATACTCAGAGCTCAGATACTGTGAAGGACAGATGCAGAGAGAGACTCAGAGAGACTTGGGACACCAGAAGGCTGTCGGTCTGGGCCCTGTCCCGACCTGGATGACTGAGGGTTTACACAGACATCACAAGGGACTGAAAAATATCACAGATTTCTGCATAATCAATGAAAGAAACACTAAACTCTTAATCTGAGGTGAGAGGAATGTTCATTTTGTTTGTAAATGATGAGTGACCAATGAGCTCCTTCGCTTTGAGACGTCATTCTGGATATCATCTTTATCAAAGTCATTTCCCTTGTAGATCAATAAACTTTGTCTCCGAGCTCAAAAGCTAATTTCAGACACTTGTACTGACTGTCTGCGGGCAGGTAGTAGACCAGTGACGCCAGGAAGGAGATGAGGACACAGGGGATGATGATGTTGACGATGTAGAAGAGAGGTTTGCGTTTGATGATGAGGTAAAAGGTGATGTCCTGGTGCTTGTTGCTCTCCATAGGGATGTGTTTGTACATGTTTCTCTTCGCCGGACGATGGATCACCTCCCATTCACCGTTTTCTGCACACAAATGTACAAACCGCATTCAAGATCACCATTTTATTAAAGGACACATCATGTAAAATAGACTTAAATGAACTCATAAACATGTTATAGCGTTCCTTCATCATTATGTTACCAGAGGAGGATTTTTGACTGATTCGTGCATGTTTGGGTAATGTCCTGCTTTGTAAGATCAAGCCTCAGAAATTTCAGTTATCACCTCCCCCCTATCTCCACCCACAGCTTTGTACTTCACACTATGTAACTTTTGAGCCAGAAAATAGACTAAAATAAAAACAACTCTTATTCTGCCTGAAAATGTTGTTCCAGTGGCATCATTTTACACATGATGGCATCAAATTATCTATGGAGAATGTCCCAGAGTATGGTTTTAACTTCCATAGAATCATGCGGGTGGCCTCCTACCTTCAGAAAGTCACATTCTGTACCTTTAATTATAATTATTTCAAAAAAGGAGGTATTTTTCAACAATAAAAACATGTTACATATGTGACCGGTTCATATGTGCATAATGACACAAAATGGTGTTTTCCTTTATTCTATTTTTTTCCATACCTGGTGTTTAAAATGTATGTGCAGTTTTGGTCCTCCAGACGCTTCTTCTACGTTTTTCTTTTTTTTCTTCTTTGTGTATTTCCTGCCTTGCCCCTGGTTTAAATCTGGGGTTTGACTCTCGCCTCTTCCCTTTTCATATCCATATTAGGAAAAGGTCAGTCATCTGTCTGTCATATGTTTAGAGTCGGCTGGATGGTTAGCGGCACGTTAATAAAGTTTTGTATATTTTTGTGGAACAGTTCCAGCTGTGTCGTGTGGCTCCTTTATCCCCACAACACAGAGGTACACCAGTCACACATATATATTTGTATTATATCTATTATTGTATGTATATTATATTAATACCTGAAAAAAAACCTGTGTCATTTTAAGTTTTGTTTTTCAACACTGCTGTACATTGATATAGATTGTGTTTTTTTTTAAGTTTAAAGTACAGTATTTGTTGCGACTGACCTGTCCATCCAGCAGGGTCAATGACGATCCACTCCACTGTATATGTACCGTCATCACCAGCTTCTTCTTTCAACAACATTCTGATCTCTTTCGCATTGTACGTCAAAGATCTGCAAAAAAAAAAAAAAGAAAGAAAATTAAGTGAAAGACACTCTAAAGGCCAGTACTTCTACTACTACTACTACACCTATTTGTTATGTCTTACGTGAATTTGAGGGAGCAGTTTTGCCAGTCGAAGGGGAAATAGTTGACGTTGATGGAGCACGACGAGCGAAAGATGGCAGGAGGAAGCCAGTAGCAAAACCCAGTGGGATCGACCAACACGTTTGAGTAATAGGCCACCTGGAACTGGGCGTCGTTACTATGGAAACAGCACAATATCCCTGAACAATTTGGTAAAGAATATCTAATTAACATATTTCTGACATGCACTGGGATTAGATTTCACATTTTTAACTCAAAAAGACAAAAAGACTGACAAACTAATACAAAAATCACATTTCAGAGCTGCCTTATACAGATCTGAACTAAAGGTTTAGCAGTTTTTATGCAGAATAAGACAGGATATTTTGTTGTTTTTGGAGCAAATTCTAATACCTGAAAAACTGCAGCTTATAAGATAACTGCATCTATTCAAACTGCAATTTCTATGTCATAATCCAGGACTATTACCGACCCAGTTTTTGTATTATCTATATATTTGTATCCATATCTGTTGGTAGGTTAAACAACTCTGAGTGTGATGTGCAGGTTAAAGTAAACCTGAAGTCATTCACAACATGAAGTACTCTTGTAAAGATGGCCAAAACTGTTATACAAATACAGCAGGAGTAATATGTTTCCTTAACAGATAAATACTTGAGTCTCACTTGTTCTCGAGGACGATCTCGGGCAGCCACACCATGTTGGAGGGCAGACGCAGCATGTCAATCCCATCAAACTCGGACACGTTCCAGGACAATCTGTAGTCCGTCCATGACTGAAACAAACGTGTACTTTAAAGAGTGATCTGCTGTTAAGTATGTGAGTGTGTGAGTGCGTGAGTGTGTGTGAGTGTGTGAGTGTGTGAGTGTGTGAGTGTGTGTGAGTGTGTGAGTGTGTGAGTGTGTGAGTGTGTGAGTATGTGAGTGTGTGAGTGTGTGTGTGTGTGAGTGTGTGTGTGTGTGTGTGTGTGTGTGAGTGTGTGAGTGTGTGAGTGTGTGTGTGTGTGTGTGTGTGTGTGTGTGAGTGTGTGAGTGTGTGAGTGTGTGTGAGTGTGTGAGTGTGTGAGTGTGTGAGTATGTGTGAGTATGTGTGAGTGTGTGAGTGTGTGAGTGTGTGAGTATGTGAGTGCGTGAGTATGTGTGTGAGTGTGTGAGTGTGTGAGTATGTGTGAGTGTGTGAGTGTGTGAGTGTGTGTGTGTGTGAGTGTGGTGTGTGTGTGTGTGTGTGTGAGTATGTGAGTGTGTGTGTGAGTGTGTGAGTGTGAGTGTGTGAGTGTGTGAGTGTGTGTGAGTATGTGAGTGTGTGAGTATGTGTGTGTGTATGTGAGTATGTGTGAGTGTGTGAGTGTGTGAGTGTGTGAGTGTGTGTGAGTGTGTGAGTGTGTGAGTGTGTGAGTGTGTGTGAGTATGTGTGAGTATGTGAGTGTGTAGTGTGTGAGTATGTGAGTGTGTGAGTGTGTGAGAGTGTGTGAGTGTGTGAGTGTGTGAGTGTGTGAGTGTGTGAGTGTGTGAGTATGTGAGTATGTGTGATGTATGTGAGTGTGTGAGTGTGTGAGTGTGTGAGTATGTGTGAGTATGTGAGTGTGTGAGTGTGTGAGTGTGTGAGTGTGTGAGTATGTGAGTATGTGTGAGTGTGTGAGTATGTGAGTGTGTGTGTGAGTGTGTGAGTGTGTGTGAGTGTGTGAGTATGTGAGTGTGTGTGAGTGTGTGAGTGTGTGAGTAGTATGTGTGAGTATGTGTGAGTGTGAGTATGTGAGTGTGTGAGATGTGTGAGTATGTGAGTGTGTGAGTGTGTGAGTGTGTGAGTGTGTGAGTATGTGTGAGTATGTGAGTGAGTGTGTGAGTGTGTGTGTGTGTGAGTATGTGTGAGTGTGTGAGTGTGTGAGTGATGTAGTGTGAGTGTGTGAGTGTGTGAGTGTGTGAGTGTGTGAGTGTGTGTGTGTGTGTGTGAGTGTGTGAGTATGTGTGAGTATGTGTGAGTGTGTGAGTGTGTGTGAGTATGTGAGTGTGTGAGTGTGTGAGTGTGTGAGTGTGTGAGTATGTGTGAGTGTGTGAGAGTGTGTGAGTGTGTGAGTGTGTGTGAGTGTGTGAGTGTGTGAGTGTGTGTGTGTGTGTGAGTGTGTGAGTGTGTGAGTGTGTGAGTGTGTGTGAGTGTGTGTGAGTATGTGTGAGTATGTGTGAGTGTGTGAGTGTGTGAGTGTGTGTGAGTGTGTGAGTGTGCGAGTGTGCGAGTGTGCGAGTGTGAGTGTGCGAGTGTGCGAGTGTGTGAGATTGTGAGTGTGTGAGTGTGCGAGTGTGCGAGTAAGAGTGTGCGAGTGTGCGAGTGTGTGAGTGTGTGAGTGTGTGTGAGTGTGTGAGTGTGTGAGTGTGTGAGTGTGCGAGTGTGTGTGAGTGTGTGAGTGTGTGAGTGTGTGAGTGTGTGAGTGTGTGAGAGAGTGTGTGAGTGTGTGAGTGTGTGTGAGTGTGTGTGAGTGTGTGAGTGTGTGAGTGTGTGAGTGTGTGAGTGTGTGAGTGTGTGAGTGTGTGAGTGTGTGAGTGTGTGAGTGTGTGAGAGTGTGTGTGTGTGAGTGTGTGAGTGTGTGACTGTGTGAGTGTGTGAGTGTGTGAGTGTGTGAGTGTGTGAGTGTGTGTGAGTGTGTGAGTGTGTGAGTGTGTGAGTGTGTGAGTGTGCTAAATAACCAACAATATGAAGAGACAAAACCAAGAGAAATACAGAACTTTACTCACATGATCGATCCACACATTGGTCAATAAAGTCTCGTCAACTTCTTTCTAAAAACAAATTAAAATGGTGATTATTCGTTCTGTTGTTGAGGAGACTCACAGTTGGTGAAACTCAGTTTGCTGTTAACATGTTTTTTCTTGTTCTTTGATAAATCATTTTCATATTTTGTATTGTACTTGTATATGTACACATTTATTTAGTTTGCACTGTTGAGTTAACTTCTTTTGAAACAGTAAAAGTCTTTGCAAAAGCTGGAAATAAACTAATGTTTGCAAATAGGTCGTATAGTAACCTGATGTTCACATGTAGGTCATGAAACCACGAAAAACAAAGGTGAGAAACACTCTTGGTCGGCCTGTGGTACAAATACTTCATGCAGCTTCAAAATACTCTCAGTGCAGTTCTGCATCTAACCACACACTGTGGGAGGTTTCACCCGACGCCTCACACCCACATGCTCTGCCTTGATAAGATTCAGGGACATCAGGGTTGTACGATCGGTCGCTTTGGCTCGTGTCTGGGACTGAGGTACATCTCCAGGAACAGAGACTTGGGTTATTCGACGTTGATGTTTAGAAGCCGTATTTAATGAGCGGGATAAAGTCCAAAAACATGACTTTTGAGAGCAAGAGAGGTGACTGGGGCCCTCATGTTCTTCTGATGAAACCCAACAACTTAACTTTCTTAGGTCAGTGTAGAACTGCAGGGAAACTCCTCGCAGTTTTCTAGAGATTACTTTCGAACTATCTGTAAAGTGTAAACCTTTTTCTTTGTATGCAATAAATTTTTAAAAGAGGTGTCTGTGTACTCTGCCCTGCCCCTCAACAGTACGATATTCAATGAGCCCAGATTTAGAGAGGTACTTTTGATGTGCCTAAAGGCTCTGAACCAGGTGGAAGGCGCAGTGAGATACAAAGTGATCCTACGAGTGACCTTTGACCTGGAAAAGAGAGAGACCAGAGCGCCTGGGTAAGTCCTCTGGCATCAACATATCACTGTTTTAAGAACGAGGTCCCTGCAGACAGATATAAGGCAGTGTCCACCAGTAATCTGATCAGAACTGAAGAAGAAGTGACTTGGATGAGCAGTGAAACATCTTCACTCCTACAGCGGTTTGTTCAGTGACAGATTTTACTTGTGGCTTTTACTGTGGATCAGACCTGGACGACTGAGGGAGTACACAGACAGCATTAAATTGGAGTACTTTCTTTTCTATTCCCATGTGGCCTTATATCTGTGTAATCCAGTAACGTGGGGTCAGGGGAGTCATCACAGAAAAAAAATTAATGAAATGGTTATACTTATCCAATGATTTGTACTATAAAGTTATTTTTATTTATTTTTTTTTATTCAAAATCGCTGAATTTTTACGTTTACTGTTGAAATCCTGAGAAGAGACGCGCGGTGAGGCACAGGCCGCTCGTGCCTCACATGTTCTGACTGTGCTGTAGCTCAGCAGTGACGCTGCTGCTTTAAGGCTGTGAAAAGGCGCAGGGTGAGGCACGCAATTACCCTGCCTCATGTTAGGGGGCACTCGTGAGCCCAGGGATTCATGTAACTCCCAAAGAATATGGGCCGCAGACTAGTGACAGCAAGATACAATTTAGAGTTAGCAAATTAAGTTTAGCAATCCGTTCACTTTTTTCTCTATGTCTGGCCTTACTTTTCAAAATGGAGGAAGATATATATTAAAGCTCAGTTTTCTAAACTGGACTTTCAGTCGAAGCAGGAGGTTATAATTAAAGGACCAAGACCAACGCTAAAGGAGCTAAATGGTTTGCTCTAGACGACAGAATGAAAGACTCAAACATAGTGGTGCACACGAAAAAGCGGCAATACAAAACCAGCTTTTTATTTCATACTATTAGAGCTATTTCATATACGACTTTGGAGTTCAATCTGATTCGTTCACCATGAACCTCACCACACTTCACTGGTGTACTCCCTCAGTGTGCAGCAGTTCATAGTCGTCCATGGTGTACACTCGTCCATGTGTCTTAGACTTGTCCTGATACAGCTCAAGATCATTCTAAAGATGTTCAGGAACGGTTCATTTCTGTCCTGTGAATGTGACTTTTTCAGGATAGATACCTCATCAAATGAGTATAGTTTTAAAACAAATGCTTCTAGTTTTAATACTAATTTTACTACCAAATAGCATCTGATTCTCGATACTTTTGTCAGCCCTAGTTGGTTATGCAAGAAGTTTTAAAAGCCACTGAAGATGAGATGAGTGACTTGCGTTTTTAGTCAGAAAGGATTCATGTTTTTATTACGCATACTTCATTATTAATTGGCGCAGTAATTGTACTCATGAGTGAAACTGTATTAACTGCACCGTCCTAATACATGTAAGAGTCTTCAGTACCAGAGAGATGAGGTTGGAGAGTGTGAGGGCGAGGTACACGTCCACTGCGTCCTGTTGTCTCTCCACTGGACGCAGCTCCTTGTTGTATCCTTTTTCTTTAAACAGGTAGTTTATGAGACGCTCCTCTTCATTTCGGCACCAACAAACTAAAAACAAAAATATAATCATCTATTTTAAAGACATATGTGTAAAAATACAATAACTTAATACAATAAATTATGAATTAACTATGAAATAAATGAGGAAACCATCGGCGGTTTACTGTCAGACTGAATTACTGACACAATGTTCTTCCATGTACTGGAAAAAAAGACCTGCTATTAAACTATTACTATTATCCACACTTAAAAACTCGGTCCAGTCATGTTCACATCACAGAACTCACCAGAGAAATGAAATTCTACTCAGAGAAACATGAATAAAATGACAGATTTCACTGTTACTTTGGTCAAAATGTGTGAAAGATGAAAAATCATGTTTCTCACCAAATACAAAATTATACTGAGAGACAGGTCAAATATATGTTATTCTTAACGATTACTACTACTACTACTAGTACTACTACTATACTAGTACTAGTACACACAACAACAACAACAACTACTACTACTACTACTACTACTACTACTACTACTACTACTACTACTACCACTATACTACTACTACTACTACTACTACCACCACTATACTACTACTACAACTAGTACTAGTACATACAACTACTACTATACTACTACTACTACTACTACTACTACTACACTATACTACTACTACTACTACTACTACTACTACTACTACTACTACTACTACTACTACTACTACTACCACTACATACTACTACTACTACTAACTACTACTACTACTACTACTACTACTACTACTACTACTACTACGACTACTACTACTACTACCACTTACTACTACTACTACTACTACTACTACTACTATACTACTACTACTACTACTACTACTACTACTACTACTACTACTACTACTACTACTACACTGCTACTACTACTACTACTAAAACAACAACTACTACTATTTCTAGTACTACTACTACTACTACTACCACTACTACTACTACTACTACTAAAACAACAACTACTACTATTTCTATTACTACTACTACTACTACTTCTACTTCTACTATTACTATGTGTGTACCCCCTCAGTCGTCCATGTACACATACTATACACTGTTTAAATAACAGGTCTGATCTACAGCAGAAGACGAAGTTTAAATCTGTAACTGGACAAATCGTTGTAAGAAATACAAATACAACGATTTGTCCAGTCGACAGATTTAAACTTCGTCTTTTGCTCTACTACTTCTACTTCTACTACTTCTACTTCTAATATACTAATACTACACTACTACTACTTCTTATTTACTACTACTACACTATTACTCTCCTACTCCTCCATGGTTATGTATGTTACACATTTTGAAGTATAGGGGATATAACGCATTTTAAACATTTCCTTCACACTCACATTTCAGGTGAAAGTACAAAAGTAGTGTATATATTATGGTGTAAGCACAATGCAGTACATACTTTGGATATTTTGGTAGTAGATAAAAGCGCTGTTACTTGTAGACTACAGAGCGAGGGCCGTGACACAGAGGATTCTTGGTGAGTGTCTGGTTTCGTGTCAGCTGTGCTCTGCATCAGCTGCTCCTGTGTTTTCATCTCACACATGCAGCCTGTACTTTTACCCTCAATGAGTCGGACTCAACCAAAAAGAAAGAAGATATCGCCGAAGTCACAGCTGTAGGAATTAAGTCGTTTGAGTTGTAATTTTATTTAGATGATGAGGATTTATGTGGGACAACAGCAGACAGGAGTAAATGTAAAAAAAAGCAGGTTAAACTCGTCATTCACCTTCATTGACTTTAGTTGATCGTCAGAACGTGTCTTTAGTCAACCAAGAACTGCAGTCCTAGTATAAATCCTACAGTCCTGTCGTTTGAGGTCAGCCACAGCTCGGGACGGCCCCAAACTTAAAAGACAAAACAATAAAACTACTACATGCAGGGGAATCTTTAGGCTGCTTGTGTTTCTCAAAAAAAAAACCTTTTCTTAATCAGACCAGTACAAGCAGTAAAGTACTGTATTAAGCGTACACTTTAGGTATCTGTTCTTCACTGAATCATACAGTACTTTACAGTGGATACTTTACTTTTACTTCACTACATCTGAGAGCAGTATCTGTACTTTCTACTGCACTACATTTTTGAACAGGACTGAAAAGTAAAAGTATTTTTTTCATGATTTGAGAAAAAAATATATACAGATAAAAACAGTTGGACAAAATGATGGAGACAGAACTTTATCAAAATCACGACATGTGAAACTTTATACGACTCAAAACCTGCACGAAAAGACTCTTTGCTCTTTAAGTACATTTTTTAATTTTTACTTAAGTACTGTAGATGTTACTTTTACGTGAGTATTTGTATCTGTACTTTTACTTAAGTAACTGAACTGAATTTTTACTTAAGTACTGTAGATGTTACTTTTGCTTGAGTATTTGTATCTGTACTTTTACTTAAGTAACTGAACTGAATTTTTACTTAAGTACTGTAGATGTTACTTTTGCTTGAGTATTTGTATCTGTACTTTTACTTAAGTGACTGAACAGAATTTTTACTTAAGTACTGTAGATGTTACTTTTGCTTGAGTATTTGTATTTGTAGTTTTACTTAAGTAACTGAACAGAATTTTTACTTAAGTACTGTAGATGTTACTTTTGCTTGAGTATTTGTATTTGTAGTTTTACTTAAGTAACTGAACAGAATTTTTACTTAAGTACTGCAGATGTTACTTTTGCTTGAGTATTTGTATCTGTACTTTTACATGAGTAACTGATCTGAATTTTTACTTAAGTACTGTAGATGTTACTTTTGCTTGAGTATTTGTATCTGTACTTTTACTTAAGTAACTGAACAGAATTTTTACTTAAGTACTGTAGATGTTACTTTTGCTTGAGTATTTGTATCTGTACTTTTACTTAAGTAACTGATCTGAGTACTTCTTCCAGCACTGAATTAGACAAATCAGGCTGTTGTTTTATTCTTTTTTTTTTTTTTTTTTTTACATGATTTAAATTTAAACTTCGAGTAATAATCTTGCAGTAGCTCGTTCCTTCCTGGTGTGACATGGAGAAGTTTTCATGTGAGAAGTAATAAAATACACAAAATGAATAAAATCAACACAAAAAAAAGTTTAAATCCAGGCTCAAACTATTCTGTTTCGCTGCATATGACTGAAAGGGGGTTTATTCTGCACTTTTCTTCTTTTAATGTTCATATTATGATGATTACTTATTATTTTTTTGTTTGTTTCATTGTGATTTTCTTTCTTATTCTGTAAAGTACTTTGGATTACTTCACACAGACTGTGCTGTACAAATAAACTCGCCTTATCTTCTATTACTACTACTTTTGCCCACAGGTGTCGCCGAATGATGTCCATAAAATCCAAATACTTAATAGAGTTACAGCTGGTTTAAGATGAATACTCTCCCTGCACAATTCAAAGTATTTAATTGGGTTTGAAACATTGTCAAATAGTAGAAATAAACTTTGGTCTGATCCGCAAACTTCCTTTCAGTGATTTTAGTGCAAGAAATGTTCAACTCTCATGTTACAATTTCCAAAGATTTGAACCAACAAATGAAAAAGGAAAGATTGAGTTTGTGTCGTGTACTCACCAGAGGAAAGAAGAGCGAGCAGAAGCAGGAAAGTACGCGCTGCTCCATGGATCTCCATGATGGAAATGAGAGACCTTCCCCCAGACTGAGGGACACGGACAGCTGCAAAGTCCCCCACAAAACACACGAGAAAGTACACGAGAAAATACACATCACAGGAGCGTCACTCAGCGGGAAATACAAACAGAGAGTACTGCGGCAAGACAGAGAAAGTACTGTGTTAATAAAGAGAAAGTACTGTGTTAATACAGAGAAAGTGCTGCTTTAATGAAGAGAAAGTACTGTGTTAATACAGAGAAAGTACTGTGTTAATAAAGAGAAAGTACTGTGTTAAGACAGAGAAAGTACTGTGTTAATAAAGACAGTGTACTGCATTAATCATCCCTGGGTCCCCTTTGCTACATCTCCTCCCTCTGGGGACTCTTCACTCTCCTTTCCCTCACCACCTTCACCCTTGGCCCTTCACAACCATCTAGAAAACCTCATCAGATCAGGAACTAAGACGGCTCCCCTCACACCTAATACTGCAAGAGTTCTGGCATTAACTATGCTGAACTCCACCCACCTGTCCCCCCTCGTCTTTCACCTGGTCCCTCACCCACACTCCCCCCTGCTCACCCTTCCCTGCCCTCCCCCAGAGCTGTTATCACAGAGCTGGGACACACAGGGCCTCTGCTGTTCCAGGACTTTCAGTCATGATAAAGATAATATCAGGCTGAGGCTGATGGAGCTGTATCTACAGTCACATCACGTGGACAGATGAACAGAAGGACAGTTAGACTGTCCAATCAGAGACATTTAGTTCACGTTCCCTATAAGAAGAACATCCAGCCCTACTGAAACTAGTCTGAAACTTGCTGTGCTCAACGTCAGATCTTTATGTACGCCTCCAGGACTCGGGGGCGAGCAGGTCGTATAGCAGCTGACACTTCTCACCCTGGACATGGACTATTTCAGCCACTTCCCTCTGGCAGAGGGCTACGTCCATCAGGACCAGAACCTCTCGTCACAAGAACAGTTTCATCCCCTCTGCTGTTTCCCTCATGAACACTTCTTTCACCTGCACTAAACTGGACACTTCATAACACTGGTCACTTTAATAACCCATGTTGCACTGTTGTTGTTGTTTCTGATGCCACTATTGTATATATTTTCTACTATTGTATATATTTCTACCTCCTGCATGCCCTTATTTGTATTTATTTAGTGTGTTTTTTTGTGTGTGTGTTGTTGTATGTCGCACTTTATCACCGAAGTAAGTTCCTAGTCTGAGCTCTGCTCACGGACAATGGCAATAAAACTTCTTCTGATTCTGATTCTGATTCTGAAGTCATTTTTAATTAATGATTTTATTTCTTCTTTTAATCTTGACTTTATGTTTTTTAACTGAAACATGGTTTGACAAAAACACAGGTAATGCAATTCTAGTGGAATCAACTCCACCCAACTTCAAATTTGAATCTGAAACATGAGTAAACAAAAAGGGTGGCGGGGTGTGTGCATTTTTCAGAGATAACTTAATTACTCACAGATTGTCATTTGGGGTGTTTTCATCTTTTAAGTATGTTTCCTTTAAAATGGAGATAAAACAATCACCCTCCATAGTCGACTTAGTCATATACAAACCTCCCCAGCACTGTCTAAGTTTTATTGATAATTTTACTGAGATACTTTCAGTCATATGCACAGACTTTGATGGTTTAGTCATTACAGGTGATTTTAATGAACATGTGGATAATGTGTTTGACAGAAACACTAAAGAGCTCAGTTCTGTCCTTGAAACCTTTGGTCTAACTCATGTCAGGGAGCCCACCCACAACAGAGGGCACGCTCTGGTGAAGGTGAAATAAGGGTTTGCAGTTTGCTTGTCATTTTAATAATGTTTCAGCTCCAAAAATGTGATAATAATCTGATTTTGAGTGTGCATATAACCGCAGACACTGTCACCATCAGGCGAGTCCCTCTGGTGTAAAAACAGTCCAACTGCCACTGGCTCTGAGCTCAGGCCACAGAGCTGCAGTCTGCTGTTGTCATGTGTTTTTAATATGTTTTATGTGTTACTCTATCTATCCATCTATCCACCTTCGAGGCACTTAAACCTGTCCTGTGACCTCTCCTGCCCCCTGCTGGACACTCACTACACATTTGCCATGTTAAAATTCTAATAAAGGACTTAATATGTCTCTAGTTTAATAATTATGTAACTGTCCCTTCTTGAAGAACAACATTGTAACAGTAGAATTGTATTTTTTTCATTAAACACAGCTGTCTCACCACAGGACATCAAACTGGAGCAGGCTCAAAGTTTTTCAGAAAAGTTGGATTTTAGAAAAAAACATTCTGATTATAAATACACATATTACACTGGTGAGTTTAAGTGTTGAGAGGGAAAAGCATCATGTAGAAAGTCATTTAAAGTGATAAACACTGAAAAGGTGCATCATATCAAGCACTCACTTTAGACCAGGTTTAGTATTTGGTGGTTGGTTCAGTCCTGTTTTACTGTTTTTACCTTGTTTCGGTTCACTTTAGTGCTGTTCCAACGTTTACTTAATTTAAAGCTCAATTTTGAGGTGGCCCCCTGTGCAGAAAACACTAAACGGCCCCTCATCTCAGCCTCAGATCATCTCATGTGACTGTTGTGGTGTTTTAAATATGAGAAACTCAGACTTTACTAACCCTGAAAAGAGGTCAACTGAGGCTGTGTCTGAATGTCTCCCCCAGTCTCTAACCCCTCACTCTGCACCGTGGATCTATCATAAAAACTGGATAAGACTCTGTCCCGGGGCAGGATCGACTAGTGGCCGCTCCAGGTACTGCAGCTCCTGCAGCTGAGCCTGGCCCCGGAAATAATTCTCCCTTAGATGCATTTTTGTGAATTCAAACCGCCCGTGATCGACTCAGGGCATCCACAGCTTTACACAGGGCGCACTTTGTGGGATCCGTGTCTAATTTCACAACATGAACATTACATCCAGCATGTTTAATCCTCAAAGCGGTAAAAGTCTGCTCCGCTCCGCTCTGCGCTGCGCATAAAACGTAATGACGCACAGAGGTGGGCTGCGTGACTGTGGAAACTCCTCCAGACTCTGCTCTGCGGATGACTACAACTAAAACTACGGGATTGAGTAAAGCTCTAACTCCGGACTCTTTATAAACACGTGTCACGAGTCTGGGACAAACGTCTGAACATGGGACAAGCGAAGAGCTGCGAGGACACAGCGGGGGCCCCTCTGCCTGCTGCAGGTGGGTGTTCTACTCGGGTACAGGAGGAACGTTACTTTTCAGACATCATACTCTTAATCCTACTGAGAAATACTGTGTTTGAAATAACAGCAGCCTGGAGGTTTTTGCTCAAACCTGCAGAGACTAAAGCCTTATGTTGACAGTCTTAAGTATTTGAACTAATTTTTTTCTTAGAGCTTACTTTACTTTCAAGTAGCCAAAGAGAATATATTTTCTAGTCTATCCTTTGAATAGATTACAAGATTTTGTGCATTATTTCATGTGTTGTGCTTCCAGGTCTACATGAAAATATAAAACAGATGCTACATCCAGATACTTTTACAATTACTCTGGTCATTTTCTTGGACCACTACTTAGTACTTTTATTTGAGTAGTATTATTCAGAGGCACTGTTCTCTTACTTGAGCACATATTTTAGCTCTGACCTAATAGCCTAAAAGTAAACCATAGTTTGGCAGCAACATCGGGAAGACCTGGATAATCTCACAGCCTGATTCAGTGGAATTTATTGTTCCTCTTTTTATATAGACTCAAAAACTTAAAATCTGGTATTTTTGAGTGGACATTTGAACGTCCAGAGCAACAAGCTCCAGAGAAAATGGAGAGTTCTTAACCTCTTGTGAATAAAAGTGTCATCTGAATAAAACCAAGTATTTTAAATAAATAAATATAGTCTATGATTGTAACTCATGACAGTAAATGGTGCATAAAACATCACAATGTCACAATGTAAAAGAACATGATACATGATACGCCCCAGGAAATGTGCAGAATATGCTAATTATGGGAAGACGGTGCAATATTATCAAATGTTGAAAGGTTTGTTTTGTTTTGTTTTTCTTCTGATAAACTGCATTAATTGATGTGTCCACTGTGTGTGTACTGTATGTTATAATGTTATATTGGTTTTTATATGTGGCATGAGTTCCCCTTTCTCCTAAGGGAGACAATAAAGGCTAATCTAATCTAATCTAATCTAATGTTCCATAACATCACGTCACAGAGACCAGCCTCATCCCTCTATGTGAAAATACAACAGAGACCAGCCTCATCCCTGTGTGAAAATACAACAGAGACCAGCCTCATCCCTCTATGTGAAAATACAACAGAGACCAGCCTCATCCCTCTGTAAAATACAACAGAGACCAGCCTCATCCCTCAGTAAAATACAACAGAGACCAGCCTCATCCCTCCCTCTCTGTAAAATACAACAGAGACCAGCCTCATCCCTCTTGTAAAATACAACAGAGACCAGCCTCATCCCTCAGTTAAAATACAACAGAGACCAGCCTCATCCCTCAGTAAAAAATACAACAGAGACCAGCCTCATCCCTCTGTAAAAATACAACAGAGACCAGCCTCATCCCTCTGTGTAAAATACAACAGAGACCAGCCTCATCCCTCTGTAAAATACAACAGAACCAGCCTCATCCCTCTGTAAAAAACAGGAGACCAGCCTCATCCCTCAGTAAAATACAACAGAGACCAGCCTCATCCCTCTGTAAAATACAACAGAGACCAGCCTCATCCCTCTGTAAAATACAACAGAGACCAGCCTCATCCCTCAGTAAAAATACAACAGAGACCAGCCTCATCCCTCTGTAAAAATACAACAGAGACCAGCCTCATCCCTCTGTAAAATACAATAGACCAGAGACCAGCCTCATCCCTCTGTAAAATACAACAGAGACCAGCCTCATCCCTCTGTAAAATACAACAGAGACCAGCCTCATCCCTCTGTAAAATACAACAGAGACCAGCCTCATCCCTCTGTAAAAATACAACAGAGACCAGCCTCATCCCTCTGTAAAATACAACGGAGACCAGCCTCATCCCTCTGTAAAAATACAACAGAGACCAGCCTCATCCCTCTGTAAAAATACAACAGAGACCAGCCTCATCCCTCTGTAAAATAGAACGGAGACCAGCCTCAGACCAGTCATCCCTCCGTAAAATACAACAGAGACCAGCCTCATCCCTCTATGTGAAAATACAACAGAGACCAGCCTCATCCCTCTGTAAAAATACAACAGAGACCAGCCTCATCCCTCAGTAAAAATACAACAGAGACCAGCCTCATCCCTGTGTAAAATACAACAGAGACCAGCCTCATCCCTCTGTAAAATACAACAGAGACCAGCCTCATCTCTCTGTAAAATACAACAGAGACCAGCCTCATCCCTCTTTAAAATACAACAGAGACCAGCCTCATCCCTCTTTAAAATACAACAGAGACCAGCCTCATCCCTCTGTAAAATACAACAGAGACCAGCCTCATCCCTCTTTAAAATACAACAGAGACCAGCCTCATCCCTCTTTAAAATACAACAGAGACCAGCCTCATCCCTCAGTAAAAATACAACAGAGACCAGCCTCATCCCTCTGTAAAATACAACAGAGACCAGCCTCATCCCTCAGTAAAAATACAACAGAGACCAGCCTCATCCCTCTGTAAAATACAACAGAGACCAGCCTCATCCCTCTGTAAAATACAACAGAGACCAGCCTCATCCGTCAGTAAAAATACAACAGAGACCAGCCTCATCCCTCTGTAAAAATACAACAGAGACCAGCCTCATCCCTCTGTAAAAATACAACAGAGACCAGCCTCATCCCTCTGTAAAATACAAACAGGAGACCAGCCTCATCCCTCCCTCAGTAAAAATACAACAGAGACCAGCCTCATCCCTGTGTAAAATACAACAGAGACAAGCCTCATCCTGTGTAAAATATAACAGAGACCAGCCTCATCCCTCTGTAAAATACAACAGAGACCAGCCTCATCCCTCGGGGGGGTAAAATACAACAGAGACCAGCCTCATCCCTCTGTAAAATACAACAGAGACCAGCCTCATCCCTCTGTAAAAATACAACAGAGACCAGCCTCATCCCTCTGTAAAATACAACGGAGACCAGCCTCATCCCTCTGTAAAAATACAACAGAGACCAGCCTCATCCCTCTGTAGCCGGGCAAAAATACAACAGAGACCAGCCTCATCCCTCTGTAAAATACAACGGAGACCAGCCTCATCCCTCAGTAAAAATAAAACAGAGACCAGCCTCATCCCTCTATGTGAAAATACAACAGAGACCAGCCTCATCCCTCTGTAAAATACAACAGAGACCAGCCTCATCCCTCAGTAACAAGAAAACAGGAACACAGAAAAAAATACAACAGAGACCAGCCTCATCCCTGTGTACTGGAGTGGCGACAGGACCAGCAGGGTCCAGTGTGCTTCTCATACAACAGAGACCAGCCTCATCCCTCTGTAAAAACACACAGAGATCAGCCTCATCTCTCTGTAAAATACAACAGAGACCAGCCTCATCCCTCTGTAAAATACAACGGAGACCAGCCTCATCCCTCTGTAAAATACAACAGAGACCAGCCTCATCCCTCTGTAAAATACAACGGAGACCAGCCTCATCCCTCAGTAAAAATACAACAGAGACCAGCCTCATCCCTCTGTAAAAATATAACAGAGACCAGCCTCATCAATCCTCTGTAAAATACAACAGAGACCAGCCCTCATCCCTCTGTAAAATACAACAGAGACCAGCCTCATCCCTCTGTAAAAATATAACAGAGACCAGCCTCATCCCTCTGTAAAAATATAACAGAGACCAGCCTCATCCCTCTGTAAAATACAACAGGAGACCAGCCTCATCCCTCAGTACAACAGAACCAGCCTCATCCCTCAGTAAAAATACAACAGAGACCAGCCTCATCCCTCTGTAAAAATACAACAGAGACCAGCCTCATCCCTCTGTAAAATACAACAGAGACCAGCCTCATCCCTCAGTAAAATACAACAGAGACCAGCCTCATCCCTCTGTAAAAATACAGAGGTGATAGTCTGGATTTTCCTGGCAGTAAATGATGCTAAATGGTCTTACATGATAATGTCTTGTTCTGTTTCTTTTGGTGCTGTGTATTTTGAAAGAATCATGTTCTCATGATAAATAACTACTTGTTTGTTTCACTTTTTGCCGCAGACACAGGAGGGTGTGAGAGTCTGTCCAAAGCCAACATCAGTTTTACTCTGGACCTGTTCAAAACTTTGGGAAACCAAAACAAAACCTCCAATGTGTCCTTTTTTCTCCTCTGAGCGTCTCTGCAGCGCTCTCCATGGTGCTACTTGGGGCCAAAGGCAGCACAGCGAATCAGATGAGAGAGGTTGGACTTAAAGGGGCACTGTGTAACCTTTTTATGGAGTGTCTGCCACCTGCTTGTCTCCATGGAGACAAATGTATTTAAGTTTTTTCACTGTTTGTGTTATTCATTTTTTCCATTTCTTGTCCACCCCAGTGCCTGAAAACTAAAAATTGCCAAGACGTCCACTCCAGTTTTGCTGCTGCGCTGCTGGAAGAGTTAAAAAAAACAGATTCATCACATGTCCTCAGTGTCGCCAACAGACTGTACGGAGAGCAGTCCTGCCACTTCATACAAGTATGTCTGCACAACAGTGTAATTAGTCATGGCTGGTAGTGGGAATTAAACCCTCAACCTCTGGGTTAGTGGGTGAACCATTATTATGGCTGTTTATTATTACTTAGTTTGCTGGGGTAATATCTGTGGTAAATATTTATCAGAGTTTTACACCAGTCAAATGGTAAAATATATTGATGCTGTAGAAACTCCTGTGGTTGAATGTGGCAGATACAACGTTACTGCAGTTTTCTGGTTTTATCAATGTGCCAAACATGTGAGGAAGTCATTTTTATTTTATCTGTTATTGTAGACATTTCTTGACGAGACCAGACGATTGTACGGTGCAGAGCTGGAGACTGTGGACTTTGTGAAAAAGGCAGAGGAAGCACGAATCCAAATGAACTGTTGGGTGGAGCAGCAGACACAGGGTACTCACCTAAATCATGTTTATAATTGTGTTTATTACCAGTGTAATTATATTAAGAAATGAAATTCAATTTTGTCGACCGGCCCAGTTGATAGAATAAAATTTTGCTGTGGATCATCCCTGGACGACTGAGGGATTATGAAGATATTATTATGATTATTATGATTATTATTATTATTATTACTATCAATAATTAATATATTATTATTATTTATTATTTATTATTATTATTATATTCATTATTGATAATAATATAATAATATATTATTATAATAATATAATATAATAATAATAATAATAATAATAATAATAATAATATAATAATAATAATGATAAATGTGTGTTTTCCAGGTAAAATTAAGGACTTGCTGGCCAAAGATGCAGTGGACAGCACAGTAAAGTTAATGCTGGTGAATGCCATCTATTTAAAAGCCGACTGGATGAAGCAGTTTGAGAAAGACTTAACACGGGATGCAAAATTTAGACTTAACAAGGTAACACTTTAGATCTAAAATAAACTGTTTATAAGTATAAATGTATTCATTTAGACTGTTACATATCATTTGCTTTTTCATTAAAACGGACATAAATGTAATCTTTTTGAAACATGTCCAGCTCACATAGATCTATCTGTTTGTGGATTTCAGCTTCTGCTTTGTAGGCGCCATTTTGAGCACTTTTAATATTTCAAAAGACATTTTGTATTCAGTTGTTAATTGAATTGTAGGAGTATTACTTGAGAACTAACATTTCCCAAGTTCAAACAATGAGTAAAACTTGGTGATTACTGCTCAGCCCTGGTTTTAACCTGTTTTGCATCATGTATAAATGTGACAGACATGTTGTAATGGCTGGTGTATTTACAGTAGATGTGTCCGACTTTACTTAATAATACCCAATAATCTGAATTATTTTCAATATTTAGTCCTGCTTTTCACCTTGTTTTAGTCCTGGTTTAGTGAGCAGTGTTCTGTAAGGCTTTTTAAGTTTACATTTTGATTAAATGTGGAAATATGTCCACATTGTAATAGATTTTTACACTAGAAAAAGAAAGGCTAGAACTCTGGATAGTTTACCAACGTCAGATTTAAATATTCTAGTCATTTCAAGTGTAAGTTAGTTCAGTGTTTGTTTGTTTTTTCCTCTAAGCATACTCATTCATTTTGTGTTTCTCTCATTTACAGCATAAAACTCAGACAGTTAAGATGATGCACCAATCAGAGGAATTTATGTTAAGGAAAGTTAAAGAAATCAGCTGCCAGGCAAGTAAATGTGTCATACAGTGTGAAAGTGTGACACAACGAGGCTCTAATGATCGAATGATGTTCTTTTGCAGGTGATCGAGTTGCCTTATGAAGATGGAGAGCTCAGCATGCTCATCTTTTTACCTAATGGCATAAAGGACAGTACTACAGGTCTGGAAATGGTAACTACTACTACTATTGCTACTACTGCTACTGCTACTACTACTACCACTACTCCTCCTCCTGCTGCGCTTTAGTTCTGTGCACTACGCTGTGGTGCCTGGCGCTGTGGCTGTGAGCACGTTCACCTGCTCTGAGTCTGTGCCCTTGGATCATGGAGGTGTGATGACACGAGGAGCAACTTTCTGTTGACCATATTTTAACAGGAAAGATTTGCACATAGATGCATCGGTGTCTGACGCAGCAGCTTTAAAGTAAGAGCCCGGTCGCTTTTGCCAGTCGTCTTAGCAACGTTCCAATTTAGCAGAAAAAAGTGCATCAAACGTCCCTAGTTGGACGCCTACATTTTTTGTGTCAATCGCTTGTGTCAATTAACCAAAAGAACCAAATGAACCAAAAGAACCAAATGAACCAAATGAACCAAAAGAACCAAATGAACCAAATGAACCAAAAGAACCAAATGAACCAAAAGAACCAAATGAACCAAATGAACCAAAAAAAAAAAAAAAAGGAACCAAAAGAACCAAAAGAACCAAATGAACCAAATGAACAAAAGAACCAAAATGAACCAAAGAACCAAATGAACAAATGAACCAAATGAACCAAATGAACCAAATGAACCAAAGAACCAAAAAGAACCAAATGAACCAAATGAACCAAAAGAACCAAAAGAAACCAAATGAACCAAATGAACCAAATGAACCAAATGAACCAAAAGAACCAAATGAACCAATGAACCAAAAAAAAAAACCAAATGAACCAATGAACCAAATGAACCAAATGAACCAAATGAACCAAAAGAACCAAAAGAACCAAAAGAACCAAATGAACCAAATGAACCAAATGAACCAAATGAACCAAATGAACCAAATGAACCAAATGAACCAAATGAACCAAATGAACCAAAAGAACCAAAGAACCAAATGAACCAAATGAACCAAATGAACCAAATGAACCAAAAGAACCAAATGAACCAAATGAACCAAAAGAACCAAATGAACCAATGAAACCAAATGAACCAAATGAACCAAAAACCCAATGATGACCAAATGAACCAAAAAAAAAAACCCCAAATGAACCAAAGGAACCACATGAACCAAATGAACCAAATGAACCAAAAGAACCAAAAGAACCAAATGAACCAAATGAACCAAAAGAACCAAATGAACCAAATGAACCAAATGAACCAAATGAACCAAAAGAACCACATGAACCAAATGAACCAAAAAAAACCCCAAATGAACCAAAGGAACCACATGAACCAAATGAACCAAATGAACCAAAAGAACCAAAAGAACCAAAAGAACCAAAAGAACCAAAAGAACCAAATGAACCAAAAGAACCAAATGAACCAAATGAACCAAATGAAACCAAATGAACCAAAAAACCAAAAGACCAAATGAACCAAAAGAACCAAATGAACCAAATGAACCAAATGAACCAAACCAAAAACCAAAAGAACCAAATGAACCAAATGAACCAAATGAACCAAAAGAACCAAATGAACCAAAAGAACCAAAAGAACCAAATGAACCAAAAGAACCAAATGAACCAAATGAACCAAAAGAACCAAATGAACCAAAAGAACCAAAAGAACCAAATGAACCAAAAGAACCAAAAGAACCAAATGAACCAAATGAACCAAAAGAACCAAAAGAACCAAATGAACCAAATGAACCAAATGAACCAAATGAACCCAAATGAACCAAATGAACCAAAAAAAACCACATGAACCAAATGAACCAAAAAAAAATGAACCAATGAACCAAATGAACCACAAAGAACCAAAAGAACCAAATGAACCAAAAGAACCAAAAGAACCAAAAGAACCAAATGAACCAAATGAACCAAATGAACCAAATGAACCAAATGAACCAAATGAACCAAAAGAACCAAATGAACCAAAAGAACCAAAAGAACCAAAAGAACCAAATGAACCAAATGAACCAAAAGAACCAAATGAACCAAATGAACCAAATGAACAAAATGAATGCTGTTTATATGAGCTCATTGTTTCAGTTAAAAGCGAAATGTCCAATTTTTGAGAAGTAATAAAGTCATTAATAATTAGAAATTATATTTATGCAGTGGTTCTGAGCTTAATTCAGGGACAACTGTGACTTTAGAGACTTGGATTGGCCTGTTCGTGTGCACAGGCTTAAATTTGTGCCTTGTTGATCTGTTAGCGATTGTAACGTAGCGGCTGACCGTGAGCGGTAGGATGTGGACAGAAGACAACAGCACGGGTGGGGTCCACGAGTATTCATTTCTTTTTTTCAATCATTAAAGTGCAAAAGTGCAAAGTGCAATAAAGGTTAGAGGAGCAGAGTCTCCTCCAGCAGCAGAACAGAGAATGATGGTTTTAGGTGCCTTTTATACTATTCTACTGATTGGGTTCGACTATCGTTAAGTACCAGGGGTGTTTTTAAAAAAGATAACATTAGCTCTTACACTCTAACCTTCATAAAACCAAATAAACCAATAAACCATATAAACTTTATAAATTTAAACACAAATAAACCCTAAAAACCAACACCAAATATACTTAAAATCCCTAAACCATTAAAAATGCCCAGCATGTTTCTCCCACACATCTCCTGTCTTGGTCCTGCCCCAGAACCTTTTTAAAGGGAGCTCGTTTCCCTGCGACTTCTTTGACACCTGGACACAAGATACATGAGGCTGTTGTCAGATATGGATCACTTTAAACAAATGCAATATAATTACAATCTGTTAAAATGAAATACATGTTAAAGGTTCACATCTGTTGTGTTTTTATTGTTTTAACATCGTAAGTAACGGCATAGTTACTTTGCCTAGTAACTAGTTACTCCTCCCAAAAAGTAACTGAGATGGTAACTCAGTTACTTTTTGGGAGAAGTAACTATAACTAATTACATTTTTGAAGTAAGATTCCCAACACTGCTGATGAGTCAAACGTTACACAAGGATGCGGCACCGGGCCAGCCCCGTACAGGGCCTGTGCTGACATCACTGACCTAAAACCAAACCATCGCCAAACCAACCTGATCAAACAAAAGGCCAAAACAAGACAGTCCCACCAGGTCAAATCTAACTGCAGCTCACAGGCCTGGTGCAGCCCGCACCGAGCAGCTCAGAGCCGAGGAGCGCGCCCCAGGTGAGGCAGACGAGGCGGTGTGCAGTGAGCGCGAGCACGAGAGGGCACGCACGAGGGCGCGCCATGGATAGACAACCGATTTATACAGCGACCAGCCACGTCCCAAAAGCAAGCATAAATACAGAATACACATAAGACATTAATGGGGCAATGCAGGGTTCTTGCGCAGCACGTAACACAGGTACAGAACATTCACACTGCACCGTAAAAATATGTCCTTCTTTCCGAAGCATGCAGCGGTTCTTGCGCAGAGATCAAAGCTTCACTCTCTATGGATGCAGCACCGCCAATCAAGATAGAGTCACAACAAATGAATAGAGTCTTGGTGGGGAGTCCTGCATAAACAATGCATTCAGTTTTGGAACAAACAACAACAAATCCTCTCTGGATATCCTCCTCCTCCTCCATAACGCATCACGCACTAGTCTCATTCACGCACAGGAGCCTTTATTCTCATAAAATTACGATTTTATTCTTGTAATATTACGACTTTATTCTCGTAATTTTACAACTTTATTCTCGTTTACTATGAGTTTATTCTCGTAAAATTACGACTTTTTCTGACTATGACTTTATTCTCGTAAAATTACGACTTTAATGTTGAAATGCTACGACTTTATGCTCGTAGCGCCCGCAGAATTTAAATTTTTTAGCTGTCAGTAGAACGCCGTCGTAAAAATTGGGTAAAAGACGACAAGTGAAATAAACATTTTAAAATCTTTTGTGCAAAGATTCTTCTTCTGTGTCTTTTTTAAAGTGCCAATTGTTTAAAGTGCTGTGTGCTATCAAAGTGTATGTGCAATTTAAAGTGCTTATAGTGAAACGTGCTGTTAACTAGGTGACAAATGGGCCATTTGTTACAGTGATTATAAGCTGAATTTTTGACTTGAGTCTTGAGATCCAAATGATACTATCCATCTCCTCTTATATATTTTAGTTTTAGCCATAGTTGAGCAGCACTAGTAGAAATAACTCCAATAATTCTTTTTTCCCTTATTGTAATGTCCCTCACTGATTAAACCTGTGTGTTCAGCTGGAGCAGCAGCTGACCTACGAGTCCTTTGTGGAGTGGACCCGCCCTGACAAAATGCACATGTACCCGGTCGATCTGAGACTTCCTCAGTTCAGGATTGAGCAGAACTACGAGCTGACTGGTGTCCTGAAGAACATGGGCATGGAGGATGCATTTGATCAGATCAAATGTGACTTTTCTGGTGAGGAGGACGTCCATAACTCACCTAAACAGTGGCTGATTTTTCTGATTTCAAAACTAACAGTCAAGATGAAATTTTATTATAGTGATCCGACATCAGAGGTGGATTTGAGGCTGATCCAGAGTTTTTAAAATCTTTATTTCTTACAGATGGTTTGAACATTTTACGCTGAATTCTCACATTATTAAGACTATTAGAACTTATTGGTTTGATTATTAGTAATTGGATGACTAAATTATTAGGATGTATTCATCTTCTTGCATTTAGTCAATCATTTTGATCAAAATAAAAGTGCAGTTCTTTCATTTCTTTTGTAAATTCAAAAAGGATGTAAAATGCCTGTGATGAAGACGGAGAAATGTGTAAAATGGCAAAACTTTTCATTTGTTTAACTTTTATTGTGCAGTACAATTATTAGTTAATTGTGGTAATTATTAGGTTAACTTAACATAACTGATTTTAATTGGCTAGACATAAAATTGAAGGTATTTCTACCATTAGTAATACAAATCTGCAAGATCCTCCTTGTGTCAGTGAAATGCATCACTTCCTGTTTCCTGTCCTGGACCCGTGGGTGAGGTGGATTTGGAAATCTCTAAAAGGTTTGATCTGGACTCAAAGTGATGAAAAACAGGTCCCCAGATGTTTTCTTGAAATCAGGGATTTTAGTTTAGTTTGAGTAGCAACAATTTAAGTGACAAATCAATTTTAGTGCAATAAAAATAATTTCTCATTTATCTTTTATTGATCCCTGTAGGTATGTCCCCTGTCAAAGACCTGATGCTCTCTCAGGTTGTCCACAGAGCTGTCGTTGATGTGAATGAAGCAGGAACAGAGGCAGCAGCTTCTACAGTGGCGTATATTACGTATTCGTTATTTACATTTAATCGTTCTCGAGCCACTTTCAACGCAGATCACCCTTTCATCTTCTTCATCAGACACAATGCCACCAGCACAATCCTGTTCGCTGGGAGATTCTGCTCAAAACAAAGATTTGGTACATTATATTTATTTGGTCATCTTGAATGTAATGTCAGCAGGTTATAAAGGTAATTGATAGAAATAATTGAAATAAAGTTTGGTTTTAAGTTTAAGCAGGACTCATGTGTTCTTTGTGTGTAGCTTTGCCTAGAATAAGATTTTGAGCCACAACCCAATTTACAATGACCCTTTTTGTGACCCCCAGCCCCTGGGACAACAGATGGAAACTAGCCTTTGGCTATAATCTGATGTATTTACATTCATGTTGTTTCATGTCTGTTTATTATACACATTGTCCCAGTCAAATAAATAAATAAATGGGACATTAAATTGCTTATATCTACAGCTGTAGCTATAGTAGTTTATTCAGTGAAGTTTGTCTGGTCGGTGAGCCTCACCTTATCATTGACTCATGCTCCAGTTAAACTGCACTGAGACCTTCCACTGAGACAAAGAAGTGCAGTCCTCTGCTGCGGCTACACTTAACTTTCCTTTGGGATGAATAAAGTATCTGTCTATATCTATCCATCTGTATCTGGAAATAACAGAAATAATTTAGGCTTAGAAAGACGTGAAGTACAGTCATAAAATCTACAGACATTTATTTTTAAAAGCAAGATATCATTCATGACACTTTTATTAAGCTAAAAATGTAAAGTTCATGAGTGTAGGTTTGTTAAAAACAGTGTTGTCATAGCGACACGTTGGACTCGTTTAAACCCCTATCTAAACCCCTATCATACTATAATATACTGAAGCCACTGCCTGTTCTCCTGTTGACCTTGACCTTTGTGTTGCAACACTGTAATTGTCCTATTGTGAGACAAATAAAGGTTTATCTTACATCTTAATTTTAAAAGATATATCCTGAAACCTTATCAGATTCACAATATGTTTCTGTAAACTCATAAACTCAGCTGTAAAGCCCAAAGGCTGTATAAACACCAGTGATCATCTATAACAAACAGTACACATGTAATAGTAATTTAATATGTAGTATCTCTGCAATGTGTAAGAATAAGCAGTAAAATGTCAATATGATGAGTACAATCTGTGCTGTGAGAAATCACATAAATGTCAACTGTGAATAAACAAGAGCAGAAAAAAGAAACTGTAAGGTGTTAAGTGATACTTTCCCTGAGTGTGTGGAGCTGACAGAAAGCACCACTCTGCCAGAAGCTGCTCCTCAAATTAGACATATTCTGAGCTTTGTTTTAACACAATCTGACCAGAAACAGCTGACTTGGTTGGCAAGTTACCAACAGTCAGTTAGTCATTTTTTTTTGTTGAAAATCAAACCCATAAACAGGAACATGAACGCTCATATTAATCACAGCCTCCTGAAAATGAGTTGTACAGTATATAATATATGTATAATTTGTAAATTATTCTGCATAAAACTGCTAACTCTGTAGTTTAGATCTGTACAAACACAAAATGTGATTCTTGTATTAGTTTGTCAGTTCAGATTTCAGTCTTTTGTCAATTCTTCTGGATGTGTTTAAAATGTGAACTTTGAACAGAATCTTATTATTAAAACAGAAAGAACAGGAAAAAAATGTAATTAGATGTTTTTCCCATATCCTTCAGCCCTACTGAGTTTGGGCTAAGGGTCAAATCCTTCATAAAAGTACACTTAAAATGAAACATTATTTTCCAAAATGGCAGCTCCATACCTTGATGCTGGCGTCTTTTCGCGCCTGCTGTGTTTTATCGAGCTCTTTCCTCAGGACATCCACGGTTTCCTCCAGGTCGCGCCGCTCCTGCTCCTTCTCCTTCAGTTTCTGTTGCTCGGCTCTGAGCTCAGAGCGCAAAAACTGACTTAGGGAGACTTATCCTGCATTTGTCTCCAGTAGGTTAGATACTGTAACGTCCTGCTCACTGGCCTCTCCAAACGAGCCTTAAGACAGAACAGTACATCCAGATAGAACACTGCTGCTCGGGTCCTGACTAGAACCAGGCCTAGCACCAAAGAACAAGAATCTCCAACATGTTAGTGCCACATGAACCATCTCACACTCTGAGGACTTCAGGGACTGGCCTCCTGCTGGTCCCAGAGTCAGGACTAAACATGGAGAATCAGTGTTTCAGTTTTCTGCAGCTAAAACCTGGAACATTCTTCCTGAAGATGTGAGACAGGCCTCGACTTTGATATGTTTAAATCCAGGCTCAGAACAGTTCTGTTTATCTGTGCATATGATGAAAGCTTTTTATTCTGCACTCAATGTTTTAATGATAGTTTTATGATGATTATTTGTGATTAATTATGTTTTGATTTGTGTGATTTTCTTATTCTTATTCTGTAAAGCACTTTGAATTACTTTGTGTACAAATTGTGCTGTACAAATAAAGAAATCAGATGTTAAAGGGCCTGTAAACTGCACAGTCTCATGTGAGTAATCAGAGGGACCATGATCAGAAAGACATAAGGTGAAATAAGGGTTTGCAGTTTGCTTGTCATTTTAATAATGTTTCAGCTCCAAAAATGTGATAATAATCTGATTTTGAGTGTACATATAACCGCAGACACTGTCACCATCAGGCGAGTTCCTCTGGTGTAAAAACAGTCCAACTGCCACTGGCTCTGAGCTCAGGCCACAGAGCTGCAGTCTGCTGTTGTCATGTGTTTTTAATGTGTTTTATGTGTTACTCTATCTATCCATCTATCCACCTTTCCATTCATCTAAATTAAAAGAACAGACTTTGGGGGTGTTAAGACTTTTTTCTGTCCTGTGGTGTGACATGTCTGTGTACAAAAATACAACAGTTATTTTCAAAAACAAATCGGCTCTACAAAAATTTCTAAGAAACCTTTCACAAACATTACATAATCATGTGTGTAACTTTTTAAATGTGAGACATTTAAACCTGTCCTGTGACCTCTCCTGCCCCCTGCTGGACACTACACATTTGCCATGATAAAATTCTAATACCCCTCCCTGAACCGCCACCCTAATATGGTGGAGGGGTTTGAGTACCCGAATGATCCTGGGAGTATGTTGTCGGGGGCTTCATGCCCCTGGTAGGGTCACCCATGGCAAACAGGTCCAGGGGGAAAGGTCAGACCAAGAGCGGTTTAGAAGCCTTCCATGGACAGTAGAAGATCAAGGCCTGTTACGTCGCCCGGACTGGCGTTACCAGGGCCCCACCCTGGAGCCAGGCCTGGGTGGGTGCTCGAGAGCGAGCGCCTGGTGGCCGGACCTTTCCCCATGGAGCCCGGGAGGGCTCAGCTCGAAGGAGCGATGTGGGGCCATCCTCACGTGGACCCACCACCCACGAGAGGATCCATAAGGGGCTGGTGCAGAGAGATCTGGGCAGCAATCGACAGCAGGGGCCTCGACGACCGCATCTCCGGACATGGAGACTAGCTCTGGGGACATGGAATGTCACCTCGCTGGGGTGGAAGGAGCCTGAGCTTGTGTGGGGGGTTGAGCGTTACCGACTAGATATAGTCGGCCTCACCTCCACGCACAGTTTGGGCTCTGGAACCCAACTACTTGAGAAGGGCTGGACTCTCCATTTCTCTGGCGTTGCCCACAGGGAGCGGTGGTGAGCTGGTGTGGGCTTGCTCATTGCCCCATAGCTCAGCCCCTTCATGTTGGAGTTCACCCCGGTGAACGAGAGGGTCGCATCCCTGTGCCTTCGTTTCGGGGACAGTTCTCTCACTGTTGTGGCAGCAGTGCAGAGTACCCGGACTTCTTGGAGTCCCTGGGAGGGGTACTAGACAGTGCACCCACCGGGGACTCCATTGTTCTCCTGGCGAACTTCAATGCCCATGTGGGCAATGACAGTGACACCTGGAGGGGCGTGATTGGGAGGAAAGGCCTCCCTGATCTGAATCCGAGCTGTGTTTTGTTATTGGACGTCTGTGCTAGTCACAGTTTGTCCATAACAAACACCATGTTCGAGCAAAAGGGTGTCCATCAGTGCACGTGGCACCAGGACACCCTAGGTCGGAGGTCGATGATCGACTTTGTTGTCGTCTCATCTGACCTCCGGCCGCGTGTTTTGGACACTCGGGTGAAGAGAGGGGCAGAGCTGTCAACCGATCACCACCTGGTTGTGAGTTGGATCCGCTGGCGGAGGAGGAAGCCGGACAGACCTGGCAGGCCCAAACGTATCATTAGGGTCTGTTGGGAATGTCTGGCGGAGGCTTCTGTCAGGGGGTCTTCAACTCACACCTCCGGGAGAGTTTTTCTCTGATCCCAGGGGAGGCTGGGGACATGGACTCCGAGTGGGCCATGTTTTCCACCTATATTGTCGATGCGGCTGCTCGTAGCTGTGGTCGTAAGGTCTGCGGTGCTTGTTGCGGCAGCAACCCCCGAACCCGGTGGCCGGTGGTGGACACTGGAAGTAAGGGATGCCGTCAGGCTGAAGAAGGAGTCCTATCGAGCCTTGTTAGCTTGTGGGACTCCTGTGGCAGCTGACAGGTATCGGCAGGCCAAGCGTGCTGCGGCTCGTGCTCTCGTGGAGGCAAAAACTTGGGGTTGGGAGAAGTTCGGGGAGGCCATGGAAGAGGACTATCGGACGACCTCAAAGAAATTTTGGCAAACAATCCGGTGCCTCAGGAGGGGGAAGCAGTGCTTCACCAACACTGTCTACAGTGCGGGTAGAGAGCTGCTGACCTTGACTGGGGATATTGTTGGGCGGTGGAAGGAATACTTTGAAGATCTCCTCAATCCCACTGTCACGTCTTCCGAGGAGGAAACAGAGACTGGGGACCCGGAGGCGGACTCGTCCATCACCCTGGCCGAAGTCACTGAGGTGGTTGGCAAGCTCCTCGGTGGCAAGGCTCCGGGGAGGGATGAGATCCGTCCCGAGTACCTTAAGTCTCTGGATGCTGTGGGGCTGTCTTGGCTGACACGTCTCTACAACATCGCATGGCGGTCGGGGACAGTACCGCTGGACTGGCAGACCAGGGTGGTGGTCCCTCCATATAAGAAGGGGGACCAGAGGGTGTGTTGCAATTATAGGGGAATCACACTCCTCAGCGTTCCCGGTAAGGTCTATTCCAGGGTACTGGAGAGGAGAATCCGTCCGATAGTCGAACCTCGGATTCAGGAGGAGCAGTGTGGTTTTCGTCCCAGTCGTGGAACACTGGACCAGCTCTATACTCTCCATCGGGTGCTCGAGGGTTCATGGGAGTTTGCCCAACCAGTCCACATGTGTTTTGTGGCTCTGGAGTAGGCATTCGACCGGGTCCCTCGAGGTGTCCTTTGGTGGGTCCTTTGCTAAGGGCTGTCCGGTCCCTGTATGACCGGAGCAGGAGGTGTGTTTGCATTGCCCGCAGTAAGTCAGACCTGTTCCCGGTGCATGTTGGACTCCACCAGGGCTGCCCTTTGTCCCCGGTTCTGTTCATTATATTTATGGACAGAACTTCTAGGCGCAGTCAGGGGCTGGAGGGGGTCTGGTCCGGGAACCACAGGATCTCATCTCTGCTGTTTGCAGATGATGTCCTGATGGCTTCTTCGAGCCAGGACCTGCAGCGGGCACTGGGGCGGTTTGCAGCTGAGTGTGAAGCGGCTGGGATGAGAATCAGCTCCTCCAAATCCGAGGCCATGGTTCTCGACCGGAAAAATGCGGTTTCTCCGGGTGGGTGGTGAGCCCTTGCCTCAAGAGAAGGACGTCAAGTATCTCGAGGTCTTGTTCATGAGTGAGGGAAGGATGGAACGCGAGATTGACAGGCGGATCGGTGCAGCGTCTGCAGTGATGCGGTCACTGTATCGTTCTGTCGTGGTGAAGAAGGAGCTGAGTCGAAAGGCAAAGGTCTCGATTTACCTCAATCTACGTTCCTACCCTCACCTATGTTCATGAGCTCTGGGTAATGACCGAAAGGACAAGATCACGGATATAAGCGGCCGAAATGGGTTTCCTCCGCAGGGTGACTGGGCACACCCTTAGGGATAGAGTGAGGAGCCCAGTCACACGGGAGGAGCTTGGAGTAGAGCCGCTGCTCCTTCATGTCGAGAGGAGCCAGCTGAGGTGGCTCGAGCATCTGCTCAGGATGCCTCCTGGATGCCTCCCTAGGGAGGTGTTCATGTCCCACCGGGAGGAGGCCCCGGCGAAGACCCAGGACATGCTGGAGGGACTATGTTGCTCGGCTGGCCTGGGAACGCCTTGGGGTCCCACTGGAGGACCTGGAGGACATCCTGGCTTAGACTGCTGTGACCCTGCCCCGGATAAGCGGAAGAAAATGGATGGATGGAAATTCTAAGAAAGGCCTTAATATGTCTCTAGTTTAATAATTATGTAACTGCCCCTTCTTGAAGAACAACATTGTAACAGTAGAATTGTATTTTTCTAATTAAACACAGCTGTCTCACCACAGGACATCAAACTGGAGCAGACTCAAAGTTTTTCAGAAAAGTTGGATTTTAGAAAAAAACATTCTGATTATAAATACACATATTACACTGGTGAGTTTAAGTGTTGAGAGGGAAAAGCATCATGTAGAAAGTCATTTAAAGTGATAAACACTGAAAAGGTGCATCATATCAAGCACTCACTTTAGACCAGGTTTAGTATTTGGTGGTTGGTTCAGTCCTGTTTTACTGTTTTTACCTTGTTTCGGTTCAGTTTAGTGCTGTTCCAACGTTAACTTAATTTAAAGCTCAATTTTGAGGTGGCCCTTGGTGCAGAAAACACTAAACGGCCCCTCATCTCAGCCTCAGATCATCTCATGTGACTGTTGTGGTGTTTTAAATATGAGAAACTCAGACTTTACTAACCCTGAAAAGAGGTCAACTGAGGCTGTGTCTGAATGTCTCCCCCAGTCTCCAACCACTCACTCTGCACCGTGGATCTATCATAAAAACTGGATAAGACTCTGTCCCGGGGCAGGATCGACTAGTGGCCGCTCCAGGTACTGCAGCTCCTGCAGCTGAGCCTGGCCCCGGAAATAATTCTCCCTTAGATGCATTTTTGTGAATTCAAACCGCCCGTGATCGACTCAGGGCATCCACAGCTTTACACAGGGCGCACTTTGTGGGATCCGTGTCTAATTTCACAACATGAACATTACATCCAGCATGTTTAATCCTCAAAGCGGTAAAAGTCTGCTCCGCTCCGCTCTGCGCTGCGCTGCGCATAAAACGTAATGACGCACAGAGGTGGGCTGCGTGACGAAACTCCTCCAGACTCTGCTCTGCGGATGACTACAACTAAAACTACGGGATTGAGTAAAGCTCTAACTCCGGACTCTTTATAAACACGTGTCACGAGTCTGGGACAAACGTCTGAACATGGGACAAGCGAAGAGCTGCGAGGACACAGCGGGGGCTCCTCGGGTACAGGAGGAACTTTACTTTTCAGACATCATACTCTTAATCTTACTGAGAAATACTGTGTTTGAAATAACAGCAGCCTGGAGGTTTTTGCTCAAACCTGCAGAGACTAAAGCCTTATGTTGACAGTCTTAAGTATTTGAACTCATTTTTTTCTTAGAGCTTACTTTACTTTCAAGTACTTTCACGTAGCCAAAGAGAATATATTTTGTGGTCTATCCTTTGAATAGATTACAAGATTTTGTGCATTATTTCATGTGTTGTGCTTCCAGGTCTACATGAAAATATAAAACAGATGCTACATCCAGATACTTTTACAATTACTCTGGTCATTTTCTTGGACCACTACTTAGTACTTTTATTTGAGTAGTATTATTCAGAGGCACTGGATCTCACAGCCTGATTCAGTGTTCCTCTTTTTATATAGACTCAAAAACTACAAATCTGGATGAGTATTTTTGAGTGGACATTTGAACGTCCAGAGCAACATTTATATTTACAACATTTCTATTCACTTGGTATTTCGTTAGATGGTAGTTCTCAGACTTGCGTCATATCCTAATTCACCCTTGTATGTCCTAAGGGGAGTTATGTTCGACATCATGGTCCAAACTTGACAAGCTCCAGAGAAAAAGAAACAGAGATTTCTTAACCTCTTGTGAATAAAAAGTGTCATATGAATAAAACCAAGTATTTTAAATAAATAAATATAGTCTATGATTGTAACTCATGACAGTAAATGGTGCATAAAACATCACAATGTCACAATGTAAAAGAACATGATACATGTTCTATAACAGAGGTGGGCGAACTACTAACGGGGGCCAGATCCGGCCCGTTGCCCCTTTTAATCCGGCCCGCTGGATAAAAAATGTGCACAGAATCAAGGTTTGATGTGAATGATTGCGCTCATTTCATTTTGACTTGTAGTGACATGTATTTAACACCAGGTGTCGCTGTTGGCACAGTGACCCTTCTTCTACTGCCCCATCAGAACCCACCTGCAGCAATGTCAAAGAAAAGAAAAGTTGACAGTGAGTGCCGGGTGTTTAAGAAGGAATGGACGCCTAAATAGGCTGTATGTCTTAATTGCCAAGAATCTTTTGCGGTTTTAAAAGACTACAACATCAGTCGCCACTTTTCCACTTTTCCTGGTCTCTGTCACGTGAGGTTATAGAATCTATAACCTCATGTGACAGAGACCAGCCTCATCCCTGTGTAAAATACAACAGAGACCAGCCTCATCCCTCTGTAAAATACAAGAGACCAGCCTCATCCCTCTGTAAAATACAACAGAGACCAGCCTCATCCCTCTGTAAAAATACAACAGAGACCAGCCTCATCCCTGTGTAAAATACAACAGAGACCAGCCTCATCCCTGTGTAAAATACAACAGAGACCAGCCTCATCCCTCTGTAAAATACAACAGAGACCAGCCTCATCCCTCTGTAAAATACAACAGAGACCAGCCTCATCCCTCTGTAAAAATACAACAGAGACCAGCCTCATCCCTCTGTAAAATACAACAGAGACCAGCCTCATCCCTCTGTAAAATACAACAGAGACCAGCCTCATCCCTCTGTAAAATACAACAGAGACCAGCCTCATCCCTCTGTAAAAATACAACAGAGACCAGCCTCATCCCTCTGTAAAATACAACAACAGAGACCAGCCTCATCCCTCTGTAAAATACAACAGAGACCCAGCCTCATCCCTCTGTAAAATACAACAGAGACCAGCCTCATCCCTCTGTAAAATACAACAGAGACCAGCCTCATCCCTCTGTAAAATACAACAGAGACCAGCCTCATCCCTCTGTAAAATACAACAGAGACCAGCCTCATCCCTGTGTAAAATACAACAGAGACCAGCCTCATCCCTCTGTAAATACACAGAGACCAGCCTCATCCCTCTGTAAAATACAACAGAGACCAGCCTCATCCCTCTGTAAAATACAACAGAGACCAGCCTCATCCCTCTGTAAAATACAACAGAGACCAGCCTCATCCCTCTGTAAAATACAACAGAGACCAGCCTCATCCCTGTGTAAAATACAACAGAGACCCAGCCTCATCCCTGTGTAAAATACAACAGAGACCAGCCTCATCCCTCTGTAAAATACAACAGAGACCAGCCTCATCCCTCTGTAAATACAACAGAGACCAGCCTCATCCCTCTGTAAAATACAACAGAGACCAGCCTCATCCCTCTGTAAAATACAACAGAGACAGCCTCATCCCTCTGTAAAATACAACAGAGACCAGCCTCATCCCTCTGTAAAAATACAACAGAGACCAGCCTCATCCCTCTGTAAAAATACAGAGGTGATAGTCTGGATTTTCCGGGCAGTAAATGATGCTAAATGGTCTTACATGATAATGTCTTGTTCTGTTTCTTTTGGTGCTGTGTATTTTGAAGAATCATGTTCTCATGATAAATAACTACTTGTTTGTTTCAC
Source organism: Periophthalmus modestus (assembly GCA_019594935.1). Classification (NCBI taxonomy): domain Eukaryota; kingdom Metazoa; phylum Chordata; class Actinopteri; order Gobiiformes; family Gobiidae; genus Periophthalmus; species Periophthalmus modestus. The sequence continues at coordinate 16,121,569 of JAIEZT010000021.1, forward strand.
TTTTTGCCGCAGACACAGGAGGGTGTGAGAGTCTGTCCAAAGCCAACATCAGTTTTACTCTGGACCTGTTCAAAACTTTGGGAAACCAAAACAAAACCTCCAATGTGTCCTTTTCTCCTCTGAGCGTCTCTGCAGCGCTCTCCATGGTGCTACTTGGGGCCAAAGGCAGCACAGCGAATCAGATGAGAGAGGTTGGACTTAAAGGGGCACTGTGTAACCTTTTTATGGAGTGTCTGCCACCTGCTTGTCTCCATGGAGACAAATGTATTTAAGTTTTTCACTGTTTGTGTTATTCATTTTTCCATTTCTTGTCCACCCACAGTGCCTGAAAACTAAAAATTGCCAAGACGTCCACTCCAGTTTTGCTGCGCTGCTGGAAGAGTTAAAAAAAACAGATTCATCACATGTCCTCAGTGTCGCCAACAGACTGTACGGAGAGCAGTCCTGCCACTTCATACAAGTATGTCTGCACAACAGTGTAATTAGTCATGGCTGGTAGTGGGAATTAAACCCTCAACCTCTGGGTTAGTGGGTGAACCATTATTATGGCTGTTTATTATTACTTAGTTTGCTGGGGTAATATCTGTGGTAAATATTTATCAGAGTTTTACACCAGTCAAATGGTAAAATATATTGATGCTGTAGAAACTCCTGTGGTTGAATGTGGCAGATACAACGTTACTGCAGTTTTCTGGTTTTACCAATGTGCCAAACATGTGAGGAAGTCATTTTTATTTTATCTGTTATTGTAGACATTTCTTGACGAGACCAGACGATTGTACGGTGCAGAGCTGGAGACTGTGGACTTTGTGAAAAAGGCAGAGGAAGCACGAATCCAAATGAACTGTTGGGTGGAGCAGCAGACACAGGGTACTCACCTAAATCATGTTTATAATTGTGTTTATTACCAGTGTAATTATATTAAGAAATGAAATTCAATTGTGTCGACCGGACAAAGTTTTGCCCAGTTGATAGAATAAAATTTTGCTGTGGATCATCCCTGGACGACTGAGGGATTATGAAGATATTATTATGATTATTATCATTATTATCATTATTATTATTATTACTATCAATAATTAATATATTATTATATTATTATATGATTATTATCAATAATGAATATAATAATAATAATCATTATTATTATTATTATTATTATTAATGATGATGATAATAATAATAATAATAATGATAATAATAAATGATAAATGTGTTTTTCCCAGGTAAAATTAAGGACTTGCTGGCCAAAGATGCAGTGGACAGCACAGTAAAGTTAATGCTGGTGAATGCCATCTATTTAAAAGCCGACTGGATGAAGCAGTTTGAGAAAGACTTTACACGGGATGCAAAATTTAGACTTAACAAGGTAACACTTTAGATCTAAAATAAACTGTTTATAAGTATAAATGTATTCAAGACTGTTACATATCATTTGCTTTTTCATTAAAACGGACATAAATGTAATCTTTTTGAAACATGTCCAGCTCACATAGATCCATGTATTCGTGGCTTTCAGCTTCCGCTTTGTAGGCGCCATTTTGAGCACTTTTAATATTTCAAAAGACATTTTGTATTCAGTTGTTAATTGAATTTTAGGAGTATTACTTGAGAACTAACATTTCCCAAGTTCAAACAATGAGTAAAACTTGGTGATTACTGCCCAGCCCTGGTTTTAACCTGTTTTGCATCATGTATAAATGTGACAGACATGTTGTAATGGCTGGTGGTTTTTACAGTAAAGTTAAAGTTAAAGTTAAAAATATCATGTTTTGGAAATATCATAATATGTAGCCTTCAACATTCATTTTGTGTTTCTCTCATTTACAGCGTAAAACTCAGACAGTTAAGATGATGCACCAATCAAATAAATTTATGTTAAGGAAAGTTAAGGAAATCAGCTGCCAGGCAAGTAAATGTGTCATACAGTGTGAAAGTGTGACACAACGAGGCTCTAATGATCGAATGATGTTCTTTTGCAGGTGATCGAGTTGCCTTATCAAGATGGAGAGCTCAGCATGCTCATCTTTTTACCTAATGGCATAAAGGACAGTACTACAGGTCTGGAAAAGGTAACTACTACTACTATTGCTACTACTGCTACTGCTACTACTACTACTACTTGCTTTCAGTCATATGCACAGACTTTGATGGTTTAGTCATTACAGGTGATTTTAATGTACATGTGGATAATATGTTTGATAGAAATGCTAAAGAGCTCTGCTCTGTCCTTGAAACCTTTGGTCTGACTCAGCATGTCAGCGAGCCCACCCACAACAGAGGACACACTCTGGACCTGCTCATCACAAAAGGAGTAAATATATCAAATGTCAGCGTGGTGGATGTTGCTCTGTCTGATCATTTCTGTGTCTTTTTTGACCTGTCTGTTATTCCCAAACCAGCGGCTGGTCCTGCAGTTGTTCGAAGGAGACACATAAATGATGGAACAGGTGCACTGTTCATGGAAATGATTCACTTTGAAAATGCCTCATGTTCTAATGTTGATGATTTGCTGAACTCTGTGACGTCGAGTGTTTGAAATGTTCTGGACACCATTGCCCCGATGAAGGTTAAAATGGTTAAAGATAAGCAGAAAGCGCATGGAGGAATGATGACTCGGTCAGGGCACAGAAAAGGGAGTGCCGGAGGGCCGAGCGGGAATGGCGCAAGTCAAAGCTCCAGGTTCATTATGAGATTTACAGAGAAAAGATGCATATGTACAACCACACTTTATGTAGAACAAGGCAGAGATATTTCTCTGACATTATTGGAAGTTGCAGTAACAACTCTCGTGTCCTGTTTTTGCAACAGTAAAACAGATTAACAAACCCTCCTGCTCCGCTGCCATTAGAACTAATTTCCATATCTAAGTGCAATGAGTTTGCAGTATTCTTTAATGACAAGGTTCAGGCCATTAAAAATGCCATCAATCCCACAAAGCAAATAACATCCCTGCAGCCACCTACACACTTAGAGCTGACTCACTTTGCACCTGTAACTGACAAAACTGTTCAAGAGATCGTCACCAGTCTGAGTTCATCTACATGCTGCCTCGATGTGTTACCCACTAAATTTCTAAAGTCTGTGCTCAACAGTTTGCTGTCACCACTTGATTGCATAGTTAATATGTCACTTCAATCTGGAACATTCCCAAGAGCTTTGAAAACTGCAGTTATCAAGCCTCTCCTAAAGAAGAGCAGTCTTGATGCCACAATATTGACAATTACCGACCAATCTCTAATCTGCCGTTTTTTAGGCAAAGTCCTTGAAAAAGTTGTTTACCAACAGCTTATTAACTTCCTCCAAATTAACAACTCTTTCGATACTTTCCAGTCGGGTTTTAGACCCCACCACAGCACTGAGAGACTGCTCTTATCAAGGTGACAAATGACATCCGCCTGAACACTGATGCAGGCAAAGTCTCAGTCTTGATCCTGTAGATCTGAGTGCTGCTTTTGACACTGTGGATCATGGAATCCTCTTACAGAGACTAGAGGACTGGGTGGGCATCTCTGGTACAGCACTAAACTGGTTCAAGTCCTATCTAGAAAACAGGGAGTTCTTTGTTGAAATTGGAAAATGTGTCTCAGATAAAATGTCCCTGAGCTGTGGAGTGCCCCAGGGGTCAATTTTGGGACCCCTGCTGTTCAATCTGTACATGCTGCCGCTAGGTCAGTTAATACGCAGCAACAATGTGTCTTACCACAACTATGCAGATGACACTCAGATCTATGTCTCACTGGCAGCAGGTGAATATGAACCAGTGGATTCACTCTGCCACTGCATCCAACAGATCAGTGAGTGGATGCAAAACAACTTTCTTCAGCTAAACTCAGACAAGACTGAAGTCATAGTCTTCGGCCCACAGAAACATAGAGAAAGTGTCAGCAGTCACCTCCAGTCTCTTTCTCTAAAACCTTCAAATCGGGCTAGAAATTTAGGGGTAATAATGGACTCAGACTTGAACTTTAACAGCCACATCAAATCAATAACATCTGCAGCTTTTTACCATCTAAAAAACATTGCAAAAATTAAAGGTATACTGTCAAAACCAGCCTTAGAGAACTTATCCATGCATTTGTCTCCAGTAGGTTAGACTACTGTAACGGCCTGCTCACTGGCCTCTCCAAACGGGCCTTAAAACAGCTGCAGTACATCCAGAACGCTGCTGCTCGGGTCCTGACCAGAACCAGGAAGTACGAGCACATAAGTCCTGTGCTCAGGTCTCTGCACTGGCTTCCTGTAGCTCAAAGAATAGACTTTAAAGCAGCTCTGCTTGTGTACAAGTCTATTCATGGCTTAGGTCCAAAGTACATCTCTGACATGTTAGTGCCATATGAACCATCTCGCACTCTGAGGACTTCAGGGACCGGCCTCCTGCTGGTGCCCAGAGTCAGACTAAACATGGGGAATCAGCGTTTCAGTTTTATGCAGCTAAAACCTGGAACAGTCTTCCTGAAGATGTGAGACAGGCCTCTACTTTGACAATGTTTAAATCCAGGCTCAAAACGGTTCTGTTTATCTGTGCATATGACTGAGAGGATTTTATTTTTATTCTGCACTCTTTTGTTTTAATGTTTTAATGTCAATTTTATGTGTGATTATTCATGTTTGATTTGTGTGATTTAAATTTTTTCTCTTATTCTGTAAAGCACTTTGAATTACCTTGTGTACGAATTGTGCTATACAAATAAACTTGCCTTGCCTTGCCTACTACTACTACTACTACTCCTGCTGCGCTTTAGTTCTGTGCACTACACTGTGGTGCCTGGGGGTGGCGCTGTGGCTGTGAGCACGTTCACCTGCTCTGAGTCTGTGCCCTTGGATCATGGAGGTGTGATGACACGAGGAGCAACTTTCTGTTGACCATATTTTAACAGGAAAGATTTGCACATAGATGCATCGGTGTCTGACGCAGCAGCTTTAAAGTAAGAGCCCGGTCGCTTTTGCCAGTCGTCTTAGCCCCGTTCCAATTTAGCAGAAAAAAGTGCATCAAACGTCCCTAGTTGGACGCCTACATTTTTTGTGTCAATCGCTTCATTCGCGCGTCAAGACGCTCAAATTTGGGAATTTGGTTGCGCAAAGTAAATTAGCTCTGTACACTCCAGAAAACTGTAAAGACAGAGAGTTCTATAAAAAGTGCTGAATACTTTAATGGCCTGTAGATGATTTTTTATAACGGTTTTGACATTGTAGCATCGCAGTGTAATAACCAATTGAACCAAATGAACCAAATGAACCAAATGAACCAAATGAACCAAATGAATGCTGTTTACATATGAGCTCATGAGTTTTAATAAATGAGTTTTAATAAAACTGCTGCTTCACCTCCTTTTCCTGATCTGATTCACATGTACAAACGTAACGTCCAGGATTCTCAGTATTTGTCCTCTATTATTTTATTTTATCTAGTCAAGTTTCAGTTAAAAGCCAAATGTCCAATTTTTGAGAAGAAATAAAGTCATTAATAATTAGAAATGACTTGGAAGACATTGATCAAATATTTACAACTGTGACTTTAGAGAGTTGGATTGGCCTGTTCGTGTGCACAGGCTTAAATTTCTGCCTTGTTGATCTGTTTGTGATTATAAGCTGAATTTTTGACTTGAGTCTTGAGATCCAAATGATACTATCCATCTCCTCTTATATATTTTAGTTTTAGCCATAGTTGAGCAGCACTAGTAGAAATAACTCCAATAATGCTTTTTTCCCTTATTGTAATGTCCCTCACTGATTAAACCTGTGTGTTCAGCTGGAGCAGCAGCTGACCTACGAGTCCTTTGTGGAGTGGACCCGCCCTGACAAAATGCACTTGTACGAGGTCGATCTGAGACTTCCTCAGTTCAGGATTGAGCAGAACTACGAGCTGACTGGTGTCCTGAAGAACATGGGCATGGAGGATGCATTTGATCAGATCAAATGTGACTTTTCTGGTGAGGAGGACGTCCATAACTCACCTAAACAGTGGCTGATTTTTCTGATTTCAGTCAAGATGAAATTTTATTATAGTGATCCGACATCAGAGGTGGATTTGAGGCTGATCCAGAGTTTTAAAAATCTTTATTTCTTACAGATGGTTTGAACATTTTACGCTGAATTCTCACATTATTAAGACTATTAGAACTTATTGGTTTGATTAAATGCAAGAAGATGAATACATTCTAATAATTTAGTCATCTAATTATTAATAGTCAATCATTTTGATCAAAATAAAAGTGCAATTCTTTCATTTCTTTTGTAAATTCAAAAAGGATGTCAAATGCCTGTGATGAAGGCGGAGAAATGTGTAAAATGGCAAAACTTTTCATTTGTTTAACTTTTATTGTGCAGTACAATTATTAGTTAATTGTGGTAATTATTAGGTTAACTTAACATAACTGATTTTAATGAGCTAGACATAAAATTGAAGGTATTTCTACCATTAGTAATACAAATCTGCAAGATCCTCCTTGTGTCAGTGAAATGCATCACTTCCTGTTTCCTGTCCTGGACCCGTGGGAGAGGTGGATTTGGAAATCTCTAAAAGGTTTGATCTGGACTCAAAGTGATGAAAAACAGGTCCCCAGATGTTTTCTTGAAATCAGGGATTTTAGTTTAGTTTGAGTAGCAACAATTTAAGTGACAAATCAATTTTAGTGCAATAAAAATCATTTCTCATTATCTTTTATTGATCCCTGTAGGTATGTCCCCCTGTCAAAGACCTGATGCTCTCTCAGGTTGTCCACAGAGCTGTCGTTGATGTGAATGAAGCAGGAACAGAGGCAGCAGCCTCTACAGTGGCGTATATGTTGTTAGGATGCTCGTTATTTACATATAGGCCTCCTCGAGCCACTTTCAACGCAGATCACCCTTTCATCTTCTTCATCAGACACAATGCCACCAGCACAATCCTGTTCGCTGGGAGATTCTGCTCAGAACAATGATTTGGTACATTATATTTATTTGGTCATCTTGAATGTAATGTCAGCAGGTTATAAAGGTAATTGATAGAAATAATTGAAATAAAGTTTGGTTTTAAGTTTAAGCAGGACTCGTGTGTTCTTTGTGTGTAGCTTTGACTAGAATAAGATTTTGAGCCACAACCCAATTTACAATGACCCTTTTTGTGACCCCAACCCCTGGGACAACAGATGGAAACTAGCCTTTGGCTATAATCTGATGTATTTACATTCATGTTGTTTCATGTCTGTTTATTATACACATTGTCCCAGTCAAATAAATAAATAAATGGGACATTAAATTGCTTATATCTACAGCTGTAGCTATAGTAGTTTATTCAGTGAAGTTTGTCTGGTCTGTGAGCCTCACCTTATCATTGACTCATGCTCCAGTTAAACTGCACTGAGACCTTCCACTGAGACAAAGAAGTGCAGTCCTCTGCTGCGGCTACACTTAACTTTCCTTTGGGATGAATAAAGTATCTGTCTATATCTATCCATCTGTATCTGGAAATAACAGAAATAATTTAGGCTTAGAAAGACGTGAAGTACAGTCATAAAATCTACAAACATTTATTTTTAAAAGCAAGATATCATTCATGACACTTTTATTAAGCTAAAAATGTAAAGTTCATGAGTGTAGGTTTGTTAAAAACAGTGTTGTCATAGCGACACGTTGGAGTCGTTCTTCATTTTGCCGCTGCTCAGACTGTGGATCATGGCGATCATGGCCGAGTGTTTGTTCAGTTCATCTTCTTTCTGTTTCAGCTTCAGCTCCAGCTGGCTCTTCTGCTGCTCCAGAGCCGTCACCTTAGGAACACAGCAGTGAAACATTTTATTTAAAGCAGACATATTGTGCTTGTGTCTGCTGTATCGTTCCAGTCCATGAACTTGAGGATCATTATGTTACTTCATCACAACAAAGAGTCGTGCAGCTGTTGGCCATGTCCAGTCAGAGCTGGTGGTGCAGTGCTTTTGTGTGAGTTTGTGGGTTAGAAAGGAGCAAAAACAGCCATGGGCTGGGACAATTTATGGCCTTTAGGACTTGAAATGTAACTAATTACAATTATGTGGTTAGAATTATACTCTGTACTTTTAAACATGTACTTTACAAGTGCAGGTTTAAAAAAAATTCCAGTTACCCCAAAAGTCAACTCAGTTACAATAATGTGAGTTTTTGAAATGAGTTACTTTCTACCCGTTTAAAAGTTATTTAATCTACACTTGATATTTTATTTATGCTTTAAAACTAAATTTATGAGATGTATGATCTTCAGTCTAAAGTCCCAGTCACACAGTTTAAAGCCCTATTCACACATACAGTTTAAAGCCCTATTTAAACCCCTATCATACTATAATATACTGAAGCCACTGCCTGTTCTCCTGTTGACCTTGACCTTTGTGTTGCAACACTGTAATTGTCCTATTGTGAGACAAATAAAGGTTTATCTTACATCTTAATTTTAAAAGATATATCCTGAAACCTAATCAGATTCACAATATGTTTCTGTAAACTCAAACTCAGCTGTAAAGCCCAAAGGCTGTATAAACACCAGTGATCATCTATAACAAACAGTACACATGTAATAGTAATTTAATATGTAGTATCTCTCTGCAATGTGTAAGAATAAGCAGTAAAATGTCAATATGATGAGTACAATCTGTGCTGTGAGAAATCACATAAATGCCAACTGTGAATAAACAAGAGCAGAAAAAAGAAACTGTAAGGTGTTAAGTGATACTTTCCCTGAGTGTGTGGAGCTGACAGAAAGCACCACTCTGCCAGAAGCTGCTCCTCAAATTAGACATATTCTGAGCTTTGTTTTAACACAATCTGACCAGAAACAGCTGACTTGGTTGGCAAGTTACCAACAGTTAGTCACTTTTTTTTGGTTGAAAATCAAACCCATAAACAGGAACATGAACGCTCATATTAATCACAGCCTCCTGAAAATGAGTTGTACAGTATATAATATATGTATAATTTGTAAATTATTCTGCATAAAACTGCTAACTCTGTAGTTTAGATCTGTACAAACACAAAATGTGATTCTTGTATTAGTTTGTCAGTTCAGATTTCAGTCTTTTGTCAATTCTTCTGGATGTGTTTAAAATGTGAACTTTGAACAGAATCTTATTATTAAAACAGAAAGAACAGAAAAAAATGTAATTAGATGTTTTTCCCATATCCTTCAGCCCTACTGAGTTTGGGCTAAGGGTCAAATCCTTCATAAAAGTACACTTAAAATGAAACATTATTTTCCAAAATGGCAGCTCCATACCTTGATGCTGGCGTCTTTTCGCGCCTGCTGTGTTTTATCGAGCTCTTTCCTCAGGACATCCACGGTTTCCTCCAGGTCGCGCCGCTCCTGCTCCTTCTCCTTCAGTTTCTGTTGCTCGGCTCTGAGCTCAGAGCGCAGACCTGACAGATGTTTAGAAAAAGTGAGAAAGGCCATTCACATCACTGAGGCTCTATAATTCAGTGGCTGCGGTTACAAGCTCACCAAAATCAAGTCATTTTAAATGTCAAATGTTTTTAGGCAAAGTTCTCGAAAAAGTTGTTTACCAACAGCTTATTAACTTTGTCCAAATGAACAACCCCTTTGATATTTTCCAGTCAGGTTTTAGACCCCAACACAGCACTGAGACTGCTCTTATCAATGTGACAAATGACATCTGCCAGAACACTGATGCAGGCACAGTCTCAGTGTTGATCCTGTTAGATCTGAGTCTCCTTTGACTCTGTGGATCATGGGATCCTCTTACAGAGACTAGAGGACTGGGAGGGCATCTGTGGTACTGCACTAAACTATTTTAAGTCCTATGGGAGTACTTTGTTGAACTTGGAAAATGTGTCTCAGATAAAATGTCCCTGACCTGTGGGGTGCCCCAGGGGTCAATCCTGGGACCCCTGTTGTTCAATCTGTACATGCTGCTGCTGGCCAGTTAATACACAGCAACAATGTGTCCCACCACAACTCTGCAGACGACACTCAGATCTATGTCTCACTGCAGCAGGTGAATATGGACCAGAGGATTCACTCTGACACTGCATCCAACAGATCAGTGTGTGGATGAAAACAACTTTCTCCAGATGAACTCAGACAAGACTCAAGTCATAGTCTTTGGTCCACAGAAACAAAGAAAGTGTCAGCAGTCACCTTGCCTTAAAGGTTTAGAAATCAGATATTAAAGGGCCTGTAAACTGCACAGTCTCATGTGAGTAATCAGAGGGACCATGATCAGAAAGACATAAGGTGAATTAAGGGTTTGCAGTTTGCTTGTCATTTTAATAATGTTTCAGCTCCAAAAATGTCATAATAATCTGATTTTGAGTGTACATATAACCGCAGACACTGTCACCATCAGGCGAGTTCCTCTGGAGTAAAAACAGTCCAACTGCCACTGGCTCTGAGCTCAGGCCACAGAGCTGCAGTCTGCTGTTGTCATGTGTTTTTAATGTGTTTTAAAAACACTAAAAAGGGGCGTCACATCACGTACTCATATTTTACAGATCACTATGATTCACTGACCTGTGATATCACTGTCCTTCTGCTGCAGATCTGAGTGAAGAGATTTGATTTCTTCCTCTCTCTCCTCCAGCACCGCCACCATCCTGAGATACAGATGACTCATGTTAATATGTCATATGTTTGTGTCTCTTTATTTGTCCAGAATTGATCCAAGCTAGAAATGGTCTTCATTTCAAAAACAGTGACAAGATAACTGCCCTTGAAATCCTGAACTACCTTACATGAGGTTTTAACATAAATATGATAAGTTTTGGTTTAGTATTTGGTGGTTGGTTCAGTTCTCTTTTACTGTTTTATTGTTTCGGTTCAGTTTAGTGCTGTTTGTACCGTTTACTTAATTTAAAGCTCCAAGGCCCTTCGTGCAGAAAACGGCCCCTCATCTCAGCCTCTGACCATCTCATGTGACTGTTGTGGTGTTTTAAATATGATAAAATAAGTCTATAACCTGTCGTTCTGCAGCTGAAGCGTCTCATGTTTTTTCTTCAAATTGTCTTTTTGTTTTGTCAAAGAAATATGAGCTGCCTGCAGCTCCTTCAACAGATGATCACTTTCATTCAACCTGAAAGAAACATTACAGAGCGGATCAAGCACTGATTTACATGTCAAATATTTCACGAGGTTCTATGACCCAAAGTGCCATAGAGAATGTTTAACATGTATTTTTATTGAACAACCAGTTTAGTTATACTCAATGAAGATGTTCTCTAGCAGCATCACTTTAGCTTCTTCTTGGTCAAATGTAATTAAAAAAACTTATGTTCACAGGCCTTTCGCATATAAACAACTAATCAATGAATCGAACAAATAATCGCCAGATAAATCAGATACCAAAATAATAGTTAGTTGCACATCATGTTTAGTAGTAAAATGAAAGGATGGACTGACTCACAACTAATGAACCTGTTGAAACAAAGTGAACTTCGACAGTAAAACTCAATAAACTGTTGTTTTTCCTCCTGACCTGCTGAGCAGAGTGTTGTATGCTCCCTTCAGCGTCTGATGCTCCTCTGAGTCCTGCTGCAGTCTGCCGTTGTGTTTAAGCAGCTCTTCGATGTCACACTTACACCTCTCCACCTCCAGAACCTGATTACCCAGGTCGCACTGCAGCTCCTCGCGCCTACGCTCCGCCTCTTTCAACAGGCAGCCCAGCTTTCGAGCCTGGAATCATACATAATAAAGAAATACTTAAATTTAGATTACTTTACCAGGACTGGTATATGATATTTTACAGACAAACATATATTGTATGGTACATTTTCAGGAAATTAATCCAGAAAGCTTATTTGTTTGTAAGAAGACCACATAAAATCGTATTTTCATACTGCCCAGCCCTATCAGCACCAAATTAACATCAACAAACTATTTGAAATATAAGACACTAAATCATTTTGGTGGAAAAAGAGGTTTACCTCAGCCTCGGCCTGAGCTTGTTGCACTCTAAACTGAGAGATGAGACGGTCGGCCTGAGACAGAGCCAGAGCTTTGGCCTCCAGCAGATCCTGAAGTCGGCTCTCTTTGGACTAAAGAGAGAAAAACATTGAAACCTTATTGTTCTCTTCACATGACAAACCCACAAAAGTACAGGGGAAGAAATAGTGAGAAGGGTATCAACTAATTTATCTATCTGGTGACACTGATACTGTATGTTTAATATAAAAGACGACAACAGGCATTGTACAACTAAAAAGAACATACCTCAAATGCTGCCAGCTTCTGCTCGTACACATTAATCACCTCAGACACGAGGGAATCCTTTGGCTTCTCCTGTAACTACAGACAGCACCTTCTTAATTCTTTGAATTTGTGAGGATTTTTTTTTTTTTTTTTTTAAATCACATTATTCAGCAGTCAGGACATTTTTTAAAAGACAGACAGACAGACTACAGATTTCATACCATTAATAAAATAAACTGGCATGACAAATTATACTTTACATAAGCAAACATTAACAACAGTTATAAAAAAGTGTTGCCTCTAATAATTTTGTGATATTTGACCAACAAAGTTTAATACCTTAAAGAAAAAAAAAATCTACATTTAACAATAGAAATCTGTGAGTAACTGGCTGTGATATTGTATATACACTGCCTGGCCAAAAAAAAAGTCACCACCTGGATTTAACTAAGCAGACAGGTTGGAGTTGCTGCAGTTGTTCAGGTTGAGGGTCAGCAACAGTCTGAGCTCAAAGAATGAGGTCAGCTGACACCTGAATATACTGAATGACCAGGTTATTCCATCAGTGGATTTTTTCTTCCCTGATGCACGAGCATATTCCAAGGTGACGCCAGGATTCATCGGGCTCAAATAGTGACAGAGGTTCAGGAGCATGAGAATCATTTTCACACATGGAGCCTCCACAGAGTCCAGACCTTAACCCCACTGAGAATCTTTGGGATGTGCTGGAGAAGCTTTGTGCAGCATCAGACTCGACCATCATCAATGTAAGATCTTGGTGAAAATGAATGAAACACTGGATGGAAATAAATCTGTGACATTACAGAAGCGAAATCAAAGTAATGTGACAGAGAATGTGCCGTAATCAAAGCTAAAGGCGGAACAACCAAATAATAGAGTGTTGTTCATAGACAACATTTTGAGGACATTTTATCATTCTAAAGACATTCTAAAGCCTTTTATTTTAAATTGTTAATTGCTGTGGGAACACTGCTAGATTGGCAACTGTCTGAAACCTATGGATAGTTTACAAGTATACTATGCAACATTAATTTAGTTGTTCAACTATATCAGACCAAAAAAAACAACAGAACAATTATTATACTAAGAAGACAAACTGAATATTCGTATCCATTATTAGGGTAGTAAGACTAATCACAACTGTATCAAAATTGCAATTTGAATAGACGCAATGAGCAAATCACAAACGTTGTTTTTTAAGTCCCATAATTTCCTCCACAAACAACATCTCCTGTCTGTCTCCTGTTGTGCGTAAAAGCTGCTAAACCTGTAGTTTGGATCTTTTCTGAAATGTGATTCTTGTATATTGTTTGTCGGTTCATATTTCAGTTTTCTGGTCAGTTCTTCTGGGCACAATGCTCGTCAGAAACATAACAATAACGATTTTCCCTAAATCGTTCAGCTCTGTCTGCTATGCAAAATAACATGTACCGCGAGACCGTTGAGCATCTTGTCTGCTAAACCGTTGACAGTCTTGTGGATGGAGCCTGTGGATGAGTCTAAAATACTGCAGTTTGTCCGAGGGAGCGGCATCTCCTGCACGGCAATGCGTTTGACAGACAGCTCTGCCTCCCTCTGGCGATACGCATTGTTAGCAGCAATACACTCGCCCAGTCTGAAAGAAAGCATGCAGCATTTTACAATCAAATAATGTGAAGAACAAACATGTGATACTTCAGTTCAGTGTTTCTAGATGAAATCTGGTAGCTCAGAAGCACAGTGGCTCTCACTCACGCTTCACTGCAAGAAAATCCTGAGTTTGATTCCCAGGTTGCCTGGGTCTTTCTATGAGGAGTTTGCATGTTCTCCCCATGTCTGGTTTCCTCATAAACCCAAATCATGCACAATAGGTAAAAATCCTCCAGTTAAGGAACTCTCTGACCAAGACTGGCTCAAGATCTGGAAATAGGTCCCCAGGCACCAGTCACACGGTTGAAGGATGTGTCAGAATAAATTTCTCTCACAAGGGAACAATAAAGTATAATAAATAAAGAAAGGAATGAATTTGGATCAGGAATGAAATTAATTATCCAGGGAATTATAAAGTACACTCTTGATGCTGGGGATGTGAATATTTTCATCTTGATTTTTACTACATATTCACCTGTATGTGTAATCTCTCAGTCGTCCAGGTCTGATCCATAGTAAAAGCCTAAGTTAAATCTGACCAGAACAGAAGAAGAGACCTGGATGAGCAGTGAAATGTCTTCACTCCTACTTCCTCCTTTTTGTCCAGTTGACAGATTTAACTTTGGCTTTTACTATATACACCTTTATATTATTATCTGCTATAAAAAATGAACATCTCCCCGTCTTGAGATTAATTTAGTAAAAGGTTCTTGGGTTTCTCTATATTTACTCACAGTTTGAGAACTATGAGGTTATATCATAATAGTTTTTCAGGACATAGACTCACATTAGAGCAGGGAATTCTGGGAGAGGTGTGGCTTCGAACAGCAGCGACAGAGCAGTCTGAACATTTTCTCTGTGATGGGACGTCAGCGCCAGTGAAAGAGGCGTGACGATCCTCTGGTCCTGTGAAATGATAAACCACAATTAGACTGTAAAGTTAGAAAAAACAGTACCTCTCAAGCTCTCACTTTGTCTAAAAAATCACCTCTTATATCAATTCTTTACCTGTCTCATTTTAAACTTTTGATATCAAGGTAAACACATAAAAAGTACTATAATATGCTTTCTAAGAGTATCACATTCAGAATGAGACAGGATTTTGACATCATTTATATTAAATAAATTTAGCACTTCAGTTCACAATTTAGGCCTCACCATTTCTGATTTACTTTATTTTACATTTGATGTCACTCAAGATTTTTGAAACTGCAGCTTCTCAACAAATGTAACTCACCAGCACTTAACCTTTTTTGTCCAATACAAATGTAAAGACATTTCAAAAACACAATTCTGTTATGTAAGATCTTGTCCCTATTACTCAGCGTTTTTATTTTGTTATTATATCATTCTGTTTCACATTTACTCACCTGCAGCATCTTGTAGAAGCTAGTCACCATGTCCTTCACCTGTTGTCTGAGTTTACTCATCAGCTCCAGGGTTTTCAACAGGGCTTCAGAACTGACCTGACTAAAAACAGGCACTGTTACATTCAATACAATGCTATTTGTTACTATTGACACATTTATGCAAGTGATTATAACAATGACTGTATTTGCCATCTGCACATTACATAAAAAGCACTAAAAGCAACACTTATTTATGTGTGAATGAAACAAAACACACAACTCCAGGTATGTTTTAGATGGAGAAACAGCATTATAACAGATGAGAAAATATCACAATATGGACCCTTTAAAGATAAATGAAAGTCCAAAGCTAGTTCCACTGTAACATGGTACTGTAAGTAATTGTTGATTACAGTAGATGTCACTGACCTGAGGCTGTTGTCGGACAGGGGGACGGGGCAGGTGAGGAGGCTGTTGTTATGACAACAGGAGAGCAGCTCTTCCACCTGCGAGAGGCAGAGCTGAGCACTCACATGCCTAGAGACCACAGTCCGTGTGGAGTCCTCCACACACAGCAGTGATAGGGTTAAGGGTTATCAGGATAAAATTAAACATGTGGATTTCTTCAATATTCCATCATTCTATACAAGTTTCTAGGGCAAACCATCCATAATTTACCCTTTTTACCTCATCTGATCAACATGGATGCAAAGACGTTTGCCTTTGCATCCATCTACAATCCATCTCCAGTTACAATCAGAAGTGGCTTGTCCTTCCCCCATGTCTGTCCACTTCAGGCCTGTTTGGAAGAAAAACCTTGAGGCTCCCAATGAAAAGCATCGGTGGAAAGGTTTGACTAGTACTAAGCTGAACACCAAGGCCATAGTCTGTACCAGGAGAAAATGCGAGGCAGATCAGGCAGTCCAGCAGGCCACAACCAGGCCACAGGAGGTTGAAGAAAACCAGAGAGGTCTCATAGGAACAAGAGCTAAAATATGGTCTAAGACACACATGGCAGAGCAGGTCTCTCCTTGAGGTTGCAAA
Source organism: Periophthalmus modestus (assembly GCA_019594935.1). NCBI lineage: Eukaryota > Metazoa > Chordata > Actinopteri > Gobiiformes > Gobiidae > Periophthalmus > Periophthalmus modestus. Next base: position 16,137,757 of record JAIEZT010000021.1, read on the forward strand.
GCTAAAATGAAGTCACAGTGTCAAAGCAGTGAGCCAGTTCAAACGAGGGAGATGGGACATGGGAGGCTGTGATCGAGAGACCCATCACATGGGCTGATCTGTGGAAGCTGCCTCAGGTAAGAATAAGCTTCCTAATGAGGGCCACCTATGATACCCTTCCAACTCCACAAAACCTGCACCAACGGTATGGCACAGAAGAACTCAACTCTGGTCAGCAAAATCCAAGCTTCCAACATGTGCTCTCTGGCTACAAAACTGCCCTTACTCAAGGCCGCTATGGTGGCACCATGACAGAGTCCTGTTGAAGCTAGCTGAGGTCACTGACAAAACCAGCTCAACATCTTTATATCGGCCCATCCAGTTTGTTAGGCAAAAGGAGAGGCACCTGGCAGCACCATCCGAGACAAATCTCTGCCAGATCTATTAGTATTTGATTATGATAATTTACCATTAGATTTGTATTATTTTTATTGTTATTGTATTTACATGTATTATATGGTATTTATATGGAGCAATTTGGAAACTGCTAATGGACATGTATATCAGTGGCTCTTTTCACACAAATGTTAAATATTCGGCATCCCAATTACCACTAGAGTTAGTCTAAAGCCAAGACTGGTCTAAAACCTGGCTGAAATTGGCCTAAACCTGGATTAAGTCAGACCTAACTGAGTATAAACAAAATCTAAACCAGACTCATCTTGTACATATTTACAATAAAGTCTAAATTGGCAGTGGACCCTGAGTATCACCAGAGGAAGCCCACGTACCACCAGTGGTACACGCAACACTGTTTGAGAAATACTGGTCGACAGTTGTAATTATTTCAACAGTTGAAATAATTACTATGTTTTGAAATAATATCACTTAGTACTATAAGATTGCATAAAAACACTACTCAAAAATACAACATTGTAATATTGAAGAGGATATCAAGCAGGAGGCTGGTGACGTGTGTGATTCTGGTGCAGTGTTTTCTGAGCTGAGCGTCTCCCTCTGCAGAGTCCAGCCCTCGAAGCAGATCCAGCAAAACAGGAAGCAACATTTCAACATAACTCATGACGCAGTCCGCCACAGAGTCTGCCCCCAGAGCCTCCTGTAAGGTTAGGGAGAGGCGACACTGAAGTTATTATACTAGAACAGGGTCTTTACTTTTACATCACAATAACAGAGGAAAAGAAAATATGGTCAGAATTGTAGTGTGCTTGTAAACAGTATGGCTGTAGGCCTTTAGTCAATTAATCAGATGAAGGAGTTTTAGTCGACTCATCATTTTATTTGGATTATAAGAATTTATATGAAACAACAGCAGAAAGGAGACGTTAGTGAGTGAGCTGGAGATTTGTTATTTGCTGGTATTTAGAAGTAAAGTCAGATTAAACTCATGATTCACAAGTTTAATCTGTCTTTATACAAATACACCATTTCTCTAGTACATTTTCATTTCTGTATAAATAGTTGTTTTTGCATGAACTCCCCCTGCAGGTGTAGTCTTGTGAGTGCAGTTTGGGTCAGATACATAGAGATGCGTAATTGTTTTGTGAGCTTCTGCCACAACCCCTTTTGGTCGACTAATGGATGGGCCGGGCATGTCTTTAGTCAAATGTGACTTTCATCAGTCGACTACAGCCCTCGTAAACAATGTGAAATAAGTGAAGAATATGAAAGGGCTGGCTCAATAATGTATCTAACCTCATCTAGAACTAAGTGAATAATACATCTCAGAGAAAGATTTCAGGGGAAGATCTCAGAGGAAGATCTCAGAGAAGCGCGAGCATTGTTTAGGCTATAAAATACCAGTTTGATTAAGAACTTTATTTAGTGCGTTTGTGTATCTCACCTCCAGTAGTTCATGTAGCAGCTGCAGAGCCTGTAGTGTGCTCGCCTCTGCTCCCTCCATATTGGAGCTCAGACACTGGACCAGAGCCACTCCAGACTCCTTCACATCAGGATCATGTCCCTGTCTGCGCCCCACCCGAAGTTTAGGGGCTGCGGCGGGTCTGAAGACCACCTCACAGAGCAGCGAGCGGAGACCAGATACACGACACATCGACAAAAGCAGCTCCAGCACCTGTCCACACATAACACAATTCTGTCAGTTGCAGTGTAATGACATGAAGGTGAACTTAGGGCCAATATCACTATGACCAGTTCAGAGGTTTTATTTGTATTGGACTGGGTCTACAAATGTGCCACTTAGTTTAACTTCTTTAAACTGACAAAAATGTTGCCAACGTATAAGGAGATGACTTGTTATTACTATATTAAAAACAATATTAAAACTTAGGTCATTTGTGCTGAGTCTGCTGATAGAGTAAATCAGTTTTATGGTGTTCATTATTTCATGTGCATTGGTCCAGTTCAGAAATATGAATGAACTAGGTCAACACATTATACATTACATTAAAACAGTTCAAACTTTCAATTGTCAGGCCAAGTGCTCCAAATCTATTGTGCCAACATTTAATATATCTTACCTTAGCAGCTGACTCATGGTCTTTTGAATGTAAAATCCCCAAAACTTTTGACACACAAACAGAAAAGTGCTTATACCTAGAGGAAAATAAATAAAACATTAAATGATGCAAATAAAGGTTTCAAAATGACATTTGAATATTATAGTTTGTATTCTGTAAAATAAATAATATTATAAGAGAGAGGAAGATAAAGAGTAGTATTACCTGGTTAGATAATCTGCAATCTTTGCGGTTTTCAGAAGGTCAACCAAAAGGTCAACAGCGTATTTACAAGTGTCATTGCCATTTACAATGAGGTTAAACACGAGCTGAAATGTCTGATGGATGTTTTTTGCATCAAAAAGCTACAAATAAATTAATAAGTTAGTAATTATGTTATCCAGAGTGTTGTGTATTAATAGTTTTAATGTTTTAGGACATACCTTCTCTCCAACCTTCTCATTCATTGTGAGACTGGCCAGAATAGACAGAGTAAACGCCACCACTGTCAAACTGTTGTGAGCCAAGAAGTTTATCAGTGTGCAGTAAAAAGGCTTTACGTTGTCCTGTGATAAAAGAAATGTTGTTTGTTATGGTATTTCTTTTAAACTACATCCTTACATGTATCAAATTGTGAAAAGGTTGCATATTATATCTTATTCAGGCCTTTGAAACTACTTTAACAGCATAACCTTTATCTTTCATGCTGAAAAACTTTATAATGGTGAATATGTATGGACAAGCAATTAAATTGTGACAGCTATGCATGAAAACAGCATCAGAGGGTGCAAAGACGGTGAAGTAGTTCTATTCAGACTAAATATATTAGTGCTAAACAGCAAGTGGTGAAGTCAATTTGTACTGAAATGACAAATGACTCAAGTAAAAAGGTATGGAGTGAAGGAAGAAGTTTTGAGTTCCTCAACTTAAGTATCTAAATATGTAGACAAAGATTATAACTGCACTCACCAAAGATTTGATATGGCTTTGCACAGAATGATTATCCCGACAAAGGTTAGCCATGAGGCCGAGACACGGCGTGATGAGCTCATCATTGTGAGATTGTCTGCGAAAATAAAAAATATAATATTACCAATTTATGTACAGCTAGACTAATATCTGAAACTGCAGATCAATGAAAAATGTATGGTGCATATGTGTAGACTAGAGCTTCTCATTGACTTACATATTGGTCATGAGGAATGTGATGAGTTCTTGGAAATAGTTCATTAACTGAAAGATGTGAGTGTTGTAGGTCAACTTTTGAAGCACCCGGAGACACTGAAAGAAAGAGCAAAAGGCTTTACAGACTTTGAGGAAAAAAACAAAACAAAAAAAAAAACATCTTGGTTTGAATGAATCTGACCTGCAGTACTAGCGGTTCTCCAGGTGTGGCGCTGTGACTGTGGATAATAGATGCCAGGGTGCTTGAAAGGCTGTAGCTGCTGTGGAGCACCTCTCGACTCTCATCATCACAGGCTAATACAGGAAAAGTGCAATAACAAGTAATACGCTTATTCATTTTCTTTACACAAGATTAAAAAGTATACAGATAACACAAATAGCTATATTTGGAAAAGGATATTTTTCTTGGCATATTTTCTTATTTATTTATTGTTCTTGCACCCCCCATTGCAGGAGGAGGTTCTCTTATCTTATTGTAGCTACAGTCAAACTCCACAGTTTGCTATTGAACTACCTAAAGACTAAATTCTCTCTGTCTTCCTTGGAAGTTTTGTCCAATATCAAATCAATTATTACATTACACTAAAAGTACATGCATTGAGCACTTTGCCATTTTATACAGCATGTATGTTTTACGCTTTGCTGTTATCTATTACATGTTAGTGTTTTCAGTATCAAGGGGCCAATGTTGTACCAAGCACAAATGTTTTTTATTGTACTGTTTTATATTAATTTCAATGCAGAAAAACTGAAATATTAAGTTTCTACCAAATGACAAAGGTAAAGCTGTGGGCATTAATAGTCCGATTAGGTTCACCAGGTCTATTATGTCTATTACCTTAGATTCTTATGTACTGACATCTGTTTATTTTATATCCTGATAGTTTGGGCTGCCCTCCGCCAGCTTCCTCTGAAACGTCAAATGAAGTTGGTGTGAGATGTCTAGAGTTAATATAATAATAGAAGATCTAATGAACCTAATCGGACTATAAAGGTGTAAGCAGGTCTCCATTAAAGACACATCAATATTTTTTACTTTAGCCTTAACTTAAAAATGTGCATTACATTATTTGCATTCATTTACCCAGCTGTTCCAGTAGAGAGACGATGGAGCTCGTCAGGGCCGGACTGGTGTTTGGGTTTCCAGCTAAATCCACGAGTCCAGTGACACATTCAGTGGGTAGAGCCTGGCCCGGGGTCAGCAGCTGCTCTGAGGGTGAAGTGGACACCTCCTACAAACATAATAAAAGCAGGTTTAAAAAAATAAGAGTTTTGTACAATCAGGAAGGCCAATCAATTTAAATGTAAAGTTTGAGGTTGCTACATCTTAAATGTTAAACCAATGTTAAAGTTAAGAAGCTAAATACTAAACATAGCATTTATGCAGGTATCCTGACATGATGTGATGAATATATTTACTAGAAGTGACTCTTATCATATTAAGGTTATGAGTATTATGGTTCCACAGCTCTTTGATTTACCGTTTTATATTGTTTTTGCTTTTTTATCTCTATGGACGTCTTGCACATCAGCTATTTCAATGGGCAGAATACACATAATGATTTCAAATTAAATGCTTCAAATATCATGTGTTATATAATATAATAACGTCACTGTGCAACCAGGAAGATTATTCATTTATTGTGTCAATTAGCTTCATGCAATTTTTAGGTAAAAGAAATGTTTACCTCGACTTGTTTCTGAAGTTTTGCTGCATTTGTGGCTGTCCTGCTCTCTTTGTACTGCTGGATCGCCATCAAAAGACACTTCAGACGGGTGGTCATGTCCATCCTTTATAGTTAGATTAAACCAGTTCAGATGTATTATAAAGTTAAATCAATCACACACGTTAGCTTCAGAGATGACAGTTGTTGCTAGTTTTTCGTGTTAGCTGTGCGGTCATAGTAAACATAGGGTGAATTTCTCAAGTAATGTTGTTCCAGTACACAGAAAATCAATATGCGCACGAATCGCTTATCAAAACTGACAAGTAGTGTTATTTGCGAGTGTACCTGAATGTTTTTTATTCCTTTTTTCACAGACAACAACAACACCAGCCGCTGATCACCACGGAGCCTCCCGCTTCACTTCAAACAGACGGGACCGGTCCATCATCTCACGGGGGGAGGAGGGAAATTAAAAAACCGTTACCACTTCTGTACTATTTTACCTACAGTTTTCCTCTATAAATAATTATAATATACAACTATATTCTTATAGTATTAATGAACTACTCCCTTAAACATTGTTTTATTTTTTATTTAAAACCTCAAATGGAACAGACTCCCCCCTGATTATGTCGGTTGGTCGATGCTACGTACAATTGCGTCGTGACGTTTTATCCGTACGTGAGCGTGAAGCCGACTAAAATAAACACAATAAAATAAGCTTAAAATGTATATCAGCAATGCTTCTCGGGTAAGACATGTGATTTGTATATTTTGATGAATTTAAAAAGCCAACATTAAAATTAAAGCATTTAAAGAAATGCTAAATTGGCTAGAGTCCAGATTTTATGCTTTAGTTGAATGGATTTAGTTTGGTGAGCCCAAAGCATTGACTTTTAATACATGTAATAATAAAAAAGAACAACAGAAGCGTAATATTAAGTTATATTAATACTCATTTAATAAAATACTAAATTATCAGGCAAAATGTGGGCAAGAAGACTCCAGTGTGGTTGAAGTTTAAGGAAGGGCATCATTTTTAAAGACATGCCAAAACACTGGGCATTGAGCAATGTACAATATACAATATACAATAGTGCTGCTGATACTTGTGGTGAATATGTTTGCAGTATTTTTTTACACACACTAATAAATGTGAAAAGTATGTAGGTCTGTAGCTCAGCAGACAAGTCCTAAGTCATCTTCTGGGTGTGTTGTTCTCAAAAGGGTGTGATTCCTAAAACATTTAGTGACTGTTGCCAAGGCGTCATCCACAAGTTTGAGGGTGTGACGATAAAGACTCAAACCCAAAAAATTTCCAGCACCTTCATCGCGGTCCATATTTGACCTGAAGACGACTTGGTGTAAGTCCAAACTATTTCATTTATTAGATGCAAAGATCATTTTTACTATGCTATGTAATGTCAGTAAATCATAATTAGGTTAGACCTTTCTTTTGTTTTGCTTGTAAGCCTCTATAAATGTACTTATACTTTGCATAATCTTTAAACTAAATCAAACTAGAGACTATACCAGGAGCAGACTAGGATCAAATCAGGATTATAACACCATGAAGCCCGGACTTAATCAGGAATAAACCAGGATTAACCCAGGTCTAAAACAGGACTAAACCAGGACTAAACCAGGATTAAACCAGGTCTAAATCAGGACTAAATCAGGACTAAACCAGGACTAAACCAGGACTAAACCAGGACTAAACCAGGATTAAACCAGGTCTAAAGCAGGACTAAACCAGGACTAAACCAGGACTAAACCAGGACTAAACCAGGGCTAAATCAGGCACAAAACGTGTACTTCACATCTGAATCCGATGACTAGTAACTTTTTAAACATTTATGAATTTCAGAAAATGGAGTCTGAAATGCTGCCCAAGGCTAACACGACATTCTCGTTGGCTTTATATAAAAAGCTGAAAGAAGAATTGGAGGACAAAAATGAGAACATTTTCTACTCCCCGTTCAGCATCTCTGCAGCTCTGGCTATGGTGCTGCTCGGCGCCAGGGGCAACACAGCCAAACAAATGTCTGAGGTAAACCCTCTGCTCACTCGTGCTCTCTGCATTATTTGCCCTGAAAACTGTGAATGAATTGTAATTCACTTTTCATGATTCTTAAAGAGTAGAGTTATGTTTACTTGATATTTAAAACATTTCTTAAACCTTTTACTGATTTATTACTTATTTCGGTCAGTTGTGATATCATTATGTCAAACGCTGTCGATATAAGCAATGCAATTAACAATGTTTTAAAATTTTAAATCTGTGACGTTTTATGCACCCGTTATACAAAACTTAATGAATTTGTTTGCTTTTCCATGACACTGTTTTTGGAATTCACTGGAAAAAATGACTGCAGCTGTGATTCAAATGGTAAAGCCCTTGAAGATATGTAGACAAAGGAGGTGCTGGAGTCGTCCTGTAATCCACCCATTATTCAGACAAGTCCATGCAAATATGTGCTTGTATAAAATCCGTGTTGGACATGGTAGGACTTGGTAGTATTGCGCAATGCCTGTTACTGTTATTTGATTTAGGAATGGTGATCTGCAGGAATCACCTCACTGAACTTGGCCGTGCCTGTTGTTAGGGTGGCATCATGTGAAAGTACAAGCACAATAAGCACCTGTAATGAGTCAGTCAGTCTACATACCACATATAACTACTTTAGACTTAAATATGTCATAACGAGCCTGTATTGTTTTTTAGTAATTTTTAAAAGGTTGCGATGGCATTATGGTAACATCAACTTGGCTTTGACTTTATAACTGATTACATTTGCCAACTGTTTCTCCTCAAATTAAACACAAAATTAGGTCTGAATTGCATTTAACTTATTAACATAATCACTTACTAACAATAACATAGCCACATTCATTTTAGATTCTTACATAGTTACAATGCACTTTTTTGGCCTTTTGTTGCGAGTAGCTGCAAAAAGAAAAAGAAAAACTCAACCTGTGCTAATAATGTGTGCAAAAAACTTACCTATTATAAAACCTCCATCACTTTTTATAGCCATCGTTATTAAAGTGCTAACATTTCCCTGTATGCTCCAGGTGTTGTGCTTTACGGAGCCTACAGCCCCACCACCAGGAGGCGACCTTCAGTGTAAACTGCAGACCGACCGGCCGTATCTCATGCAGTCGCAGATGCAGACCAGGATGCAAATGAGGACACAGATTCAGAGGACCAGCCGCCTGCCCGCTTATCTACGCAAGGTGCTCAAATGGGAAAAAAAAAAATTAAATAATATGTACTTACTGAGGCTCATTATTTGGTTTGATCTCTGGGGAAGGGCATTTACCATATACAGTATCTGTCAGGTTATTGTTACAATTCCTGAAGATCATTTTGCCTCGGTACTGTTTATGTAAATGCTTTTGTAACACATTTTACTAAGTGCTGATGTATTCATTGTTTACTAATATTTTCTCTCTTCTTGCTTTCTACAAACCAACTGCAGGAAACACGGAAATTCATTTGGTTGTGTACAAGATTATAAATACTAATATAACAGCTTTTAGTGACATCTGGTGGTGAAGAATCATATTCCAATCTGAAACTCTCCTGTGGCCCCTCACTGCTCTTTATGGGTTTTTTTTTTTTAAACAAAATTCACAAACTAAAATTTGATTAAAAACACAGTCCTTGCCATTACTGATTAGTTTGTCCATGTGAAATGCATTTATAATCTCTAGGTATTCTCTGGCTGTTCGCAGTGTCTTAAACCTGAAAATGCAAAAGACGATGTAGATGCGAGCTTTGCCCAGCTGCTTAGTGAACTCTACAAACCAGAGGCCTTGTACGTCCTGAGTATTGCCAACAGGTTGTATGGAGAGAAACAATATACATTTGATGAGGTGTGTATTTTGGTGACAACATTTAGAATTTATCAGTAGAAAAAGTGCAATCTTTGTTAACATCAAATTACTGGCTGTTGATTCCATATTTTTTAGACTTTTTTGGCTGAAACAAAGAAACACTACAGAGCTGAGTTGGAGACTGTAGATTTTGCCTCCGATCCAGAGGCGTCCAGGGAGCACATCAACACCTGGGTGGAGGAACAGACACAAGGTAACATATATACTACAATACTAAAAGTGTAATAAGACTTCACAAACGTCAGGTCTTCATATTATAAGATAATTACTCATATTTTAGTCTCAAACCAAGAACAAGATCACTCCCAAAAGCAGAGATGATGAGTTCAGTAGTTGTACTATTAGTAAATTTGGTACCACAAAACTACTCTATCAACTTTGACAGCACTGACTGACGACCCTATTGTGTTTTTTTGTTGTAGTAAAAGTGAATTTTGTCATGGCTGTGAAATCCGTTTTGATTCTGATGTTTTTTTTTTCTTGATTTCCCTTTTGCCGTTCATAGGTAAAATTGCCGACCTGCTGCCTGCTGGTGTCGTGGACGCGTCGACAAGGCTGGTGCTGGTCAATGCCATTTACTTCAAAGGCAAATGGAACTCTCAGTTTCAGGAGGAGAATACGACTGATGGAGAGTTTCGACTAAACAAGGTGAATTATTATAGTGTACATTTACAAGTTGTTCCCTGTCTCACTCCCCTCCTTAGATGCCCCTCATGCCCTGGTTCTGTGGACCCCAGATCCTGCCCCTCCCTCACCTGGTTAGATATTTCAACAATATAGTGTATCAAGCTGACCAAATATGTATTTTCATTTTTATAAAGGTATCTGACATTGTTCTGAAGCCCAATTGGAAAACATGTAAAATATGTTATTTTCATTGTATCTTCAGACAAAAATGCTAAAATCTACATAGCAGTTAATCTAAATCTGTTACTTGTTTGGGGGAAAAGGCCTCACTGAGTGAACTCTGTCATAAAATAACTACTGGTTACTGCCTGATATGTAAGTTCATATTCAAAAGTTTTAGTAATCATTTGTATGGATCATATTACTGCCATTGACTTTGGGCACAATAATTAACATTTAAAGGGCCCATATTACGCTACTTTCTGATCTATGTTTTAATGTTGTTTCCTCGTCACAAACAGACCTGGAGTTGTGTTTTGTTTCATTCACATGTTTAACACACAAACCCTGGATAATTAGGCTTAGTTCTTCTCTCAACCTGAAAACACTCCACCTTGTGATGTCATGTGGTGATACAGGTTAATACAGTGCTCCACTGTGTTTTTAAACTCCACACACCTTCATTAGAATCGTATCGATAATTTCAGCCCTGGAACTGCCAATCTCTAATGAGCAGAAGGTAAAAAATAGTTGTTAACATGACTATTACTCATGACATCACAAGGTGGAACAGAGCATTTTGAGCTTTAGAGATGTGTGAAACTAAACAAAACATAAGTCTATTTTTTTGAGGAGGTAACAGTGTTATAACACGGCTAAAACCTCACAAGAGCTCACAAAGCTCACATTTTGTATAATATCTTTTTTGTTTTTCTTCTGCCTGTGAACACAGCTGAACTGCACCATGAACTTGAATTGTATTTAAGTAGCTATTGTATCTTTTTCTTTTCAGACTGACACAAAACCAGTGAAAATGATGGTGCAGAAAGCTAAATTCCATTTCAGTTTCATAGAAGAGGCCAAGTGTAAGGTAAAAGGCCACGTGCTCTCACACATTAAACACTTGTGCATAGAGGACAGTTTATTAACCACTTCTTTTATATTTGACAGGTTTTGGAAATGCCATATGAAGGAAACGACCTGAGTATGGTGATCATTTTACCAAACGACATAGAAGATGAAACAACAGGCTTAGAAATGGTACACATACTTCGTGTTGTATTTGAACTGTTGCTTCATACTGAAACATTATTGTAATTATATATGTTTTATTTTTTTTTAAGCTGGAGCAAGCGTTGACCTATGACAAGTTTAAGGAGTGGACAGGTCGAGATACAATGGGATTTGTGGAGGTCGAAGTTAGACTGCCCAGATTCAAGATGGAGGAGAACTATGATCTGAACAAAGTGCTGAAATCAATGGGGATGGTGGACGCTTTCGATGTTGCCAGGAGTGATTTCTCTGGTGAGATTGTCTTGTTGTTATCTAGAGATAGTTTGTTCTCATTTAAGGATGTATTTTAAGGATGTAGGTTTTTATGTTGTAACATGAGATATTTACACAGAAAGACGGTACACAGAAAGACGGTATACAGAGGGTATTTTTTTTTGTTTTAATTTAAGACACGCTTCTTTTTAAACACTGCCTGAAAATCTGCACCAACACGACAGTAACACAGGATGGACATACTTCATGTTTAGAAAATAAAACAGCACCAACACGGACCAGCTGCTTTAATTTTCCTCTGAAAACTTGTCGTCTTTTTACATTGACTAAGTTCTTCCCATTGCCGCCTATAACGCCACATTGATTCATTAATGCCAAGCTCACGTGCAGTGGCTCTATTTCCTTCTTTGACGTCAGATCCGTTGCCTTTATCTTCAAAGCTGCATCATTTTCATCATCAAAATCAAAACTAGTGTATTCTTCAGTGCATAATCTTTCTCCACTTTTGAGTTTGCTGTTAGAGAGCGCCCCCCAGTGGCTGTTAGCCAGTAAAAATCTATAAATAAGCTGCATCGTTGTATAGGCCACAGGGTATAGTAACATAATGGCCTAAGTGTAGTAAATCGGTGAGCCAGACTTTCATCTAATCCAAAAATATGACATTACAACATTAATATAACCGCCTCTTGCAATTGCTGTATACTCAAATTCATTCATACTCTTGTTTTCTCAGGCATGTCTTCAGCCAACGACCTGGTTTTGACAAAGGTGGTGCACAAAGCGTTTGTAGAGGTGAATGAAGAGGGAACGGAGGCTGCTGGTGCCACTGGAGCTATAATCAATGAAAGAGCAGCCATGATTACGGAAACCTTCTCCGCAGACCACCCCTTCCTCTTCTTCATTAGACACAACCCCTCCCACACTGTACTCTTCGCTGGACGATTGTGCTCACCTGAGTAAATGTAGAGAGCATGTTGTTTTGGTTAGTCCGACATAAAGAAGATGCTGGTTGTTTTAATATTTTCATTTAATTCTAATAGTGACATAAACTGGTCCAGGGACTGTGAGTGGAAACTATTGTGTTTTGTTGAATTCAGACACATGATGACATAGGTATTTTATTTTCATAAGGTAAATGTTTTTTGTGCATCATCCCTGGTCAAAGTCAATTTGATTTTTGTTCCTTCCTGATGCTTTGTTACATTTTTTTTTTAATTTTGTTTTTTATACTTTTTTATTTCATACTTATTTTATAGTAGGCTACAGATTATTTTAAACATTTGGTCTATTTTATTTACTTTAAGAACTGTATGCTCTAAATACGTTTCTACATTTAACAGCATGTGTTGAAAATAAAAAAGCATAGTTAAAAAAAACAGGTGCTGTATCATACAATTTTCTACAATTGAACATTTTCCTTTTGTAAAATCCTTGAGGGAGAGAAATCAGTCTTTTCTCTGGACCTGAAAAATAAATAAAACAAATATTAAGATGGAGGTCATGTGAGAAAAGGAGACTGTGTCAGTTACTGTGGGGGGAAAATAACACTTTAGTTCTCTAAACTGTAGATCACAGGTCTGCCTCACAGCCTGTTAGATCCAAGATAATGCTAGTTAGTAGGCTAGTTATAAAAAAAAAAAAAACATGTGCACTTGTGCACTTAAGGCTTTATTATTGGATGAACACAAAAATATATCTGGGCAATAACTTTACATAATACCTAATTTCTTAACACCATAGACTGTATTAGGCTAGTTTTATTTTTTGTATTTTTCTGAATTTACATAGGCCTAAATTATTTACATAGAGTACATTATTAAGACAATACATTTTAATATCGAAAACATCCATAAAAAGACCCAGAAATGTAAAAACCTGGAGACAAAGTAACTGCTGAACTTGGAAGAATGGAACATTTTTTTCAGAGACTATGCCCAAAAACATGGAATGAATGAGAGGCCAGGCCTTTGAACATGAGCCTCTTTTGTTCTTGCAAATTTCATCAAATAAGTTACAGTTTTGACAGATCCGGTCTTTGGGTGCATAAAAAAGCAACAAACCCAAGTTTAAATCTTGTGCCAAAGCAGCCAGCTTTGTCACCACAGTGGGGCCTGTTGAGCATAAAAGGTCTGCAAAAAAGAGAAAAAATTAAAGCACCTGGAAGGAACACTTATCTGTCTCTAATGTAGAGCAGGACCTGCACTGACATGTGCATGCAGCTGGAAAGGATGGAAACATAAGAGAAAAATATACTGCCTAAAGGAAAATTACATTTGCTTCAGCTGTTTGTGTACAGGACACATTATTAACTGTCACCAGAGTATATTAAAACAGCCCACTGTCCACCACAAAGAACCGGTGTAATGCTGAGCAGATGGAGAGGAGCATGGAGCTTCCTGTGGACAATATGCTGGTGTCCAGAGGCTTTAAAGGGGCTGGAAACCTGAACTGTAAGTTGCCATTAGTCCCTGTTCAAGTCAAATACTGGTAGCAGTTGTTTTATTACTGTCATGTTGATTTTGTACGAGTTCATAATGTAAGCTAAGGCTAAATCTACTTCATGTCTTGCAACTGTAAGTCAAGCAGTGGTTTGTGGACAAAAGTGAAAAGAAAAGCACATAAACACGGGACACAGAACAAAAAACAAAAAAATCATCACAAAGCTGATAACGTACAGCATAAGTGGTCTACTAAGAAATATAAAAAAAGGAGTTTATTTTAGCAGCCTAGGCTCATTTCTTTATTTTTTTTCTGCGGTTTGATTATTTATGTTTGAGATCTTACTACGAGGGAGATTACACACAAACCAAGAAATACACGTGTACATTATACGTTACGTTGTAACTTTATAAGATATGCTAAAATGTCTGAACCGAATAAAAAGACAACCTTATCCATATCAGTTATTTTTATCTTCCCACTTAACCATGTTGAATAGTTCCTAAATAAAAGTCCCATGATCTTCTTCTGAAAGGATCTCTAGTCGGTCATTTCCGCATATGGTCACGTGAGAACGCGGAAGTCACCGCACCTTTTCGGGGCGTGTCGTTTTCAATAATAAAACCTGACGGACCACGCTGAAGTTTGTCTGCGACGCTTCTGAGTGGATTTGGTGAGTGGATTTATGATGCCTTTCATTGTGTAGCTGACCATTCAGTTTGATTTGTGACCATGCAATAGTTTGAGTTGCATGTTAGTCTGTTAGCCAATATGTAGCAACTCATTTATTATTATAACAATGAAATGAATGGAAACAATGAATTATTCAAATTACTGGAGGTTTCAGATATGTCCGAAGTTTAAAAGATCACTATCAGGAAGAGTAACACTAGCCTTAAATCGCCCAGCAGTTGAATATTTATCATTATTTTTATTCTTCTTATTATTGTAGCCTATTTTTGTCTTAACAGGGCTGGAGAGTTGCCTAGCTTAGCAAACTGCCAACAAACCCTCTCAGGTGTATGTGTGTTTTAACAATGCTAGCTTAAGTAGTATTCTGAAGTACACATGATGTCTGGCAGCCCAGACATTCATATTTGTGCTTGCTAAGTTATGTGACCAATAGTTTTTGTGTAATGTTACTAACAGGCTTTTATAGCATTATAAGGTTGTGAACATGAGACCAGTGTTTGTATCAAATTAAAATATGAAATGCATAAAATACAAACCACACACAGTAAAATTAAGTTCTGCAGAATGTGTTAAATAAATAAACTAATGCATTGCTCTGCTTTCTTTGCAACAGACACCATGGCTCTTTCTACGGCAAACGCCAGTTTCGCCCTGAATCTTTTTAAATCCCTGGGTGACAACAATCCCAGCAGTAATGTCTTCTTCTCTCCTCTGAGCATCTCTTCAGCTCTGGCTATGGTCCTCCTTGGGGCTCGAGGCGACACGGCCTCGCAGATGTCAGAGGTAACATGTGCACAGCCTTAGATCAGCAGCCTGTGAGTCACTGAGTCAAACAAATGTCACGAATTGTGAATGGGGCTTTTTTTCTGTTGTGTTTCCATAGTGACACATTGTAAATAGTTTTGTGTCTTATCAGCAACTATTGAATATAGTAGATAATGTTATGCAATCTCTTGTCTGGCTAAAGTAGTGCAAATAAATACTATATCTTTCCCATTTTAATTGTTGAGTTAGGTACTCAAGTTTATTTGTCCCATAGGAGATTTTCAAAGGCTCACAGCTATGTACACAGAATATCAACAGCTGTGTACTAAGTAAAGTAATATGCAAGTATAAACAAGTTTAAATTCATGGGATGGGTTTTGTTAAGTTAGATTACATTAGATTACATTTTATAGCATGGGAATAAAATACAATGATACATTTTAGGATTCAAACCTGACTCATAACAATATCAATGAGAGTGACAGTGTAATACAGGTTGTGTAGAATCAAAATGTGTCTAACCAGGCCACACCTGCTCTGTCTGGAATACACCCAGGTCTAGATCATGGGACGCTGAAATGTGACAATGTGGGAGGGTTAGGCCTTCACCTGAACCTAAAGACAGTTCATTCATTCTCTCTGACAAGTATCATGCAGTACTACATGCATGTACTTAGTCACCGTGTTAATCTGCTTTTCCACTGCAAGACAGTGGTTGTTTAGATCTTTGCTTAGATGCCTATATCTTAAAGTTAAACAAAAAAATTTGTTTTTTTTTTATAAGTTGCTGCAAATTTTGATTTTGCCATTGACCATTATGTTATGAATTGCACTGAATTCAATGTTTGTATAGTCTCAAATCTGTCACCTCACAGGGCTTCAGAAAATTGCTTTATTTTCTGTTGGTTAAAGTCAAAAATCATAGTTATACTTTGTCTATCCGAGGGTCCTGTCATGATGAGGACCATTAAACAACTTTTAATAATATTGTTTTTTTTAATGTGAAAAAGTCCTCACAATGTTGCATATGACGAGAAGCGGAAACCAGTTTTTTACAAGCAGAATAATCTATTTTACTTTAATGAATTTGTCTGAACATGAAAAGCTGTCATTGCAACAACATATGATCAGTGGTTTGTGACTGTTATTGCATCACAGTTGGGCTGAATCATGTTCATTCTATGGAAAAAGAAAATACAGTGTTTCTCCATCAGTCCCATAGAAAGTGGGAGTCACTGATGATGAAAGTGCTGGGTTATAGAGAACAGGGTGTGGCCTTGTGAAGGGGACAAAGGTCAGCACACTTGGACAGTTGAACAGCCAGTTATTAAGAAAACCAACTCGGCTCATTTCTTGGTGGTATTTCAAGGGTAAATGTAACTCAGCTACAACTAGAAAACACTGAGTTAAAGAGTCACATGGTATCGTGAAGTCACTGGTCCTAGTTTTGTATTTAGGCCAGGAAAGAAACACGGTTGACTGTACAAATTATACACTATTACACAAAATCAATTTAGTTAAAGAAAATCACTAAATATCATTATGTTTAATAAGTAGAACAACAGGAATAGGATAGAACAGTGTTTCTCAAACTGTGGTACAAGTGCAAGCTCCTTCTGGTGACTCCTTTTCAAGACAAGTGCTTGTTTAATATACAGTGGGGCAAAAAAGTATTTAGTCATCCAACAGTTGTGCAAGTTCTCCCACTTAAAAAGATGAGAGAGGCCTGTAATTTTCATCACATTGTAGGTTTTTTATTAATGAATTAGTAAATTCCTCGGTAAAATAAGTATGTAGTCACCTACAAACAAACAAGATTTCTGAATCTCGCAGACCTGTAATTTCTTCTTCAAGAGGTTCCTCTGTCCTCCACTCATTCCCTGTATTAATGGCTCCTGTTTGAACTCGTTATCACTATAAAAGACACCTGCCCACAACCTCAAATACTCCGAACTCCACTATGGCCAAAACCAAAGACGTGCCAAAGGAACCACAAACAAAACTGTGACCTGCACCAGGCCCCAAAGACTGAATATGCAATAGGTGAGCAGCTCGGTGTGAAGAAATCAACTTTGGAAGTAATTATTAGAAAATGACATACAAGACCATTGATAATCTCCCTCGATCTGGGGCTCCATGCAAGATCTCACCCTGTGTGGTCAAAATGATCACAGGAACAGCGCAAAATTCCCAGAACCACACGGGGGACCTAATGAATGACCTGCAGAGAGCTGGGACCAGAGTAATAAAGGCACCATCAGTAACACCACGCCGCCAGGGACTCAAATCCTGCAGGGCCAGACGTGTCCCCCTGATTAAGGACATGTCCAGACCCTGAAGTTTGCTAGAGCATTTGGATGATCCAGAAGAAGATTGGGAGAATGTCATAGGGTCAGATGAAACCAAAAGAGAACTTTTTGGTAAAAACTCAGCATTTTTTCTCCTCCAAACAGGACAAGTTGAGTTGCATCCAAAGAACACCAGACCTACTATTGTGAAGCCTGGGGGTGGAAACATCATGCTTTGTGTAATGGTCCGTGTAAAGGAAAGAATGAATGGGGCCATGTATCGTGAGATTTTGAGTGAAAACCTCCTTCCATTAGCAAAGGCATTGAAGATGAAACGTGGCTGGGTCTTTCAGCGTGACAATGATCCCAAACACACCGCCCGGGCAACAAAGGAGCGGCTTCGTATGAAGCATTTCAAGGTCCTGGAGTGACCTCACCAGTCTCCAGATCTCAGCCCCATAGAAAATCTTTGGAGGGAATTGAAAGTCCATGTTTCCCAGTGACCCCCAAAACTTCACTGCGGGAGATCTGCAGGAGGAATGGGACAAACTACCAGCAACAGTGTGAAAACCTTATGGAGACTTACAGAAAACGTTTGACCTCTGTCATTGCCAACAAAGGGTATATAACAAAGTATTGAGATGAACTTTTGTTATTGATCAGATACTTATTTTCGACCATAATTTGCAAATAAATTCTTTAAAAATCAGACTGGATTTTTTTTCTCATTCTGTCTCTCATAGTTGAAGTGAACCTATAATGACAATTACAGGCCCCTCTCATCTCTTTAAGTGGGACAACTTCAGAAAATTGACTAAATGCTTTTTTGCCACACTGTATTAGACCTGGAATAGTTCTGTTTTAGGTCTGGCGGTACGTCGAAGGTCAAATATTTTCTTCATAGTACTTGTTGTGTAAAGTTTGAGAATAACTGGAATAAAACTGTATAAAAATTCCAGTATACACAAGGTTAATTTATGTTTTGTCCTTATATTTATTTTATCTAGTTTACAAATGTTCTCTAGGTTTAGTGGCCTTAACGTGATGTGGTTCTGAATGAAAAGCAACCAGTATATTCCACCTCCAGGTCCTCTGCTTCAAAAAGGCAGAGAAGCCGCCACAGGCTCAACCAATGCAGATGCAGATGCAGATGCAGATGACCCAACAGCACCAAAATTTACTGCCACCACATCTGAGAAAGGGGGTAAACAAAGATGTCATGTACAGGAGTGGGTATTGGACTAACAGGTTACAGTTGTGTTGTGGTGATGGGAATTTTAATGGGATATTTTTAATGTACTCTTTTTTTTTTTTTTTGGATTTGTTTCAGAGCTGAACTGGCAGCACAGGAAAAGCTGCCTTCACTTCAGCTTTGTTAAAACTCTATTGTGTGTCCATCAGTGTTAACCAAAGTGTTACATAAAACATTGGAATTGTATTATAACTAAATTTTAAATTTGTTGAATATGTTTAGCTGAGGTTACACTGATTTGGACACACACTTTACTGCTTCAGTGTACTAACAACAATAATGGACTAATAATATGTTTGTTTTGGGGTTATGTCCAGGAAAAGATGAAGCTCCAGTATTTTTGGACCAGTCTGTAATATCAGATAACAAGGCTAGAACTCAAACACCATAATCTACTCAAATGTGTACTTTACATTACATACTTTCAATTTAGGACTATTTTAATGGAATGAGACTATTTTCTGTCATTGAAATCCTAAAAGCTCATAAACGTTTCTATTGATTCCTTATTGGTTATGTTTAACTGCCTGGGATCAAGAGTACACTCTTCTTCAATAAATTCGTTATCATTCTGGACTTGCCTATTTGACAATTTTACAAAACCAGTTCATTTTTTTTAGCATTGTTAGATAGTAATATTATTGACTGGTCTAATCTTTCTTGTAATGACTGACCTGTATTAAGGTATTCAAAGGCGTGTGGTGGCATTCTGATATTGGTTTTAACTATCCCTCTCTTTGAAAGGACGGGCCATTACAATCACTTTAAGATACACTTTAAACTCTTGTTTCTTATTTCTCCACAGTGCCTCAAAACTAAGGAGCTCTCAGATGACGTGCACTCCAGTTTTAGCACTCTTCTGCAGGAGTTTCACAAACCCGACGCGCCCTATGCCCTCAGTGTGGCCAACAGACTGTATGGAGACCAGACATACCAGTTTGTTGAGGTGTGTGTCAATAAAAGCAAGGAGGCGTAGCATGCAAATTAATCAAAATGTTGTAATCTCTTGACGAGTGGCTAAGTAGACCCTATTTACATTGTATTCATTAATCATTAATGAGCCATTTAATCTGTTTTGATAAATGTGTGTTGTAAGCTGCATTAAAGCAGCTGTGGTTCATAAACATAAATAGCACACTTATAATAGAGAAGAAATTCATATGCATGTGTGCTTTTGGGACAATATTGAACTAATTATTGTTATTTGTTATTATTGTGACTAATCTGGCACTGAATATCTATAATTTTCAGTGCCAGATACGAATGTTAGATCCAAGACGATCTATGTATTATACTTGACTTGAAAACAAAATGCAGTTTAAAGCTTCTAATTTTATGAACCTATAGACCAGGGGTGGGCAAACTTTTTGACACACGGGCCACAATGAATTATAAAATTTGACTGAGGGGCCGGGCCAGGATATATATATGTTCATATTACATTAGAGATTTGGCCTGTAACATGTAGCAAAGCATGAATATGCAAGGCTCATTGTACAAACTGTTTTCCAAATGCATTAATTAAATTAATAATTTATAAAATTTTAGTTAAATAAACACAGCAGAAAAATTTTGAAGAAGGTTTACCCTTACTTATTTTAATATCATTTGCCTACGTTCAGTGGGCCGGATTAATAAACCCAATGGGCCATGTGTGGCTCCTGGGCCGTAGTTTGCCCATGTCTGACATGCAGACAGACATCTTCTTCCGCTTATCCGATGCCATGTCGCGGGGGCAGCAGTCTAAGCAGGGAATCCCAGACTTCCCTCACTCCAGACACATCCTCCAGCTCCTCCGGTGGGACCCCAAGGCGTTCCCAGGCCAGCCGAAAGACAGTCCCTCCAGCGTGTCCTAGGTCTTCCTCGGGGCCTCCTCCTGGTGGGACATGCCCAGAACACCTTCCTAGGGAGGCGTCCTGGAGGCATCCTGAGCAGATGCCCGAGCCACTTCAGCTGCTCCTCTGTACGTGTAGGAGGAGCAGCTCTACTCCGAGGTCCTCCCATGTGACTGAGCTCCTCACTCTAGCTTTGCCTTTCGACTCAGCTCCTTCTTCGCCAGGACAGCCCAATACAGCGACCACATCACTGTGGACACTGCACCGATCCGCCTGTCAATCTCGCGTTCCATCCTTCCCTCACTCATGCACAAGACCCCGAGATACTTGAACTCCTCCACTTGAGGCAAAAACTCCCCACCCACCCGGAGAGGGCAAACCACCTTTTTCCAGTCGAGAACCACGGCCTCGGATTTGGAGGAGCTGATTCTCATCCCCGCCGCTTCACACTCGGCTGCAAACCGCCCCAGTGCTGCAGGCCCCGGCTCACTGAAGCCATTAGGACAACTTCATCCGCAAACAGCAGAGATGAGATCCTGTGATTCTCAAACCAGACCCCCTCCAGCCTCTGACTGCGCCTAGAAATTCTGTCCATAAATATAATGAACAGAACCGGTGACAAAGGGCAGCCCTGATGGAGTCCAGGGACCACCACCCTGGTCTGCCAGTCCAGCGGTTCTGTCCCCGACAGCCACATGATGTTGTAGAGACGTGTCAGCCAAGCCAGCCCCACGACATCCAGAGACTTAAGGTACTCGGAACGGATCTCACCCCACCCCCGGGGCCTTGCCACCAAGGAGCCTGCCAACCACCTCAGTGACTTCAGCGAGGGTGATGGACGAGTCCGCCTCCGGGTCCCCAGTCTCTGTTTCCTCCTCGGAAGACGTGACAGTGGGATTGAGAAGATCCTCAAAGTATTCCTTCTACCGCCCAACAACGTCCCCAGCTGAGGTCAGCAGCTCTCTACCACTGTAGACAGTGTTGGTGAAGTACTGCTTCCCCCTCCTGAGGCGCCGGACGGTTTGCCAGAATTTCTTTGAGGCCGTCCAATAGTCCTCCTCCATAGCCTCCCCGAACTCCTCCAAACCCCGAGTTTTTGCCAATGTGACAGCATGAGCCACAGCACGCTTGGCTCACCGGTACTCGCCAGCTGCCTCAGGAGTCCCACAAGCCAACAAGGCTCAATAGGACTCCTTCCTCAGCCTGACGGCATCCCTTACTTCCGGTGTCCACCACCAGGTTCAGTGGTTGCCGACAAGCACTGCAGACCTTACGACCACAACTACGAGCAATCGCATCGACAATATAGGTGGAGAACATGGCCCACTCGGAGTCCATGTCCCCAACATCCCCCAGGATCTGGGATAAGCTCTCCCGGAGGTGTGAGTTGAAGATCCTGACACAGGGCTCTGCCAAACGTTTCCAACAGACCCTCACGATACGCTTGGGCCTGCCAGGTCTGTCCGGCTTCCTACTCCACCAACGGATCCAACTCACCACCAGGTGGTGATCGGTTTACAGCACTGCCCCTCTCTTCACCCGAGTGTCCAAGACACGCGGCCGGAGGTCAGATGACACGACAACAAAGTCGATCATCGACCTCCGACCTAGGGTGTCCTGGTGCCACGTGCACTGATGGACACCCTTGTGCTCGAACATGGTGTTTGTTATGGACAAACTGTGACTAGCACAGAAGTCCAATAACAAAACACCACTCGGGTTCAGATCAGGGAGGCCGTTCCTCCCGATCACACCCCTCCAGGTGTCACTGTCATTACCCACATGGGCATTGAAGTCCCCCAGGAGAACAACGGAGTCCCCGGTCGGTGCACCATCTAGTACCCCTCCCAGGGACTCCAAGAAGTCCGGGTACTCTGCACTGCTGTTTGGCCCGTAGGCTGCCACAACAGTGAGAGACCTGTCCCCACCCTGAAGGTGCAGGGACGCGGCCCTCTCATTCACTGGGGTGAACTCCAACAAGAAGCGGCTGAGCTGTGGGGCAATGAGCAGGCCCACACCAGCTCGCTGCCGCTCCCCACGGGCAACACCAGAGAAATGGAGAGTGCAGCCCCTCTCAAGGAGTTGGGTTCCAGAGCCCAAACTGTGCGTGGAGGTGAGGCCGACTATATCTAGTCGGTAACGCTCAACCTCTCACACAAGCTCAGGCTCCTTCCCCCCCAGCGAGGTGACATTCCATGTCCCCAGAGCTAGTCTCCATGTCCAGAGATCCAGTCGTCGAAGCCCCCGCCTTCGACTGCTGCCCAGATCTCTTAGCACCGGCCTTCCATGGTTTCCCCCGCAGGTGGTGGGTCCACGGGAGGACGGCCCCACGTCGGTCCTTCAAGCTGAGCCCTCCTGGGCCCCGTGGGGAACGGCCCAGCTCGCTGGCAAGCACCCACCCCAGCCCTGGCTCCAGGGTGGGGCTCCGGTAAGGCCAGTCCAGGCGACGTAACAGGCCTTGATCTTCTACTGTCCATGGAAGGCTTCTGAACCACTCTTAGTCTGACCCGTCCCCCTGGACCTGTTTGCCATGGGTGACCCTGGCATGAAGCCCCCGACAACATAGGTCCCAGGATCATTCGGGTACTCAAACCCCTCCACCACATTAAGGTGGCAGTTCAGGGAGGGGCCCATGTCTGCTATAGACAAATATAAGAATTATACATATTCCACAGCAACATTGCTGAATATAATTAAAACATTATTGTCTATATCTGACCTAGAATTTTCTGGAAGAAACCAGAAAGCACTACAATGCAGAGATGCAGACTGTGGATTTTCTGAGTAAATCTGAGGAGGCTAGAGTCGTCATTAACACCTGGGTGGAGCAGCAGACACAAGGTGAAAACTATTTCTATAGTATACCACTTTTTATTGATTGATGTATTGTAATGTTAAAATGTTTTACTTTATCTCAGGTAAAATTAAGGACGTGCTAGCCAAAGGCGTGGTGGATAGTTTGACGAAACTCGTGCTCGTCAACGCCATTTACTTCAAAGGAAACTGGAACAAACAGTTTAAGGAGAGCTCTACTCGTGACTCTCAGTTCAGGATAAACATGGTGAGTGATGAGCTTTAAAAATAATAAACCTGGTAATTGAATAAATGCAACATAGATAAGTATAATGCCATACTGTGAAACATTTCAGGAAAACCACATCTCCATAGAGACAAGCAGGTGACTAACCCACAACCAGAAAGATCACACAGTGCACCTTTTAACCAAATACAATTTCTAAATGTGTGCCATTTATAGGACTAAGTTTAATTAAAATGCACATGACATTAATCACATTCTACAAAACGTATGTGTTTGTAGTGAACTATTATACTGTAGTTAGACATTTGACCCCTGTTAAAGGTACAGTGTGTAACTTTCTTGGATGTGGCACATCACTTGCATCATTGTTACATACTGTGGCTTTAACTGTGCAGACTTATGTTATGGAAACCAACAAAATGCAAACACCATTTGAACTTGACCCTTCGTTGTTTATTTTTTGCAGAATGAAACAAAACCAGTGAAGATGATGCACCAAAAGTCGAAGTTCCCCCTCACGTTCATCAGTGAGATCAACTGTCAGGTCGGTTGATCTGATCTTGTGTAATAGATTTTATACAGCGTTTTGTCGGCATTAACGTATATTATTTCTCTGTAAACCAGATTATCGAGTTGCCTTATGAAGAAAAGGTGCTCAGCATGCTCATCTTTTTGCCCAGCAGCGTTGAGGATGGTCTGGAGAAGGTACAAAGTCTTGATGAAAATTTAAGCCATTCATTTTGATATTACCCAAAACTGTGACACTTCACACCTTAATAAATACAAAAAACATACGACATAATACAAAGCCAAACACAAGTGAGTCATTATGTGAGCTGGTTACACGTGAGCACAAACACCTGTGTGACTGAAGTAAACCCCTTCACTTCACTCACTAAAATCCTTCTTGTGTGTTCTAGCTTGAGCAGCAGCTGACCTATGAGAACTTTGTGGAGTGGACCCGTCCCGACATGATGGATGAGGTGGAGGTGCAGTTGGGACTCCCTCGATTCAAGATGGAGGAGAAATATGACCTGAAAAACGTCCTGACCAGTATGGGCATGGTGGACGCCTTTGACATGGGCAGGAGTAATTTCTCTGGTAAAGAAATAACCTAACTGATGAACCTTCCTCTGTCCATGAGTTTGAGTGATAAAAATGACAAAAGTCCTCAAGATGTCACCTCTAAACCAGAAGTTAACAGATTAGTTAATAAATCAACTACATAGAATGTACATACTGTGATTTGAAGCAAAGAAAGCATTTTACTAGACACAAAAGAACTATGTCAGATATTTATTTTAAAATATAGTTGAGAAAATAAATATATAACATTTTGTATTAGATTTATTGAAGATCAAAGAAATAATTTAAGGGTAAAACAATTGTGATATAAGATCCATCTTTGGTCAGATCTTGTATAGGACATTAAAAAGGGGCTTTGAAAGTACATTGTTTTAATGTATTTTATGATTTCTTTCAGGTATGTCTCCAGGCAATGACCTGTTTCTGTCTAAGGTGGTGCACAAAGCGTTTGTGGAGGTGAATGAGGAGGGCACTGAGGCGGCTGCTGCCACTGCTGCCATCATGATGCTGCGCTGTGCCCCTATGTCCCCCCGATTTATCGCAGACCACCCCTTCCTCTTCTTCATCAGACACAACACCACCAACACCATCCTGTTTGCTGGAAGATACTGTTCCCCTGAGTAAACTCTTAGTAATCACAAAAACCAAAGAAAGGGAAGCTAGTTTATTATCTGTAACTGTAACAGTGCTGCTGCTTTAGATGATAGTCTATGTCACCAGCCTGCAGCAAGTAAACTTTCACCAAAATGCCTTTTAAAAAGCTAAAATTGTTTGATATTCTTTTGACTTTAGTCGCAGTTTTTAAGTTAACCCAAACAAGATGGCTGCCTTATGATGCTAGACACACCACAAAATTTCACATAAGGAACAACAACACAGCAATTAAGAGAAAATAAACTTGTATTTGAAACCAGTGAAACACAAGGAGAAAAAGATGGCAAGAACCATTCCTTTCTGATGTTTTTAAAATATAAAAATGTACTTCAAATGAAATGTTTAAAAGTACTGTTCTTGTCCCTAAACTGTTTACACAATTTGCCTGAATGTATCACTGAAATGTTGAAGGTTTTGCATTGTAAGGTTTGGGTCTAATCCTTAATCTCATCTGTTGGCTCAGGTGTATGGCTCCATTGATTATCCTTCACACCTTTACTAAACAACAGCCCTCTTTATCTTATAGGTTTCACCCTCTCGAAGTATTCACCTATACTGCCTTGTGATGTATATTATCATGTGCACTTTACTTATATGCATACTGACACACTTTTGTTCACTTAGAGGATTTTATGTGTGAAATGTGCAATAATATTAAACAACTGCACTGCCTGGCATCTATTTCAATGGTGTATTTATTCATATCATTGGTTTTAATAAGCAATAAAACATAGTGTGGTTTGAAAAGTATTTCTTGCAAATGTCAGGCAGAACTAACTGTACCTTTGCTATCTACAGGCAGCAAACAAATGTGGACATGCCTGGTTAATGTTCTACTTTAATTGGGGGCAATACAATGAGTGGTCATCCTGTGTGTATGGTGCACAAGAAGTTATGGAAATTGTATGTTTTATCAGTGTACTGCTTCATTAGTCATTACGTCAAATGAATCATGGAACTAAAGCAAGCTAAAAAGTGTACAGTTGTTTCTGGTAAACTTGATAACACCTAAATGGGTAAAATGTATGAATTGGCATGCATGAAAACTGCAACATGTTTTTTAATTGCTATTTTTGTAAGAGGAAAAAAAAGTACACAAATAATTACCCATATTATTATAGGGAGTACTTAGGCCTAGTCATAATGTTTAATGAATTGGGGAACTTACGAAATAAGAGGGAAGCTAAATGATGTACAGCTGTTTGTAGAACATGGGGTCCTGAGTCGCCTCTACCCACCCTCCACATCTATCCATATCAGCAATAAATCTTTATCATATAACATTGTTGTGGCGTAGTCCTTCCTAGTGAACAACACTTAAATGGGTACAATTTAGGAACAGTACTGGCACCATAAAAACTCTAATAAATAGAATATCCTCCACTATTCACTCAAATATGTATAATTCAGTTGTTCTAAATAGCAAAAATAAGTATATATGTGCCTAATTGCATTAATTGCATGTAATAAAGCCTTAAAATCTTAATTTCATGCCACAAAAAACAACCAAACAACAGCTTCAAGAATGAAAAATCCCTAAAACCACTAAGTTTTATCCAGAGATGTGCACTCCCGTCCAACAGGGGGCGCTACAAGGTCAGCGTGAGATTTGAACACAGAGTAAAAGAAGAAGTGCCACTGTAAACTTCCTGCTTTACTCATGCCTTCTTCACTGTCAAATAATGTACATTTTTTACTATGTTTGTACGCTTTAAGTTCAGGATTTTACTAAAATGTTAATCGGACTGTAAACCAAACCCGTAAAGTCGATCTGCTGCTCGTGGAGGTGCAGAGTTAAGGGTTTTTATTGTATTATTAGTTTGAATGTGTTTTTAACTCTGTGGATGAAAACTCCCCTCTTCTCCCTGACATTTAATACTAGTTTGACAGGATATCTTGGTGTTTTATTGTACTTTCCATATGTATCGTGTTATCTGTCTATGTTGTGTGTTGCTTTATGTGAATTACTTTGGTCAGATGAAGTTGTTTTAAATGTGTTGTATAAAAAAAAACTACTTGTACTTCTACCTTCCATGCAGAGTAATGTTCCCA
This sequence comes from Periophthalmus modestus, assembly GCA_019594935.1. Classification (NCBI taxonomy): domain Eukaryota; kingdom Metazoa; phylum Chordata; class Actinopteri; order Gobiiformes; family Gobiidae; genus Periophthalmus; species Periophthalmus modestus. The sequence goes on from JAIEZT010000021.1 coordinate 16,165,202, forward strand.
ACACAAGAGCAGCCAGAATGGACTCTGCATTTCCTCGACTGGACACTCCCATCGGCAAAGGGTTCAACAGCCACAGGGAACTAACACCCAGAGAACTCTAAAAGTAAAAGGACACAAACACGAATTTACAAAAACTGATAATAATATATAACTGAGAACAAATAAATGTATTGTTCTCACCTCTGAGCTCACTCCACGCAGACGCAGTATTTTGTACATGAGAAGTCCTGACAACACGTCACACAAAATGAAGAGGATTTTACCAAAAGCCATGAAAAGGTAAATGTTTGGAGTGAGTATCCAGGCGACGAGCGGCGTGTAGCGGTATGTGGATCTGTTGTAGGGAGACTGGCCCTGAAGAAAACGTGAGTCAAAGTTAAGAATATAATATGGTGCAAAATGTGTCTTAATATGACACTTATTTGGAGGTGCCCAGGCATTATTCTAAGGAGGCTGTCATTTTTGTAATGGTTTATGCTACAAGATTTACTTATTATATAAAAGTACAAATCATATTTAACTGAAACACATTTATGATGCAGTTTATTTATCAATTTCCTGGTCTCAAGGCAAATATTAGTTTTTCTATGTATTAATTTTTTAAGTATATATTTGGATTTTGATTGCACATTCAGATATTATGCATGGCAAATTACCTGTATGAATTATTATTATATGGTTATATTACTGTTGACTGAAAGAGGACATCTGCAGAACCAAATTATGTTAAGACCACTATACCTACAGAACATTTGTAAACTAAATAAACATAATGACAAAACATAAATTAACCTGGTGTATATTTGAGTCTTTATACAGTTTTATTCCAGTTCCTATTAAGAAAGTATTCGACCTTAGAAGTACCACCAGACCTAAAACAGAACTATTCCTGATCTAATATATGACTAAACCTGATCTAACAGAGGACTACACCATGACTTCAACTTCTTAACAAGAACCAATCAAAAGGAGGACAACATGGAGAATAAATTGACTCAGAATTAAACAAGCACTTGTCTTGAAAAGGAGTCACCAGAAGGAGCTTGCACTTGTACCACAGTTTGAGAAACACTGTTTTATTCTATTCCTGTTGATCTACTGATTAAACATAATGACATTTAGTGATTTTCTTTAACTAAATAGATTTTGTGTAATAGTGTATAATTTGGACAGTCAACCGTGGTTCTTTTCTGGCCTAAGTACAAAAGTAGGACCAGTGACTTCACGATACCATGTGACTCTTTAACTCGTGTTTTCTAGCTGTAGCTGAGTAACATTTACCCTTGAAATACCACCAAGAAATGAGGTTTCTTTTTCCACAGAATGAACATGATTCAGCCCAACTGTGATGCAATAACAGTCACAAACCACTGATCATATGTTGTTGCAATGACAGCTTATCATGTTCAGACAAATTCATTAAAGTAAAATAGATCATTCTGCTTGTAAAAACTGGTTTCAGCTTCTCGTCATATGCAACACTGTGAGGACTTTTTCACATTAAAAAAAACAATATTATTAAAAGTTGTTTATCTCTATGACAACGGTCCTCATCATGACAGGACCCTCAGATAACCAAGTATAACTATGACTGTTGATTTTAACCAACAGAAAATAAAGCAATTTACATAACATAATGGTCAATGCAAAATTTGCAAAAATTTGTAAAAAAAAATAAATTTTGTTTAACTTTAAGATATAGGCATCTAAGCAAAAATCTAAAAAAAAAACATCTTGCAGTGGAAAAGCAGATTAACACGGTGACTAAGTACATGCATGTAGTACTGCATGATACTTGTCAGAGAGAATGAATGAACTGTCTTTAGGTTCAGGTGAAGGCCTAACCCTCCCACATTGTCACATTTCAGCGTCCCATGATCTAGACCTGGGTGTATTCCAGACAGAGCAGGTGTGGCCTGGTTAGACACATTTTGATTCTACACAACCTGTATTACACTGTCACTCTCATTGATATTGTTATGAGTCAGGTTTGAATCCTAAAATTTATCATTGTATTTTATTCCCATGCTATAAAATGTAATCTAACTTAACAAAACCCATCCCATGAATTTAAACTTGTTTATACTTGCATATTACTTTACTTAGTACACAGGTGTTGATATTCTGTGTACATAGCTGTGAGCCTTTGAAATCTCCTATGGGACAAATAAACTGGAGTATCAAACTTAACACATTTAAATGGGAAAGATATAGTATTTATTTGCACTACGTTTGCCAGACAAGAGATTACATAACATTATCTACTGTACATTAATGCTGAGTCCATGGAAATGTAATACAAATTTATTATAGATCCATGGTTAAGTTAAGTTAATAGTAAAATGTAAATGTCTTCGGGTCGGTGAAGGACCCCGACACCGCACAAGGGTTTATCATTACCCAAATACCTCCTACTGCCACAATAAAAGTGATGTCTGCAAATCTATTAAAGCAGATACTGGAAAATGTGGACTTCTGCTATACTTGTGAAGTAAGTTGTACAGACGAACCGAGGAAAACTGAAGAGTTTATCGCTCTACATCGCCCTGTGTAGTGACGCCATCTGCCGAAGATCAGGCTGCAACATCACACAGTTGATAACGTACAACATAAGTGGTGTATTAAGACGTTAAAAAAGAAAACAAGTTTATTTTAGCAGTGTAGGCTTATTTCTTGTTTTATTTTATTTTTTTATTTTTATTGTTGTTATTTCATGCGGTTTGATTATTTATGTTTGAGATCTTTCTACGGGGGAGATTACACACAGTTCAAGAAATACATGTGTACATTATACGTTATGGTATAACGTTATAAGGTATGCTAAAATACATGAACCAAATAAAAAGACAACCTTATCCAGATCAGTTATTTTTATCTTTCCACTCAACCATGTTGAATAGTTCCTACTCCGTGGATTCAAAAGCTAATAATAAATGCCATATGATCTCCTCCTGAAAGAATCTCTAGTCATTTCCGCATATGGTCACGTGAGAACCTTTTCAGGGCGTGTCGTTTTCAATAATAAAACCTGACGACTCAAATTTGTCTGTGAGGCTTCTGAACACAGCTGGTGAGTGGGTTTATGATGCCTTTCATTGTGTAGCTGAACATTCAGTTTGATTTGTGACCAGTTGTTGCATGCTAGTCTGTTAGCCAATATGTAGTAACTCAATTTATTATTATAACAATGAAATGAATGAAAACAATTATTTATTCAAATTACTAGAGGTTTCAGATATGTCCGAAGTTTAAAAGATCACTATCAGGAAGAGTAACACTAGCCTTAAATCGCCCAGCAGTTGATCATTTATCATTAGGCCCGAGCCACTACAGGGCGTAGGGCAGGGGTCGGCAACTTCGCTTGGCTTCGGGCCAATTTTTTTACAGCGCCCACAGTTGGCGTGCCAGATGGATGGCTAAATATGACTTACATATATTTATATTTATATATTTATATTTATATATGAATTACATGCATGTTAAGTCACCTAAAAATAAATATAAGTTTAAATATAAATTACAAGAAACAACCCCCACCCCCTTCTCCCCTACGACAGATTTCGCGGGTTACAAAATCTTAGCGAAACATTCACTAACAAGAGAGCAATGTCGCTATCAAAAGGACAAAAAAGCCTGGACACTTTCAGTCACATTTAAAACATATGTCGATATCAAATATGTGGCAGTAGTTCAGGGGTCACCAACCGTATGCCCGCGGGCACCAGGTCGCCCGCAAGGCCTACATGAGGCGCCCGCAGGCCGCTTCTAAAAATAGCACAACTCACTAATGAGCTGCATCTAAAATTTTATTTTATTCTGTTGCTATTTTTTTTAATTACTCTTACATTTATATAGATTTAAAAATGACAACATCTTAAAAATATATTCATTATACATGAAGTTTAGAAAAGTTAAGGTGAACTCTGACCTCCTCAGGTCAAAGGTCAGTATTGTGCGCGTGACAAAACCAGTGCTCCGCTCGCGAGCGCTGTGAAGATTAGCTCTGAATGTAGTTTCACGACTGTAAAATAAACCTGTGTGTGTCTCATCTGCGGCGCGACTGTGGCGATGGCAAAGCGGCACAATGTGGAGGGACATTTCACTTCGTGTCACAAAAGTTACGAGCCAACTACCACCAGGACGTAAACTACGGGCAGGAAAGGCACGTGAGATAAAGGCAGCTTCAGGTAAGCAACATTTTTTTTTTTTTTCGCGAGACCAGAGAAAAGAAAAATCAGAAAAAGCAACAGAGATTTATTAAAAAATATGCAAGTTGATTTTTCTTTAACATTACATAATTTATACCAGTGTTGGGAATAACGGCGTTAAACAATAACGGCGTTACTAACGTGTTGTTTTTTTCACTAACGCAGTAATTTAACTAATTACTTTTCCCAGCGTCCCAACGGAGTTACCGTTACTGACAGTAAAACGTGGCGCGTTACTATTACTTCAGTTCACTCTGCTCTTCATCAGAGCATCTCTCAGACAAGGAGCTGCAGCTGTTGTGTTTCTTTGGTGAAAGAGGCTCGGGGTGAGAGGCTTGTTTGAGATGAGGCGCAGATAATCTCGTGAGAGCGAGGCCGACGCAGCCGTGTCTCAATTAACCAAAGTGTCTAAAATGCGCCGCTCGTACGGGGCATTTAAGTCGAGCGGTGCTTCGACCCGCACTTCGAACAGTACATGGAACGGTGCATTTGGCGAATTGAGACACGGCCGCAATTTTTGAGCGAGGCGAGCGCAGCAGCTCCACCGACTGCGGCGCCTGCATGGACTACAAACGCTTAATGCATGATGGGAAATGGTGTCCTGTCACAAGTTTTGATCAGAAACGTGACGCACGGCGCCTCCTCCTGCAACTTTACACAAACTACTGTGACATATGTTTTAAATGTGACTAAAGTGTCAAGGCTGGTGTCACATGTGAATCACTTTGTAATTATATTGTATTTGTTTAATCTGTTAAAGTGAAATAAATGTTAAAGGTTCACATCAGTTGTGTTTTTATTGTTTTAACAAAGTAAATAACGGCATAGTTACTTTGCCTAGTAACTAGTTACTTCTCCCAAAAAGTAACTGAGATGGTAACTCAGTTACTTTTTGGGAGAAGTAACTTGTAACTATAACCAATTACATTTTTGAGATAAGATGCCCAAACTGAGCATATTTGCCATTTCAAAAGAGCGAATCAAACTGGTAGCCCTTCGTATGACTGGGTACCCACGAAGTAGCCCTCGATTTCAAAAAGGTTGGTGACCCCTGCAGTAGTTTGTGTAAAGTTGCAGGGGGAGGCAGCTGTGTGTCAGGGCAACTCGGACCCGCTGTCATGTGTGACAGGACATAATTTCCCATCATGCATTAAGCGTTTGTAGTCCATGCAGGCGCCGCAGTCGCTGGAGAGCTGCTGCGCTCTCCTTGCTCAGAAATTGCGGCCGTGTCCCAAATGTCCTGTTCCATGTACTGCTCGAAGTGCGGGTCGAAGCACCGCCCGACTTAAATGCCGTTTAAGTCACTTTGGTTATTTCAGACACGGCCTGCGTCTGCCTCGCTCTCACGATATTATCTGCGCCCGCCTCATCTCAAACAAGCCTCTCACCCCGAGCCTCTTTCACCAAAGAAACACAACAGGCTGCAGCTCCTCGGCTGAGAGACTCTGATGAAGAGCAGAGTGAACTGAAGTAATAGTAACGCGCCACATTTTATTGTTAATAACGGTAACGCGTTGGGACGCTGGGAAAAGTAATGAGTTAGTAATTTCACAGCTATAAGGCGCACCGGATTATAAGGCGCAGTTTCAGTTACGGGTGCTTTTTCTGCATTTAACACATATAAAAGGCGCACCGGGCCTTAGGGCGCAGGCACGGTAAAATGTTAGTATGTGCTCTAAAAAAGGCAAAGGAAGCAAAACTGTCTTCGGTTGTGCTTTAATATAGTATTTAACAAAGTGCTCCCATATTTTTTTTTTATTAATTAGATTTCTATCAAAAACACCAAGTTCCCTCTCGTCACTATCAGAGTCCGTGTTGCTGCCGTGCGGCTCCTCCTGAACGATGCTTTTGCGAAAGCTCGAATAACAGTGCCAGCAGACACGTTAGCCCAAGCATCTACAATCCATTCACAAATCGTGGCGTAACTCGCCCGGCACTGCCTCCCAGTTTTAGTAAAACTGTGCTCGCTGTCTGTCATCCATCGCAACCGTACTTTGAAAGCTCTGTTCACGGTGATGTCCAGCGGCTGGAGTTCCTTCGTCAAGCCTCCAGGAATGACAGCAAGCTCTGAGTTCATTTGGCGCACTTGCGCTTCATAAGAGTGTCTCCTAGGTGGCATTTAAAGGGTTGCCAAAACGATGTTGTTTTGCATAATACACATACCTGCGCTTTTATACTATTCGGGTTGTGTCTTCTTTCACGCCCACCATTCCCCCTTTACCGTTCTCAGGCTGTCCTCTCCTCAGTCCGCTCTCCAGAAGCGTACGTAGTAAAAGACTGCACATTAGGGGCGCTCCATACACTTTGCAGAAAATTTCAGACTTTTAACTGCGCCTTATAGCCGTGAAATTACGGTACTCCGTTAGTGAAAAAACTATGGCTATAGCGTAACTGGTGCACATTCCTTGAGCTGCGCGCAGTCTGCACACTTGCCTCACCAGATGTCCAAAAACTGTTAGCCACGATTTTGACTGGTGAAGGTGTATGTACACACCAGTTCATTGTTTGCTTTAAATGTTGTGTTACATGCACATCATGGGCAGTGGAATGCCCGTAGCAGTGCCCACACAACTTGGTATTAAAGAATCAATGCCAGAAAAAAGTCCAAAATCCTCTGGCGGGCCAAAAAAAATTGGCAAAGGGCCAACATTTTCCCGCGGGCCGCACGTTGCCAACCACTGGCGTAGGGCCTATTGCTTCCGCAACGATCGTTCATCGTTCATCAAGTGATGCCAAAACAAAAAATATTATTGTGGCCACGCCCCCTGACACACCGGAAGTCGGCCATCTTGAATTGAAAATTCCAAAATGCCGACTCAGCATTTTTGTTGACGTTGCATTTTCGTCAACTCCTCTGAAGGCGCTTCACCTGCAGGGCTGAAAATCACTGGACATCATCTACACAAGTGCATCAAAAGTTAGCCAATTTATGTTGATACCTGTCTTGGTTTCCGTGTGGCGACGTCGCAAAATTCCATCGGAATTTTTGCAATTTCCTAATTTAAAAATTTGCTCCCATTTGCGCATACAAAGTCCGATTTCACTCAAATTTGATTCAGTTATAAAACTTTCTGGCCTAGACCTTCTCATTGTGAAAGAAAAAAAATTGGTGCAATAGCGCCCCCTACAGAATAAAAAATTTATTTGTATGGAGGTCCCAAAATTTAGATTTCCTAAATGTTACGAAATTTCACACAAAATTCCAGTGTGTCATCCCAATCAATAAAGTCAATCAGACCCATGTTGTTTTTTGCATCGTGTTGCCATGGCGATGTGCCAAAGTGCCCATGTTATCCTAATGGGAACGCTCCGAAAATTCCCCATTCATGAGAAAAACATTACTTTCATGGAATTAAGTGAGATTTGGCACAATGACTCTTCATGTCATCCTGATCAAAAAAGTCAATTGGATACATGTCATATTTTCCACCCGGTTGCCATGGCGATGGCCGAAATACCCCATGTTATCCTAATGGGAAAATGTCCACATTTTCGGACATTTCAAAGTCTTCTAACGACTTCATGCCTTCAATGAAGAACATGAAATTTGGCACGGTGATTCATTACATCTTCCCCGTCAAAAAAGTCCAGGGGCCAACTTTGTATTTTGCACGGTGTTGCCATGGCGATTCCTGGAAAAACCCATGTTGGTGCATTTTGTGCACCAGTGTTCCCAATGTCTTTTGACTTTGTTTGGTTACAAATGCAGCTCAAAGCCACAATAAAACAGAGGCAAGTGATGAATCAGCGCCACCTGCAGGGAGTGCCCGGTTGGCCGAGTGTGAATCGCGGCTCGCGAGGGCCGTTCGATGCCGCTTGCGGCTTTAATTATTTTTATTCTTCTTATTACTGTAGCCTATTTTTGTCTTAACAGGACTGAAGAGTTGCCTAGTTTAGCAAACTGCCAACAAACCCTCTCAGGTGTACACTGTGTGAACAATTATTTGGCAAGTGATTATTTTGACCATATCATCATTTTATCTATAATTTCCAACTCCAAGCTGTATAAACTTGAATGCTTATTGGATGTAATGCAGATCAGGAGATGTACATTTGTGTAAAAAGGGAGTGTGTGGCCTAAGATCAACACCCTATAACAAGGTGTGCAGAATTATTAGGCAGATTCTTCTCCTCAGGAAAAATTGACCAAACAAGAGATTTTATTGACTCTGAAAAGTAAAAAAATGTAAACAGGGAGGGGATGCAGAACTCTTGAAATATCTAAGATATTCGGCGTGATCACAAAACCTTCAAACATTTTGTTGCAAATAGTCAACAGGGTCGCAAGAAACATGTCGAGAAGAAAAGATGCTAATTAACCACCAAAGATTTGAGAAGAATGAAACATAAAGACACCAGGAACCCATTATCCTTCAGTGCTGCGATATTCCACAACTGCAACGTACCTGGAGAGTCAAGAAGAACGAGGTGTTCAGTTCTCAGAGACATGGCCAAGGTAAGAAAGGCTGAAACCCGACCACCTCTGAACAAGACACATAAGTTGAAATGTCAAGAATGGGCCAAGAAATATCTGAAGACACTTTTCAAAGGTTTTGTGGACTGATAAGACGAGAGTGACTCTTGACGGACCAAATGGATGGGCCTGTGGTTGGATCAGTAACAGACACAGAGCTCCAGTGAGGTGGAGGTGGGGGACTGGTATGGGCAGGTATTATTAAAGATGAGCTAGTTGGACTTTTTTGGGTTGGACTCAAAATCAACTCTCAGACCTACTGCCAGTTTTTAGAAGACACTTTCTTCAAGCAGTGGTACAGGAAAAAGTCTACATCTTTCAAGAAGGCTTTGATTTTTATGTGAGACAACGCTCCATCACATGTATCAAAGTCCTCCACCCTGTGGCTGGCCAGTAAAGGCCTTAAAGATGAAAAACTAATGACATGGCCTCCTCCTTCACCTGACTTAAACCCTATTGAGACATTTTGGGCCCTTCTTAAGCAGGGAATTTACAGTGAAGGAAAACAGTTCCTCTCTGAACAGTGTCAGGAGGCTGTGGTTGTGGCACAAAAAGTTGATTCTCATGAGATCAAGAAACTGACTGACTCCATGAATGGAAGGCTTGCGACTGTTATTGAAAAGAAAAGGAGGGTGGCTATATTGGTCACTGAGAGTTTTTGTTTTTTTTCCACAAATGGTTCTTTTAAAATTTTGAGTTTGTTTATTATTCTCACTTTAACAGGTGAAAATAAACAAGTGAGATGGGAAAATCTTTGTTTTTCATTTAGTTGCATAATAATTCTGCACACTAATAGTTGCCTAATAATGGTTTACATGTAGATACTCTCTTAAGAAAGCCAAAACTTCTCTTTTACTACTTAAATGTTCAGGTTTGAGGGTTTGTTAACATTTTGCATTGACCAAGAGCTCTGTAGCTGTACAATAACAAAATGAATCCTCAAAACTACAACTTGCCTAATAATTGCACACACAGTGTATGTGTGTTTTAACAGTGCTAGCTTAAGTAGTATTCTGAAGTACACATGATGGCTGGCAGCCCAGACATTCATATTTGTGCTTGCTAAGTTATGTGACTAATAGTTTTTGTGCAATGTTACTAACAGGCTTTTATAGCATTATAAGGTTGTGAACATGAGACCAGTGTTTGTATCAAATTAAAATATGAAATGCGTAAAATACAAACCACACACAGTAAAATTAAGTTCTGCAGAACGTGTTAAATAAATAAACTAATGCATTGCTCTGCTTTCTTTGCAACAGACACCATGGCTCTTTCTACGGCAAACACCAGTTTCGCCCTGAATCTTTTTAAATCCCTGGGTGACAACAATCCCAGCAGTAATGTCTTCTTCTCTCCTCTGAGCATCTCTTCAGCTCTGGCTATGGTCCTCCTTGGGGCTCGAGGCGACACGGCCTCGCAGATGTCAGAGGTAACATGTGCACAGCCTTAGATCAGCAGCCTGTGAGTCACTGAGTCAAACAAATGTCACGAATTGTGAATGGGGCTATAGTTTGGGAATAAAATACAATGAAACATTTTAGGATTCAAAGCTGACTCTTAACAATATCAATGAGAGTGACAGTGTAATACAGGTTATCCGTCCATCCATCCATTCTCTTCTGCTTATCCGAGGCTGGGTTACAGGGCAGCAGTCTAAGCAGGGACTCTCAGATTTTCCTCTTCCCAGACACGTCCTCCAGCTCCTCTGTTGGGACCCCAAGGCTATCCCAGGCCAGTCGAGAGACATAGTTTCTTCAGCATGTCTTGGGTCTTCCCGGGGCCTCCTGGTGGGACATGCCCTGAACACCTCTCCAGAGAGGCATCCAGGAGGCATCCTGAGCAGATGCCCGAGCCACCTCAGCTGACTCCTCTCGACGTGGAGGAGCAGCGGCTCAACTTTTCCTGTGTGACTGAGCTTCTCAGCCTATCCCTAAGGGAGCGCCTATCCACCCTGCAGAGGAAACCCATTTCGGCCACTTGTATCCACGATCTTGTCCTTTGGGTTATTACCCAGAGCTCATGACCATAGGTGAGGGTAGGAACGTAGACTGACTGGTAAATTGAGAGCAAGCCACCTTTTTCCGGTCGAGAACCATGGCCTCGGATTTGGAGGAGCTGATTTTCATCCCAGCCGCTTCACACTCAGCTGCAAACCGCCCCAGTGCCTGCTGCAGGTCCTGGCTCAATAAAGCCATCAGGACAACATCATCTGCAAGAGATGAGATCCTATGGTCCCCAAACCGGACCCCCTCTGGTCCCTGGCTACGAATAGAAATTCTGTCCACTAATACGATGAACAGAACTGGTGACAAAGGGCAGCCCTGGCAGAGTACTGCCGGAAATGCGAACACAGCTCCTGCTCCGGTCATACAGGGAACGGACAGCACTTAGCAAAGGGCCCCGGACTCCATACTCCCGGAGCACCCCCAAAGGACACCACGAGGGACACGGTCGAATGCCTTCTCCAGATCCACAAAACATGTGTGGACTGGTTGGGAAAACTCCCATAAACCCTCGAGGACCTGATTGAGAGTGTAGAGGTGGTTCAGTGTTCCACGACCGGGACGAAAACAGCACTGCTCCTCCTGAATCCACACTTCAAACAGTGCTGGTGAAGCACTGCTTCCCCCTCCTGAGGTATTGGATGGCTTGCCAGATGGTTTGAGGCTGTCCAATTGTCCTCCTCCATGGCCTCCCTGAACTCCTCCCAACCCTGAGTTGTAGCCTCCGTGACTGTACGAGCGACACCTGAGTGTCCAAGACACGCGGCCGGAGGTCAGATGACATGACAACAAAGTCGATCATCGACCTCTGACCTAGGGTGTCCTGGTGCCACGTGCACTGATGGACACCCTTGTGCTCGAACATGGTGTTTGTTATGGACAAACTGTGACTTGCACAGACGTCCAATAACAAAACACCGCTCGGGTTCAGATCAGGGAGGCCGTTCTTCCCAATCACGCCGATCCAGGTGTCACTGTCATTACCCACATGAGCACTGAAGTCCCCCAGGAGAACAACGGTGGAGTCTTCAAGAAGGCAGGGTACTCTGCTCTGCTGTTCGGCCCATACAGCAGGTCGGGGACAGGTCACTCACAACAGTGAGAGACCTGTCCCCGACGCGAATTTGTCTGAACATGAAAAGCTGTCACTGCAACAACATATGATCAGTGGTTTGTGACTGTTATTGCATCACAGTTGGGCTGAATCATTTTTATTCTGTGTATAAATAAAATACAGTCTTTCTTCTTCAGTTCCATAGACAGTGGGGGTCACTGATGATGAAAATAATAATATAATAATAATAAAGTGCTGGGTTATAGAGAAAAGGGTGTGGCCTTGTGAAGGGGACAAAGGTCAGCACACTTGGACAGTTTAGCAGCCAGTTATTAAGAAAACCAACTCGGCTCATTTCTTGGTGGTATTTCAAGGGTAAATGTTACTCAGCTACAACTAGAAAACACTGAGTTAAAGAGTCACATGGTATCGTGAAGTCACTGGTCCTAGTTTTGTACTTAGGCCAGGAAAGAAACATGGTTGATTGTACAAATTATACACTATTACACAAAATCAATTTAGTTAAAGAAAATCACTAAATATCAGTATGTTTAATCAGTAGAACAACAGGAATAGGATAGAACAGTGTTTCGCAAACTGTGGTACCAGTGCAAGCTCCTTCTGGTGACTCCTTTTCAAGACAAGTGCTTGTTTAATTCTGAGTCAATTTTTTCTCAGTGTTGTTTCAACTCCAGTATACACAAGGTTAATTTATGTTTTGTCCTTATGTTTATTATATCTAGTTTACAAATGTTCTCTAGGTTTAGTGGCCTGAACATGATTTGGTTCTGAATGAAAAGCGACCAGTATATTCCACCTCCAGGTCCTCTGCAGAGAAGCCGCCACAGGCTCAACCAATGTCCATGCAGATGCAGATGCAGATGCAGATGCAGATGCAGATGCAGATGACCCAACAGCACCAAAATTTACTGCCACCACATCTGAGAAAGGGGGTAAACAAAGATGTCATGTACAGGAGTGGGTATTGGACTAACAGGTTACAGTTGTGTTGTGGTGATGGGAATTTTAATGGGATATTTTTAATGTACTCTTTTTTTTTTTTATTTGTTTCAGAGCTGAACTGGCAGCACAGGAAAAGCTGCCTTCACTTCAGCTTTGTTAAAACTCTATTGTGTGTCCATCAGTGTTAACCAAAGTGTTACATAAAACATTGGAATTGTATTATAACTAAATTTTAAATTTGTTGAATATGTTTAGCGGAGGTTACACTGATTTGGACACACACTTTACTGCTTCACTGTACTAACAACAATAATGGACTAATAATATGTTTGTTTTGGGGTTATGTCCAGGAAAAGATGAAGCTCCAGTATTTTTGGACCAGTCTGTAATATCAGATAACAAGGCTAGAACTCAAACACCATAATCTACTCAAATGTGTACTTTACATTACATACTTTCAATTTAGGACTATTTTAATGGAATGAGACTATTTTCTGTCATTGAAATCCTAAAAGCTCATGAACGTTTCTATTGATTCCTTATTGGTTATGTTTAACTGCCTGGGATCAAGAATATACTCTTCTTCAATAAATTAGATATCATTCTGGACTGGCCTATTTGACAATTTTACAAAACCAGTTCATTTTTTTAGCATTGTTATATTGTAATATTATTGACTGGTCTAATCTTTCTTGTAATGGTTGGCCTGTATTAAGGTATTCAAAGGCGTGTGGTGGCATTCTGATATTGGTTTTAACTATCCCTTTCTTTGATTTTACAAGAAAGGATGGGTCACTACAATCACTTTAACATAATACTGTTATTTCTTATTTCTCCACAGTGCCTCAAAACTAAGGAGCTCTCAGATGATGTGCACTCCAGTTTTAGCACTCTTCTGCAGGAGTTTCACAAACCCGACGCGCCCTATGCCCTCAGTGTGGCCAACAGACTGTATGGAGACCAGACATACCAGTTTGTTGAGGTGTGTGTCAATAAAAGCAAGGAGGCGTAGCATGCAAATTAATCAAAATGTTGTAATCTCTTGACGAGCGGCTAAGTAGACCCTATTTACATTGTATTCATTAATCATTAATGAGCCATTTAATCTGTTTTGATAAATGTGTGTTGTAAGCTGCTAACCACACAGCTTTGCATTAAAACGGCTGAGGTTCATAAACATAAATAGCACACTTATCTAATATCTATAATATTCAGTGCCAGATTATGAATGTTTGATCCAAGACGATCTATGTATTATACTTGAGTTGAAAACAAAATGCAGTTTAAAGCTTCTAATTTTATGAACCTATAGACCAGGGGTGGGCAAACTTTTTGACACACGGGCCACAATGAATTATAAAATTTGACTGAGGGGCCGGGCCAGGATATATATATGTTCATATTACATTAGAGATTTGGCCTGTAACATGTAGCAAAGCATGAATATGCAAGGCTCATTGTACAAACTGTTTTCCAAATGCATTAATTAAATTAATAATTTATAAAATTTTACTTAAATAAACACAGCAGAAAAACTTTGAAGAAGGTTTACCCTTACTTATTTTAATATCATTTGGTCACGTTCAGTGTGCCGGATTAATAAACCCAAAGGGCCATGTGTGGCATCTGGGACGTAGTTTGCCCATTTCTGCTATAGACAAATATAAGAATTATACATATTCCACAGCAACATTGCTGAATATATTTAAAACATTATTGTCTATATCTGACCTAGAATTTTCTGGAAGAAACCAGAAAGCACTACAATGCAAAGATGCAGACTGTGGATTTTCTGAGTAAATCTGAGGAGGCTAGAGTCGTCATTAACACCTGGGTGGAGCAGCAGACACAAGGTGAAAACTGTTGCTATAGTATACCACTTTTTATTGATTGATGTATTGTAATGTTAAAATGTTTTACTTTATCTCAGGTAAAATTAAGGACGTGCTAGCCAATGGCGTGGTGGATAGTTTGACAAAACTCGTGCTCGTCAACGCCATTTACTTCAAAGGAAACTGGAACAAACAGTTTCAGGAGAGCTCCACTCATGACTCTCAGTTCAGGATAAACATGGTGAGTGATAATCTTCCATCCATCCATCCATTTTCTTCCGCTCTTAAGCAGATGCCCGAGCCATCTCAGCTGGCTCCTCTCGACGTGAAGGAGCAGCGGCTCTACGCCGAGCTCCTCCCGTGTGACTTAGCTCCTCACCCTGTCGTTAAGGGTGCGCCCAGCCACCCTGCGGAGGAAACCCATTTCGGCCGTTTGTATCCGCGATCTTGTCCTTTCGGTCATGACCCAGAGCTCATGACCATAGGTGAGGGTAGGAACGCAGATTGAGGTAAATCGAGAGCTTTGCCTTTCGACCCAGCTCCTTCTTCACCACGACGGTCCGATACAGCGACCACATCACTGCAGACGCTGCACCGATCCGCCTGTCAATCTCGCGTTCCATCCGCCCCTCATTCGTGAACAAGACCCCGAGATACTTGAACTCCTCCACTTGAGGCAAAGACTCCCCACCCACCCGGAGAGGGCAAACCACCTTTTTCCGGTCGAGAACCATGGCCTCAGATTTGGAGGAGCTGATTCTCATCCCAGTCGCTTCACACTCGGCTGCAAACTGCCCCAGTGCTGCAGGTCCTGGCTTGAAGAAGCCATCAGGACAACATCATCTGCAAACAGCAGAGATGAGATCCTGTGGTTCTCGACCCAGACCGCCTCCGGCCCCTGACTGCACCTAGAAATTCTGTCTATATATAAAATGAACAGAACCGGTGACAGCCCTGGCAGAGTTCAACATGCACCGAGAACAAGTCTGACTTACTGACGACAATGCGAACACAGCTCCTGCTCCGGTCATACGGGGACCGGACAGCCCTTAGCAAAGGGCCCCGGACCCCATACTCCCAGAGCACCCCTCAAAGGACACCACGAGGGACACGGTCGAATGCCTTCTCCAAGTCCACAAAACACATGTGGACTGGTTGGGCAAACTCCCATGAACCCTCGAGGACCTGATGGAGAGTGTAGAGCTGGTCCAGTGTTCCACGACCGGGACGAAAACCACACTGCTCCTCCTGAATCCGAGGTTCGACTATCGGACGGATTCTCCTCTCCAGTACACTGGAATAGACCTTACCGGGAAGGCTGAGGAGTGTGATTCCCCTATAATTGCAACACACCCTCTGGTCCCCCTTCTTATATGGAGGGACCACCACCCTGGTCTGCCAGTCCAGCGGTACTGTCCCCGACCACCAAGCGATGTAGAGAAGTGTCAGCCAAGACAGCCCCACGACATCCAGAGACTTAAGGTACTTGGGACGGATCTCATCCACGCTTGCCAACCACCTCAGTAACTTCAACCAGGGTGATAGACGAGTCCGCCTTCGGGTCCCCAGTCTCTGCTTCCTCCTCAGAAGACGTGATAGTGGGATTGAGGAGGTCCTCAAAGTATTCCTTTCACCACCCAACAACGTCCCCAGCTGAGATCAAGCACCGGCAGACCTTACGACCACAGCTACGAGCAGCCGCACTGACAATAGAGGTGGAGAACATGGCTCACTCGGAATCCATGTCGCCAACCTCCCTCGGGATCTGAGAGAAGCTCTCCCGGAGGTGTGAGTTGAAGACCCTCCTGACAGAAGGCTCCTCCAAACGTTTCCAGCAGACCCTCACAAAAAAAAAAAAAAAACTGGTAATTGAATAAATGCAACATAGATAAGTATAATGCCATACTTTGAAACATTTCAGGCAGGGGTCAGGTTGATGGTCTGTCACCTGCTTGTCTCCATGGAGACAAGCAGGTGACAAACCCTCAACCAGAAAGATTACGCAGTGCACCTTTAACCAAATACAATTTCTAAATGTGTGCCATTTATAGGACTAAGTTTAATTAAAATGCACATGACATTAATCACATTCTACAAAATGTATGTGTTTGTAGTGAACTATTACACTGTAGTTAGACATTTGACCCCTGTTAAAGGTACAGTGTGTAACTTTCTTGGATGTGGCACATCACTTGCATCATTGTTACACACTGTGGCTTTAACTGTGCAGACTTATGTTATGGAAACCAACAAAATGCAAACACCATTTGAACTTGACCCTTTGTTGTTTATTTTTTGCAGAATGAAACAAAACCAGTGAAGATGATGCACCAAAAGTCGAAGTTCCCCCTCACGTTCATCAGTGAGATCAACTGTCAGGTCGGTTGATCTGATCTTGTGTAATAGATTTTATACAGCGTTTTGTCGGCATTAACGTATATTATTTCTCTGTAAACCAGATTATCGAGTTGCCTTATGAAGAAAAGGTGCTCAGCATGCTCATCTTTTTGCCCAGCAGCGTTAAGGATGGTCTGAAGAAGGTACAAAGTCCTGGTGAAAATTAAAGCCATTCATTTTGATATTACCCAAAACTGTGACACTTCACACCTTAATAAATACAAAAAACATACGACATAATACAAAGCCAAACACAAGTGAGTCATTATGTGAGCTGGTTACACGTGTGCACAAACACCTGTGTGACTGAAGTAAACCCCTTCACTTCACTCACTAAAATCCTTCTTGTGTGTTCTAGCTTGAGCAGCAGCTGACCTATGAGAACTTTGTGGAGTGGACCCGTCCCGACATGATGGATGAGGTGGAGGTGCAGTTGGGACTCCCTCGATTCAAGATGGAGGAGAAATATGACCTGAAAAACATCCTGACCAGTATGGGCATGGTGGACGCCTTTGACATGGACAGGAGTAATTTCTCTGGTAAAGAAATAACCTAACTGATGAACCTTCCTCTGTCCATGAGTTTGAGTGATAAAAATGACATAAGTCCTCAAGATGTCACCTCTAAACCAGAAGTTAAGAGATTAGTTAATAAATCAACTACATAGAATGTACATGCTGTGATTTGAAGCAAAGAAAGCATTTTACTAGATACAAAAGAACTATGTCAGATATTTATTTTAAAATATAGTTGAGAAAATAAATATATAACATTTTGTATTAGATTTATTGAAGATCAAAGAAATAATTTAAGGGTAAAACAAATGTGATATAAGATCCATCTTTGGTCAGATCTTGTATAGGACATTAAAAAGGGGCTTTGAAAGTACATTGTTTTAATGTGTTTTATGATTTCTTTCAGGTATGTCTCCAGGCAATGACCTGTTTCTGTCTAAGATGGTGCACAAAGCGTTTGTGGAGGTGAATGAGGAGGGCACTGAGGCGGCTGCTGCCACTGCTGCCATCATGATGCTGAGCCGTGCCTGTATGTCCCCCCGATTTATTGCAGACCACCCCTTCCTCTTCTTCATCAGACACAACACCACCAACACCATCCTGTTTGCTGGAAGATACTGTTCCCCTGAGTAAACTCTTAGTAATCACAAAAACCAAAGAAAGGGAAGCTAGTTTATTATCTGTAACTGTAACAGTGCTGCTGCTTTAGACTATAGTCTATGTCACCAGCCTGCAGCAAGTAAACTTTTACCAAAATGCCTTTTAAAAACCTAAAATTATTTGATATTCTTTTGACTTTTGTCGTAGCTTTAAGTTAACCCAAACAAGATGGATGCCTTACGATGCTAGACACACCACAAAATTTCACATAAGCAACAACAACATAGCAATTAAGAGAAAATAAACTTGTATTTGACACCAGTGGAACACAAGGAGGAAAAGATGGCAAGAACCAATCCTTTCTGATGTTTTTAAAATATAAAAATGTACTTCAAATGAAATGTTTAAAATGACTGTTTTTTCTTGTCCCTAAACTGTTTACACAATTTACCTGAATGTATCACTGAAATGTTGAAGGTTTTGCATTGTAAGGTGTGGGTCTAATCCTTAATCTTATCTGTTGGCTCAGGTGTATGGTCCATTGACTATCCTTCACACCTTTACTAAACAACAGCCCTCTTTATCTTATTGGTTTCACCCTCTCGAAGTATTCTCCTATACTGCCTTGTAATGTATATTATCATGTGCACTTTACTTATATGCATACTTGATACTCTTGATAAGATCCCAGAATTTAAATACCTTGGAGTTATCCTAGACCCAATATTGTCCTTTAAAAGTCACGTAAAAAAAAGTGTCCCAGGTAATTCAATTCAATAATCTGAATTTTCATCACATCTGGAATAACTTACACCTGAGTGCTGCTAAAACTTATTTCTACTTTTTGATCATCTCCCACATAGACTATTGTTTAACAACTTGATCTCTTGCATGCCCCTTGTATGGGCAAAATATGAAGGGGGTGGGCATAAAATATAAATGCCTTGAATGGGCCAAACTGACTGAAATAATGGAGACTGTGCAATGACTGTAATGTGCAATTATGGGAACTGTGCAGTGAGTGGAATGTGCAATTTTTATTCTGACCCCTTTGTGACCCCAGCCCTCGGAACAGCAGATGGAAATGAGAATTTGGCTATAATCCGGTGTGTTTATGTTCATTACATTTAATAATAATAATAATAATTAAAACTGCAAGCAGTGATATGGCCCTCGCCACCCCTTGCGACCGCGGGGGTACACGCCACCGCGGAGTTCGCGCCTCTCGTTCCCGCTTACATCGCCCCTCCCACCAAAATCAGCGACTGAGTAATACTACTCCATTCATTCCAAAGAGAGCATTTATGACATTTTCACACCTGCACAGTAGGAAATAGAGGTATGTCTTCATTTACTTTTTTGTTCATTATGATGAGTGGAATATGTGTACCAAATTTCGATCGTCAGTGACAAAGTAAATATTTTCATCCCAGTTAACCAAAACCCATGAATTTCAATGAGAAATGTCTGTCGTTGCCATGGCAACACACTTACAAATAGAGGTATGTTCTCATTGGCTTTTTTGTTCAGTATGGGGATACGGATGTCCATTCCAAATTTCAAATGTTTTTGAAAAAGTAAAATTTTTTTGGGTCCCATTCAAAATTTCCAGGGGGCGCTGTGGAGCAATGTAATATGACACATATGTAAATTGTATATCTATGCGTTCAGAACATAATTTTGAGCAAAATGTATATTAATGCCGGGAAACAGAGCACTGTATATTTGAGTTACATGCGATTAAATACTTCAAAAAATTGCTTTTTTCTTTGCAGGATGGCCACACCCACATTTTATGAGTTAGAAAAATTCAAGTGAGTCGACTTTAATCCCACATGGGCCTAGTTCATTTTCTCCAATTTTCAAGTTTCTTCAATGAAAATCCATGGCGTAAAAAATCCAAATGTGAGAGTTAAAATGTCAAAAAAATGGGGTTCTGCCCACAATGGCCGACTTCCTGTAGGGTTTAGGGTGGGGTCATAATATAATTTTTTACTTGTCTTGACATGTTCTATGGTTCTACCAAATTTCATTTGTCTACGATGAAAAAGGTCTCTCATTGCCGTAATGTATTTTGAACTTTGAGGTGGCGCTATTGAGTCATTTTGAAACATTAATTTTTTTCCACATCAAAACACAAATTTTTTCACCAACCTTGACATTTGGGTCATAGTTGGATTAGTGCAGAGCATCTATTTAGTCGACAAGAAAGTCCAGTACTCTGAACCCCTTTCATTTCAATGAGACATTTATGACGTTACCACGGTAACATAGTTGCAAATAGAGGTATGTTCTCATTGGCTTTTTTGTTCAGTATGGGGATAGGGATGTCCATGCCAAATTTCAAATGTTTTTGAAAAAGTAAAATTTTTTTGGTCCCATTCAAATTTTCAAGGGGGCGCTGTGGAGCAATATAATGTTTAAACATTTTTAATTGTATGTCCATGCATTCAGAACAAGATTTTGAACAAATCGTATATTAATGCCGGGAAATAGAACACTGCATGTTTGAGTTACGTGCGATGTAATACTTTAAAAAAGAGCTTTTTTTTTGGTAGGCTGGCCACACCCACAATTTATGACTTAGAAAAATCCAAGGTAGGAGACTGGAATCCCACATGGGTCTAGTTCCTTTTGCCCAATTTGGAAGTTTCTTGAATGAAAATCCACAGCGTAAGAAATCCAAATGTGAGAGTTAAAATATTGGAAAAAGTGGGTTCCGCCCACAATGGCCAACTTCCTGTAGGGTTTAGGGTGGGGTCATAACATAATTTTTTACTTGTCTTGACATGTTCTATGGTTCTACCAAATTTCATTTGTCTACGATGAAAAACGCCTGTCATTGCCGTAATGTTTTTTTTATTTTTGAGGTGGCGCTATTGAGTCATTTTAAAACATTAATTTTTTTGCCCATCAAAATAATTAATTTTTCACCAGACTTGAATTTTGGGTCCAATAAAATTGAGTTTTCGTTAACGTTCAGGGGGTCAAAAATGGTTTTGAAGTCGCGAGGAAAATAAGAATAATAATAATGGAAACGCATTTTCCACCCATTATTTTTCTCCTAAACCATAAAAGCTACAGTCATGTGACTTTCTCACATTGTGCCCCATCACAAATAAGGCCCCTGTGAATTTTTTCACAAGTCCACGACAAATCGCTTGTCTGCTACGAATTTTTGAAAATGAAATTTGAAGAGGGCGCTAGAGAGTCATTTTGTGAGATAAAGTCATGATTTGCATATCATTGTGTTCAGCTCACAAATGTGCATAAACGCTGTATTAGCGTTTTCCCATCAAAAAATGTGTGAAAGAGAAATATTTTATTGAAATATTCCAATAATTGCAATTTTGTATAAAATTCCCCATGACCACACCCAAAGTCATATTCAAATATAATTGATGATCTTTAATCTCACATGGGTTTAGTGGGTTTTGACCAAATTTGAAGTGTTTGTGATGAAAACTGTGCGAGGAGATGTCCTGAATGTGAGGGTGTGCGCTTTTGTCATCACCGGGTTTGATCCAATATGGCCGACTTCCTGTACATTTTAGGGCGGGGCCATAATATCATTTTTGTCATGTCCCGACATGTTCTATTTTTTGATGTGAGTCTCAGATTTTTCAGTCGACTTTTTTCCGAGTCGGGCTCCCATTGGCCCAATGAAAATCAAAGTTTGAGGTGGCGCTACCGAGTCGTCTTTCGTTTTTTTTTTTCCGCGGTCTTCGGTGACAATTAGAGCTTGGCGAGTTCTAATTTTTGACACCACTCACTGGCATGTCGGGGCGTGTTAACCACTTGATTTTTGCCATTTTTCCCGTTTCGGACGCGGTTTTAATGAGTCCCTCGCCGGGACGTTGTCTCCGGCTCGGGCCTAATAATAATAAATTTTATTTATAGGGCGCCTTTCTAGACACTCAAGGTCGCCTCACAGCAGGGACAAACATCACACAACACATTTAGACAGTTAAAATCAACAGTTAAAATATACACATTTAAAAACAAGCATATAGTATAAAAATGACAGGGCAGGTGTGGTTACAGTGAATAGGCAAGTTTGAACAGGTGGGTTTTGAGTTTGGACTTGAAGTGAGTGAGAGTGTCAGTATTGCGGAGGTCAGGGGGGAGAGTGTTCCAGAGCTGGGGAGCAGAGCGGCTGAAGGCCCTGCTCCCCATGGTGACGAGACGGGCTGAGGGGACAGAGAGATGGAGAGAGGAGGAGGAGCAGAGAGAGCGAACGGGTGTGGCAATATGGAGGAGGTCAGAGAGATATGGAGGTGCAAGGTTGTGGATGGCTTTAAATGTGTGGAGAAGGATTTTGTATTGAATGCGGTGTGTGATGGGGAGCCAGTGGAGCTGTTGTAATACGGGGGTGATGTGGTTGATGGAGGGTGTGTGCGTGATGATGCGAGCTGCAGAGTTCTGAACCAGTTGAAGTTTATGGAGAGTTTTTTGTGGAAGACCAAACAGAAGTGAGTTGCAGTAATCTAGGCGGGAAGTGACGAGGCTGTGAATGAGTATGGCAGTGGACTGTGGAGTGAGGGAGGGCCGGAGTCGATGGATGTTGCGGAGGTGGAAGTAGGCGGAGCGGGTGATGGTGTTTATGTGGGAGGTGAAGGAGAGGGAGCTGTCGAGGATGACACCCAGACTCTTTACCTGAGGAGAGGGAGAGATGGAGGAGCCATCTATGGGAATGGAGAAATTACTGATCTTTCTTATGGTGGATTTGGTGCCTACAAGGAGAAGTTCAGTTTTATTGCTATTGAGTTTGAGAAAGTTTGATGTGAACCAGGACTTTATTTCATGGATACAGTTGAGAAGGGAAGAGGGTTGGGAGTGTGGAGTCTGGTTTGCTGGAGAGGTAGAGCTGGGTGTCATCCGCGTAGCAGTGGAATTGGATGTGATGTTTCCGGAAAATGTGACCAAGGGGGAGAAGGTAAATGATGAAGAGCAGGGGACCGAGAACAGAACCCTGGGGAACACCTGTGGAGATGGGGACAAGATGAGAAGTGAAATCATGTCTGTTCATTAACACTCACTTTTACAAACAAACAAACAAATAAATAAATAATCTATGAGCAGCAAACATATGTGGACATGCCTGGTTAATGGAACTAACTAAAGCAAGCTTAAAAGTTACAGTTGTTCCTTCCTAGTGAACAACACTTAAATGGATACAGTACTGGCACCATAAAAACTAATAAATACAATATCCTCCACTATTCACTCAAATATGTATAATTCAGTTGTTTTAAATAGCAAAAATAAATATATATGTGCCTAATTGCATTAATTGCATGTAATAAAGCCTTAAAATCTTAATTTCATACCATAAGAAACAACCAAACAACAGCTTCAAGAATGAAAAATCCCTAAAACCACTGTTTTATCCAGAGATGTGCACTCCCGTCCACCAGGGGGCGCTACAAGGTCAGCGTGAGGTTTGAACACAGAGTAAAGTGCCACTGTAAACTTCCTGCTTTACTCATGCCTTCTTCACTGTCAAATAATGTACTTTTTTTTTTACTATGTACGCTTTAAGTTCAGGATTTTACTAAAATGTTAATCGGACTGTAAACCAAACCCGTAAAGACGATCTGCTGCTCGTGGAGGCGCAGAGTTAAGGGTTTTTATTGTATTATTAGTTTGAATGTGGCTCTAACTCTGTGGATCTGGTTGGACTTGACACACTGGAGAGGAGATGGAGAGGCTGATCACAAAACTGACCCAGAAACGCGTCCTTTTCCCGGTGTCCTTCGCTGTGAGGCTGGCTCTGGTGCTTTATGGAGACTATCAGGACAAAACTATGGTCCTCAAATACACTGACATTGACTACCACGTGTTTACAGATGCAGCCAGGTTTATCACTGTGGTAAGCTACTGTCATGCTACACTGTTCATTTTGTTATTTAACTTGTATTATTTGTTTTACCAGCATTGATATAGTGGCTGTTGTTCTGTCAGATTAACATCTGGCAAGTTTATCTCTACTGCACAGTGAGTCAAAGTGCTTTACAGATTAAAAATACACTAAAATAACAAAATAAACATAGATAATACATCAATAATTGACTTATCTTTAAAAACTAGTGCAGTAACACCAGTAATAACTTTTATATACGTTATTAGCCATACCTAATGACTAAATGCGCAATCAAAATCCAAATATATACTTAAAAAATGAATAAATAGAAAAACTGATATTTGCCTTGAGGCCAGGAAATTGATAAATAAACTGCATCATAAATGTGTTTCAGTTAAATATGATTTGTACTTTTATATAATAAGTAAATCTTGTAGCATAAACCATTACAAAAATGACAGCCTCCTTAGAATAATGCCTGGGCACCTCCAAATAAGTGTCATATTAAGACACATTTTGCACCATATTATATTCTTAACTTTGACTCACGTTTTCTTCAGGGCCAGTCTCCCTACAACAGATCCACGTACCGCTACACGCCGCTCGTCGCCTGGATACTCACTCCAAACATTTACCTTTTCATGGCTTTTGGTAAAATCCTCTTCATTTTGTGTGACGTGTTGTCAGGACTTCTCATGTACAAAATACTGCGTCTGCGTGGAGTGAGCTCAGAGGTGAGAACAATACATTTATTTGTTCTCAGTTATATATTATTATCAGTTTTTGTTCTTTTACTTTTAGAGTTCTCTGGGTGTTAGTTCCCTGTGGCTGTTGAACCCTTTGCCGATGGGAGTGTCCAGTCGAGGAAATGCAGAGTCCATTCTGGCTGCTCTTGTGTTGGGAACATTACTCTGCATGGAAGGTAGAAGTACAAGTAGTTTATTTATACAACACATTTAAAACAACTTCATCTGACCAAAGTAATTCACATAAAACAACACACAACATATAAATATAATACGATGCATAGGGAAAGTACAATAAAACACCAAGATATCCTGTCAAACTAGTATTAAATGTCAGGGAGAAGAGGTGAGTTTTCAGTCTAGTCTTAAACTGTGTTAAAGACCGAGAGGATATATATTGCTTCATAAATATAACAAAATAATATTTCTAAACTAAAAATGACTCTTCTAAGTGTAGATTTTGTCAGTGTTTTAAAGGTGGACATTTCTAACCACCTGCTTACCTCCATGGAGATGTTATTGCTTAGCTTGGAATGTTCCCGAGTAAGGCATTAAATGTATTTTGTTTGCCATTGTCCAAGTGTTTTTATTGCGAAAACATACAATGAAAATATGCAGTTCATTGTCATATCGTGAAACATTTAGGCAGGGATTACATCTCCTTGGAGACAAAAGGAGGTGGACTCTCCACAAGTTTATACAGAGCATGTTTTCTTTGTGAATAAATCTAACTCTTTTTGTAGCATTAATTAGTATAAAGTGGTGTTTTAGGCATATATCAACCTCATCAACCAAAGAGTTTTTGGTTTAAACTGACTCTGAGTTTTGATGTCCTTAGCTGAGACAATTAGCCCACATTGCCTAATCTATCATTTTCTCCCCTCTCTCCTGTTGTTTCTTCAGCTCGGCGGCTGACGTGTGCCGCTCTCCTCTTTGGTCTCTCTGTCCATATGAAGATTTACCCAGTCACTTACGCTCTGCCCATCGTTTTAAGTCTACGGACACGGGACACAGCAGCAAACAAGCACAAAACTACATCAGAATGGAGGCGTTTAACAGGATTCATCGCTTCCTTCATCAATAAGGAGCTGTTCGTGTTTGCCAGTGTTTCAGGGGGAGTTTTCTGTATCCTCACTGCAGTCTTCTATCACATGTGAGTCATTAGAAACATACTTGAATCAGAGTTTTATGGTTTTATACTGAACCAACCATGAAGTTTTAGAGGTGCAATATGTAACTTTTCTTTCTGCCATCAGCTCATATTCATGCTTTTCCCAGTATGTGCCACAATATTAAGTGCATCTCCATAATGACAAACAGATGTTGTCACTAGACCCAGTTACAGGTCAGATCTGTGGAGAGGCAAGCATGGTCACTGTCACAAAAATGCATGATTTTCAAGGTGTTTTTGAGCAATAAAACATTTGTAATTAAACATATGCTAGATAGATGCGTTTAATGCTGTACAGTGGAAGATTCCAGGCATAACAGTAACATCTCCATGGAGACAAGCAGGTAGTTTACTCCCCAGTAGGAAAGTTTCATAGAGCACCTTTATTATTAACCCAAGTAAAAGTATGTTGCATGTATGTAATTTGCTCCACTGATGAGTTTCTGCCTCTATATTTGCAGGTACGGGTGGGAGTTTCTCCATGAGACTTACCTTTATCATTTAACAAGACGTGACATCAGACACAACTTCTCCCCATATTTCTACATGATCTATCTCACTGCAGGTACAGTTTTCAACAGAAAATAGTGACCAAACTGTCAGAATATCATTTTAAACATTCACATCTTTCACATCATCTCAGACTGTCATTTCTGTGGCCTTGTCTACACCGGATTGTTTTACTCAATGTCAGTGCAGCCAACATTAAGATGGAACTATAAAAGGTTCACTATGTAATGTTTCTGGTAGGGGGTCTGCTACCTCCATGTCTCCATGGAGATGTTCTTGCCTTGCTTGAAATGTTCCACAGTATGGCATAAAATTTATAATAAGATGTATTTTTGTGACATTTACTGGTGTTTTATTGAAAAAAGTAAACCCTTTAAAAACAAAAACTAATTAACTTGCAGTGAATGGGCTTGCCTCTCCACAGATGTGATCTGCACCCTAGCCCGATGGCGTCACCTTCTTGTCTCCAAGGAGATAGATACTTTTAATATACTTTTAATGGCATACTGTGGCATACTGTGGAGAGAGAAATAACAAGCAGTTGAGAGACACAGAAAGTTACATAGTGGACCTTTTAATAAACACACAATTATTCTTATTTTACTTTAAATATAATAGATATTGTATCAAAGCAATAAAATAATAAACGTGACCTGATATAAATTTGAATTTTTCTTTTGCCGTAGTTACCTAATACAACATGTCCTTTCCCCTGACTGTTCCCTGTGCAGACACTGGGTGGAGCCATTTGCTTGGTCTTGCAGCGTTCCTCCCTCAGATCCTGCTCCTGTTGGTCGTGTCCTGGGTGTTTTATTCAGACTTGGCTTTCTGCTGTTTTTTGAACACTGCTGTATTTGTGTCATTCAACAAAGTCTGCACCTCACAGGTAGATAATGCACAACACAGATAGCCTGATAATTATGTAAGCTTAATTATGTTTTATTTATTTTATTTAACCTTTATTTAACCAGGAAAGTCCCAGTGAGATTATTAATCTCTTTTTTCAAGGGAGTTCTGGCCAAGATGGCAGCACAGATCAGACAACACATCCGCATACATTTAGACTATTAGAAGAATAGCTTTTAATGTTTTAACATTAATTTAAACTGGCGTATTGAGACCAGTTTTTCCAGTCCTTTTGCAAATGATTCCAGGATGTCGGTGCACGACACTGAAATGCTGCTTTACTGTGTTCTGTGCGAACACTTTGTACAGAAAATAGAATTTGCGAATCCATCAGTTTGAGAATTTAAAGGGCCGTATTAGGCTTTTTTCTGATCTATGTTATAATATTGTTTCCTCATTGAGAACATACCTGGACTGTTTTATTTGTTTTGAGGCAGTAGCGGCGTTATATCATAGTTTAAAGCTCACAAGACTCAATTTTGGTGGTGTCCTTGATTTAATACTGAAAGTGAATAGCTTGATAAAAACTGGCCTTACATTCCAGGACAATGAACGATTCATAGGCTGCTCATTTATGAAAAAAACACACACAAATGACACAGATTGTAAAGTGTGTATTTTCTCATTTGCAGTACTTTCTGTGGTACTTGTGCTTACTTCCTCTGGTCATTCCTCGCCTCAGCCTCTCAGTGAAACAAGGCTTAGGGCTGCTGCTGCTCTGGTTTTCAGGACAGGTAAAAGTACATTTTGTGTTTATATATTTCATTTATACCTGTTTACATTTGGTGAGCTTACATAGAGATGGAACTGAAACTGAACATTTTGTAAGAAACAAGTAAGGGATCTGGTTAAGGCTGTAAGATTCACCGCAATCTAATCAAATCCTAAAGTACGATAATTTTCTCCACAATCAAAACTGTCTTATTCTACATAAAACACTGCGACTCCTGTAGTTTAGATCTGTACAAACATGTTCTGAAATTGGATTTTTGTATTCATTTTTCAGTTAATTTTTCAGTGTTTTTGTCAATCTTTCTGGACTTGTTTAAAATGTGAACTTTGAACAAAATCCTAATTTAATCGCAACTCTGGTAAAAAAAAACCCAAAAAAAACAAAAACAAAAACATTTTTTCCCAAATCACTCAGCTCTCCTGTGTCAGCAGTTGAAACTTAAAGGATCCTGTATTTCCTTCATTCCAAAGCAGCCATTTTAGTGCACATTTTCCATTCATTAGCATTAGTTTAATTTGAAATACCAATGCAGTGATATCCCGAAATCAGGATGAAGCATAATCTAACCCTTTAATAATTTCCTCTCTGTCCACAGGGCGTTTGGTTGGCCCCGGCCTACTTCCTGGAGTTCGAAGGTCACAACACGTTCCTGTGGATGTGGCTCGCCGGGCTGCTCTTCTTAGTCATCAACTGCTTCATTCTCGTACAGATCATTTCCCATTACAAACCACAGCCTCCACGGACCCTGAAAACAGACTGACGCTCTCACGCCATTTTGCCACGCCTGACCAAAACTCTGAGTGTGTTTCATATCACACACTGGACTTTGTAAATATCTTTTCATATAAATGTTTTTTTTAAGAGTTTGACATCTTTTTGTTGAAGCTAAATGGAACCCAGACTCAGCGCTGAAATATGGGTTAAAATCAAAGAATATATTTTTATTTGCTATGGCAACAGGAAAGTAAAAGTTACTAAAGCCCTAACCTTCACTCTCTCGACTCTCCAGGTCTTTACTGTCAGTTTATAGAGCTTTATATTTGTATTAAGTTTGCACACTGTTTTAAAGGTACACTTTGTAACTTTTCTGCTGTTAGTGGTGTGATTTTGCCACTATTTCATCTTCATGGAGAGGTTATCGCATTGTTTAAAATGCTGCAAAAGACAATCCATATGACAGGTTTTAATGACTCTGTAATTTTGACTTAATTTGGTGAGATGATACCTGCAGTAAATCTAAATTATAATTTTACACCAATCAAGAAGCAGTTTACGAAGAAAAGTAGAAAAATATGTTGAAAATTACAGAAGCAGAGAGTCCCAACTGATGACATCACACTGTGAGAATTCTGCCCGTCCGTCTGACACAGTGCACAGAAGAAACACATCTCATACTTTAATAATTATTTCAACAAAAGAAAAGCGATATTTTTGTTCATTTTTATTTGTTAAATCATAATCTGTGTGTAGATTAGATCAGTTTTGGCCCAGTGTACTTCATGGTTGCTGGGTAACCTGAAATTCCCTAGTGTGATGTCATTATTTCCAACCAGGAAGTAAAATTTGAAACCTAAAAATGTTAAATATAAAGATACCAACTGTGTTTCAATAAAAATGAGTAGTCCAACCCGTCATAGGCCCTTTAAAAGGTTTCTATCTTGTACTAATGCAATGTTTTTATTGGTCAAACATGCATCCTGATGGAGAGTGGGCTCGCTTCTCCACAGTCCTGACTTGTAACTTCACCTTTTGCTGTCATTATCTTGTCTCCAGTTCTAGAGACAACAGGTGGCAGACCCTCCTCTTGAAATGTTGCGTTGTTAAGCTTAAACTTAAGTCAAATACACAAAAAAACACCAAGAGTTTGAATAAGTTATATTTTAAATGCAACAAAACTAGAGCTACACCTCGTCTCACGGCCAGATCTGTGTCATGACTGTCATTTTGAACCATTTGAATTCATTTGACCTGATAAATCATTCCTGGTTTTAGGCCCGTTCGTGCCCTTCGCTCTCGTGTCTCTGCGTATTTGAATGTGGTTCAAACCAGGCCACGGTGCAGTGAAGGGCAGTGGCCAGTAGGTAGAAGCCTGCACCAGCGGATGGACTGTCCTCACGTAACCCTCAGATTAATCACTCAAGTGGAGCATGAACACAACCACAACAAACAGCGCGGGCACAGGCTCTAATCTCACCGTCCTCCACAGCCCCATAAGCTCACATACAAATTATGACAGTACTTCTCAAGCTACTTCATTGAGCAGCGCAGTGGAGGAAGGACATGGGTACTACAAAATACTACTTCAGTTTCTTATCATTTTCATGCTTTTTAAGAAGAAACTATTGTAAACTCCTCCTGCCCCTTCCTTTATTCTAGGCACTGACAGCTGGTACTACTTAGTCGCTGTTGTACTTTTACTCAAGTACTAAAGGCACAAAGTAGCGCTACATTCATTACTCTAATCTAGTAAAAGTATTTGATGAAAAAAGTATGAAAATAATCTGATCTGATATGGCTGTGATCAGAGAAAACACTGCCATTACAGATATATTGAACATTAAAGGTGCATTATGTAACTTTTCCGCTCCGCTGCTCACTTGTCTCCATCCAGATGTTGTTGTTTTGCCAAAAATGTACCGACCTATGGCATTAAGTGCATCTGTTTTGGACTTATTCAGTTACTCCTGCTCCGTGCTCAAAAGTAACTTCTCCACAGATCTGACCTGTAACTCTGCCTGATGGTGTCAGCTGCTTGTCTCCATAAACAGAGACTCTTAATGCTACTGTGGAACATTACAGGCAAAGAAATATTATCTTTTCACTCGTCTTTATTTGGATTCAAATCAAACCCATTTTAGACGCAATGTGAACGCTTGTAGTCTTTGTTTAGTCCTGCTTTAGTCCTGGTTTAGTGCTGCTTTAGTCTGGTTGTCCTGCTTTAGTCCTGGTTTAGTCCTGGTTTAGTCCTGCTTTAGTCCTGGTTTAGTCCTGGTTTAGTCCTGCTTTTAGTCCTGCTGCTTTAGTCCTGCTTTAGTCCTGCTTTAGTCCTGCTTTAGTTTCGTCCTGCTTTAGTCCTGCTTTAGTCCTGCTTTAGTACTGGTTTAGTCCTGGTTTAGTCCTGGTTTAGTCCTGCTTTAGTCCTGCTTTAGTCCTGCTTTAGTCCTGGTTTAGTCCTGGTTTAGTACTGCTTTAGTCCTGCTTTAGTCCTGGTTTTTAGTCCTGCTTTAGTCCTGGTTTTAGTCCTGGTTTTTAGTCCTGCTTTTTAGTTTCTGGTTTTTAGTCCTGCTTTAGTTCTGGTTTTTAGTCCTGCTTTAGTCCTGCTTTAGTCCAGCTTTAGTCCTGGTTTAGTCCTGGTTTAGTCCCGGTTTCATCCCTGTTTTGTCTTGATTTAGATTTGGTTTAGTTTTTGGTTTAGTTTCTGGTTTCGTCCTGCTTTAGTCCCGGTTTCATGCCTGTTTTGTCTTGGTTTAGTTTTGGTTTAGTCCTGGTTTAGTTTTTGGTTTAGTCCCAGCTTTGATGTGTTAAGTGTGTGAACGCACCCATCATTTAGATTAGCAAATATTCAGGACCGTTGAAGTTCACCAATGACAATACTCGGACAGCCAGATGTTTTGTGTGGTCATTAAGTACATTAGAGATACTTTCAGAGGTACTGTACTTCAGATCTATTGAACGCTCCATGCTTAACCATAGAAGTACATCATGTGATATGTGATGGCGGTGCCTTGGTGAGGGTCAGCTGTAGTCTGCTGCATGTCTCTTTGGTGAATCACTCCGTGCACTCAGTCACCTCTCCCTCTGGCACGAGCTCCAGAGCTGCACACAAACCGTCTCATTTACCACTGCGCTCGGAGGTGGGCAGTACTCACTTATATTCACTCAGCCGTGGATGAAGTACTCAAAAGTACAGATACAGAAGCAAAAAGTTACTCAAGTAAAAGTATCACTTGAAAAAATCGACTTAAGTAAAACTATTAAAGTGCATGTTTAAAATGTACTTTGACAATGTAACAGTACTTTTACTCTTTACTCTGAAAGTGTAAACGTGTGATATTGATTTAAAATGATACATATTTTGGTCGACAGTAAAAATATGAATCCATGTCTTAGCTGCTGTCAAATGTAGTGAAGTAAAAGTAAAACATACCCAGTATAAAAGTGTACTTTAAAACTTCTACTTCATTATCTTCCACCACTGCATCGACTTGAGTTACTTTCTAGCAGCATACTTTACTTTTAAATAATATTTTTATTGAAGTAACAGTACTCAAAGTATTTAATCCTTCCACTGTGAGTCTAAAGTGACCTGATGTGGACAATATGAAATTATTTAAACTTGTGTGTTTCTTGCAGCTCCTTCAGTTTGTCTCAGTTTGTCTCAGTTTGTCTCAGTTTGTCTCAGTTTGTCTGTTTGTCTCAGTTTGTCTCAGTTTGTCTCAGTTTGTCTGTTTGTCTCAGTTTGTCTCAGTTTGTTTCAGTTTGTCTCAGTTTGTTATAGTTTGTCTCAGTTTGTCTCAGTTTGTCTCAGTTTGTCTCAGTTTGTCTGTTTTGTCTGTTTGTCTCAGTTTGTTCTAGTTTGTCTCAGTTTGTCTCAGTTTGTCTCAGTTTGTCTCAGTTTGTCTCAGTTTGTCTCAGTTTGTCTCAGTTTGTTATAGTTTGTTTCAGTTTGTTCAGTTTGTCTCAGTTTGTTATAGTTTGTCTCAGTTTGTCTCAGTTTGTCTCAGTTTATCTCAGTTTGTCTCAGTTTGTCTCAGTTTGTCTCAGTTTGTCTCAGTTTGTCTCAGTTTGTCTTAGTTTGTCTGTTTGTCTGTTTGTCTCAGTTTGTTATAGTTTGTCTCAGTTTGTCTCAGTTTGTCTCAGTTTGTCTCAGTTTGTCACAGTTTGCCTCATTTTATGTCTGTTTGAAAGTACCAGATTTTGTGCATTGTTCAGTATTTTGTACTTTTTCCAAATACCTTTTCACTCTCACTACTTTGTCCTTCTACTTGAGTAATACTATTTTGAAGTAGCGTTTCTCTGACTTGAGCCGTTTCTGTCTCTCTACCTCCTCTGAGAACATGTTAGGTTTATTTAAAAGGCATAATTGTTTGTTTTTGTGGTTTTTCATTGTTCAAACACATGAGTAACATGTTTAAGTGGATGGGCCAGATTTTACAAATGTGGAACAAACAAAACAGACCAAGACTTTCCCTTATTATGGACGACAAGACAACAATATGTGCAAAGAACAAACTGAAAGTCAGGAACATTTTATCATTGTTTTTAAGTCTGATTTATACAGACCAGTTGGATTAAAACAGGCCGATAACATACAAACTCTAATTATTATAGTATTACACATATTTGTGTCCTGCTTTAGTCCTGATTTTAGTTAGTCCTGGTTTAGTCCTGGTTTAGTCCTGCTTTAGTTGTGGTTTATTTCTGGTTTAGTTCTGGTTTAGTCCTGCTTTAGTCCTGCTTTAGTCCTGATTTAGTCCTGGTTTAGTCCTGCTTTAGTCCTGCTTTAGTTGTGGTTTATTTCTGGTTTAGTCCTGGTTTAGTCCTGCTTTAGTCCTGGTTTGGTCCTGGTTTAGTCCTGGTTTAGTCCTGGTTTAGTCCAGCTTTAGTCCTTCTTTAGTCCTGGTTAAGTCCTGGTTTAGTCCTGGATTTAGTCCTGCTTTAGTCCTGGTTTAGTCCTGCTTTAGTCTTGCTTTAGTCCTGCTTTAGTTCTGGTTTAGTTCTGGTTTAGTTCTGGTTTAGTCCTGGTTTTGTCCTGGTTTAGTTCTGGTTTAGTCCTGGTTTAGTCCTGCTTTAGTCCTAGTTTAGTCCTGCTTTAGTCCTGCTTTAGTCCTGCTTTAGTTCTGGTTTAGTTCTGGTTTAGTTCTGGTTTAGTACTGGTTTTGTCCTGGTTTAGTTCTGGT
The DNA here is from genome assembly GCA_019594935.1 of Periophthalmus modestus. NCBI lineage: Eukaryota > Metazoa > Chordata > Actinopteri > Gobiiformes > Gobiidae > Periophthalmus > Periophthalmus modestus. The sequence goes on from JAIEZT010000021.1 coordinate 16,199,080, forward strand.
TTAGTTCTGGTTTAGTCCTAGTTTAGTCCTGCTTTAGTCCTGCTTTAGTTCTGGTTTGGTTCTGGTTTAGTTTTGGTTTAGTTCTGGTTTAGTCCTGGTTTTGTCCTGGTTTAGTTCTGCTTTAGTCCTGGTTTAGTCCTTCTTTAGTTGTGGTTTATTTCTGGTTTAGTCCTGGTTTAGTCCTGCTTTAGTCCTGGTTTGGTCCTGGTTTAGTCCTGGTTTAGTCCTGGTTTAGTCCTGGTTTAGTCCAGCTTTAGTCCTTCTTTAGTCCTGGTTAAGTCCTGGTTTAGTCCTGGTTTAGTCCTGCTTTAGTCTTGGTTTAGTCCTGCTTTAGTCCTGCTTTAGTTCTGGTTTAGTTCTGGTTTAGTTCTGGTTTAGTCCTGGTTTTGTCCTGGTTTAGTTCTGGTTTAGTCCTGCTTTAGTCCTGCTTTAGTCCTGCTTTAGTCCTGGTTTAGTTCTGGTTTAGTTCTGGTTTAGTCCTGGTTTAGTCCTGGTTTTGTCCTGGTTTAGTCTGGTTTAGTCCTGCTTTTAGTCCTGCTTTAGTCCTGCTTTAGTTCTGGTTTAGTTCTGGTTTAGTTCTGGTTTAGTCCTGGTTTTGTCCTGGTTTAGTTCTGGTTTAGTCCTAGTTTAGTCCTGCTTTAGTCGTGCTTTAGTTCTGGTTTAGTTCTGGTTTAGTCCTGGTTTTGTCCTGGTTTAGTTCTGGTTTAGTCCTAGTTTAGTCCTGCTTTAGTCCTGCTTTAGTTCTGGTTTAGTTCTGCTTTAGTCCTGGTTTAGTACTGCTTTAGTCCTGCTTTAGTTCTGGTTTAGTCCTGGTTTAGTCCTGGTTTAGTCCTGGTTTAGTCCTGGTTTAGTCCTGCTTTAGTCCTGGTTTAGTCCTGGTTTAGTCCTGGTTTAGTCCTGGTTTAGTCCTCAGGGATAATTAGCTACAGTACAGTAACTAATTATCACCAGGGGATCTGTTTCTGAAACATTATAAACAACAAAGTTATTAAAACATTTTGCAGAATCTTGCATTTTAAAAGGTGTTTTTTAGTTTTAAAACAACAGCATTATGGATATTATTATTGAGACAGTTTGCCTCCACAGTGCCTCTGGACTTGTAAAAGGCCTGTTTGAATTTTTCAAAAAGTCTATGGGGAAATTTAATGGAAAATTGACCTTCCAGAGCCTGACAGTCACTGTGGAGCTCCATTGCCTCCCCTGCCACTCTGATTACCTGAAATATAAATTAAATCAATAAATTAAACCTTTGCTTGTCTCTCAGAAGCTGATAATTTTCTAAAGGTGCAGTATGTAACTTATGTGTCACTATGGAGATGGCACGTCACCTGCACGTTCCCATGGAAACAGAAAGTGAAAACCAGACTTTGTAACATTCTCCATAAAGACAGATACATTTTCTGTCATACTGTGGAATATTACAACCAAAAGAACAACATTTCCATGGAAACAAGTGGGAGGAGGCTCAGGTTTGTGGAGATGCGAGCCCGTTCACAGTAAGGACGCATGTTTTTTTATGTTTTTCACTGCAATACAAACATCCAAAATGAAAAGAAGAGTTACATACTGTGGCTTTAAGTTTGTATTTAACTCCTTACAGTTTTTGTGAAATGCTGGTTTTATTGTCAGTAAGTTGTAACATTTCAGCAGGTCCAGTGAGTGAGTTTTTTGTGGTGAAAGTTTTTGTCCGTGGTCCTAATAGGCCTAGATACAAATGCACAAAGTATTTCCGAGAAAATCATAATGCAACTTATATAATTCAAATAAAAACCTTATTTCGAAAGCCTCAATAATTATACATTTTACAAGATCTAGTCAGAGTCTGATTATTCATGTTAATACAACTGTTTCAAATTGAGTCATTTTGCCCTTTTACCATATTTTTCTGAGGCTGCCTCCTACTTCCCCACAATTCTTACTGAATGAACACTATTATATTGAGGGTGTAGTCGCACAAGTATAGGTTTAATCATGTTACCAAGGAGATAACGCTATTAACTTCTGTATAAGTTGACTAAAAAGCACTGGAGGCGTCGCTCTCTTTGTGTTTTCCTCATTATCTAATTGCAGTCATGGCGGTCGTGTTGTGAGGCTTGCGTGACTGCGGCCCATATGCTGCGCCTGTGTACGTGTATGTTTATGTATGATAATGTATGCATACGAGACATCCTCCAGGACTCCCCTCACCCTGCCTCTCGCTGGGGGGATCGCTTGTTGTTGGGTCCATATATGGGCGTGTGCGTGTTGGCGTGCGGTGAGACAGTGGTGGGTGTGACCAATTAGGCCAAATGGTGCGAACCGAGAGCAGAGGGGTATGAACGGTCACGCAACCTCGCATGGTACGGGATTATTGAGGTCTTCCCTCCGAGATACAGCTGTCAACAAGCATCATCGGTCAGCCTCTAGCGCACTTAGCCCTGAGCCTCGGTCGACGGCGTCTGATTGGACCGGTTCACCTCGTCATTGTTAACGCCGCACAACTGCTCTTTTGTTGCTTCCTCGTTTCAGTCCGTCCATCTGTAACTTAACTGGCATTGTGTTTGATTCTGTTCATTATCGGTCACTTCTGTTACCTTTGCAATACACCCGCAGGACAGACACCAGTTTAGTGTCTTTATTCGCACAAACGAGATTATTTAAACCTCTTTACATAACTGAACCACTTTCCCATTCACACTCAGCTGGGGTTAAGTGCCTTGCCCAAGGACACATCAACAGCATTTATCTGTGGGAGCTGGACTGATGTGCGTGTGAAGAGCGGGAATCGAACCGGCAACCTTCAGAGGACGAACACTCCGAGCTTCACACTGAGCTACCGTCGCTTTGTGTAACTTTGTGGTTTATAAATTGTCTCTGCGGAGGTGTTATCGACCCGGAATGATCCACGATTAAACAAGCATGGAGAAAAGCAGGTGTTGCGCCACCGGGCCAAGTTACAAGTCAGATCTGTGGAGTGGTAACCCTGCGTTTAGTAAAATGGTGATAAAAACAGGACAGTGCAGTGTAAAATGGGGGAAAGACACTTGGTAAATTGTGGTCAGAGTTTGACCAGGCAGTTATTTGTGTCGTATTTGATTTAGAGACATCATTTACAGGTTTAAAGTCTAATTTGAGTAACACAGCTTCAGACAGAGCAGTGCCTACAGTTAGCATCACAGCCCCAGGGAGGTTTGATGACATCAGCTGTAAAGTATCAGTAGTATTTCGTATATTGTTGCTCATTGATTATCATAAGGCAATTTCTTTTTCAGATTCTTTTTCAGAAGATTCACTAAACTCACAACTAAACAGATCAGTCTGTTCACTCACATTTACGCAGAAAACTTAAGCGTCTTCTGCAGATCTTCTGTCTCTTAAACATCTTTTCATAAATTATGCAAAAAAGTTTTTACTAAAGGTCAGAGTTCCCCCCTCTCTCTTCCCCCTCTCCTTGCCCTTTCCTTCCTCTCTTCTTCCTCTGTCCATCCCTTCTCTCCTCCTCCTCTCTTCCCTCTTCTCTGCCTCCCGTTGTCCTCTCCTCCATCTCTCTCTCCTCCTCTCCTCTACTCCTCTCTCCTCCTCCTCCTCCTCTCCTCTCCTCCTCTCCTCCTCTCCTCCTCCTCTCCTCCTCCTTTCCTCTCTTCCTCCTCTCCTCCTCCCTGTTTTCCTCTCCTCCACCTCTTCTCCTCCTCCTCCTCCTCCTCCTCCTCCTCTCCCTCCTCTCTCCTCTCCTCCTCTCCTCTCTCTCTCCTCCTCCCTCCTCCTCCTCTCCTCCTCCTCCTCCTCCTCCCTCTCTCCTCCCCTCCTCCTCCCCCTCCTCTCCTCCTCTCCCCCCTCTCTCCTCTCCTCCTTCTCTCCTCCCCCTATCTCCTCTCCTCTGTACACTGTAGTCATCTCACAGTTGTCCTCTCCTCCTCTTCTCTCTCCTCCTCTCCTCTTCCCCCCCCTCCTCCTCTCTCCCCTCCCTCTCTCCTCTCCCTCTCCTCCTCCCCCCTATCTCCTCTCCCTCCTCCTCTCCCCCCTTCTCCTCTCTCCACTCCTCCTCTCCCCCTCTCCTCTCCCCCTCTCCTCCTCTCCTCTCCTCCCTCCTCTCCCCCTCTCCTCCCCTCCCTCCTCCCTCGCTCCTCCTCTCCCCCTCTCTCCTCTCCTCCTCTCCCCCTCCTCTCCTCTCCTCCTCTCCTCCCTCCCCTCCTCCTCTCCTCTCCTCCTCTGTTCTGTAGTCGTCTCACAGTTGGCTCCTCTCCTCCTCCTCTCCCCCTCTCTCTCTTCTCTCTCCCCCTCTCTCCTCTCCTCCTCTCCTCCTCCTCTCCTCTCCTCCTCCTCTCCTCTCCTCCTCTGTACTGTAGTCGTCTCACAGTTGGCTCCTCTCCTCCTCCTCATCTCCTCCTCCTCTCCCATTCTCTCCTCCTCTCCCTCTCTCTCCCCCTCTCTCCTCTCCTCCTCTGTACTGTAGTCGTCTCACAGTTGGCTCCTCTCCTCCTCCTCTCCTCTCCCCCTCTCTCCTCCTCCTCTGTACTGTAGTCGTCTCACAGTTCTCCTCTCCTCCTCTCCCCCTCCTCTCCTCCCCCCCTCTCCTCTCCTCCTCTGTACTGCAGTCGTCTCACAGTTGGCTCCTCTCCTCCTCCTCCTCTCCTCTCTCCTCCTCTCCTCTCCCCCTCTCTCCTCTCCTCCTCTGTACTGTAGTCGTCTCACAGTTGGCTCCTCTCCTCCTCTCCTCTCCTCCTCTCCTCTCCCCCCTCTCCTCTCCTCCTCTGTACTGTAGTCGTCTCACAGTTGGCTCCTCTCCTCCTCTCCTCTCCTCCTCTCCTCTCCCCCTCTCCTCTCCTCCTCTGTACTGTAGTCGTCTCACAGTTGCTCTCCTCTCCTCCTCTCCTCTCCTCTCTCCTCCTCTCCTCTCTCCCCCTCTCTCCTCTCCTCCTCTGTACTGTAGTCGTCTCACAGTTGGCTCCTCTCTCCTCCTCTCCCCCTCTCCTCTCCTCCTCTGTACTGTAGTCGTCGTCTCACAGTTGGCTCCTCTCCTCCTCTCCTCTCTCCTCCTCTCCTCTCCCCCTCTCTCCTCCTCTCCTCTGTACTGTAGTCGTCTCACAGTTGGCTCCTCTCCTCCTCTCCTCTCTCTCTCCTCTCCTCTCCCCCTCTCTCCTCCTCTCCTCTGTACTGTAGTCGTCTCACAGTTGGCTCCTCTCCTCCTCCTCTCCTCCTCTCCCCTCCCCCTCTCTTCTCCTCCTCTGTACTGTAGTCGTCTCACAGTTGGCGTGCTGAAAGTCGCGTGCAGTTGACAAATATTAAACATTTACATTGACGTTTATTGCTCATTGTCAGTGCTAACTACATTGAGAGGGAGCTAACTTGTCCCTGGGGTGTGAAGCTACAGCGCTCGCTTGAGTTAGCCGCTACTCACATGTGAAGAGGTCACCATAGCGACGTACACGCATTTCTAATTCATGATCTTGCACTCAATCCCCGCCAAACCAGTGCCCTTTCTGTTGTTCTGGTTTGAGCAAAGAAATTATTTATAATTAAGATATAGTTCATTAAAAACTGGACTAATCGTTTGTGCCATAGAGCGAGCCTGAGGCCAGAAGTGATAAACACAGTGCAGTGACAAAAGGTCATAGTTCAAACAGTCGATAGAGCATAATGGACAAATGAAGACTGACTGTTGCTCATACTGTGAAGCTGCTGCTGTCACGTCTGCACTTGAGTGATGATGGACACTTGTGGATAATAGTTTCTTGTTATTTAAAGCAGATCTATTCTGAAAAATGGATTTTTCTCTTAAAGACGTTGTAGTTGTTTCCTTCTCATTGACCCTCTGAAGTCGTATTTGGAGAGATTCGTGTATGTTTGAGAGAGGGGAATCAATGGATAAAACTACTGGCAGCATGATGTTATTACTTTGTGCAGAATGTTCCACGGTACATTAAACTAGGCTGTCGCCACGGAGACAAGCATGGTGCAAGTTATTCACATGCATTAAACACATTAAACACACTAAACACATTAAACACATTAAACACATGCAAAAATATGTTTGATAAATACATTTCATGCCATATTGTAACATTTCAGCCAAAGCAATAACATCTCCATGGAGACAAGCAAAAAGTCACCAGAAAAGTTACATAATGTAGTTTTAAACATATTGGATTTTATTTGAGCTTCTGAGGGCCAAACAGGAACCATATGAACAGACCTATCACCTCTTTGTGTATGATTTGGTGTCAGTGATCATCATTAATCCTGCGGTGAGTCTTTTGTAACACATCTCAGTGTTTGAATGTGCTGTTCCTCTGTGCCCAAAACTGAGGGGGAAGTAAGATCTCGATGAGCCAAAGTCTGTGTACAGAAGAGGAAGTAGAAGGTACAGTGTGTGGATCTGAAAAGGGAATATCCTAAACACGAGCAACTGCCCAACATGAGTCAGAGTCACATGATCTACACCAGTGACGTGCGTCAGGTGAGGCCATCACAGAGAAAGAATAAATGAAATAGTTAGATTTATCAAATAATTTGTACTGTAAAGTTATTTTCTATTTAACTTTGCAGTTTTATTCTTTTTTTTTTTTTTAACTCAAAATCACTGAATCTTTACGTTTACCATTCAAAATCCTGACAAGAGACGCGCGGTGAGGCACAGGCCGCTCGTGCCTCACATGTTCTGACTGTGCTGTAGCTCAGCAGTGACGCTGCTGCTTTAAGGCTGTGAAAAGGCGCCGGGTGAGGCACGTAGTTACCCTGCCTCATGTTAGGGGACGCTCATGAGCCCAGGGATTCTGGCATCTCCCGCAGAATAGTGACAGCAAGATACAATGTAGAGTTAGCAAATCAAGTTTAGTCGTTCACTTTTTTCTTCATGTCTGGCCCTACTTTTTAAATGGAGGAAGATACATATTAAAGCTCAAGCTGTTTTCTAAACTGGACTTTCGGTCGAAGCAGGAGGTTATAATTAAAGGAAGACCAACGCTAAAGGAGCTAAATGGTTTGCTCCAGATGACGGGATGAAAGACTCACTCTTTTCAAACAGAGACGTACAAAATGGTAAGAAATTTAATTACTTCAATCCACTAAAAATTGGGGAAACAGAATAAGGATAAAAAACAATACGAAACCAGCTTTTTATTTCATACTATTAGAGTTATTTCATACGGACTTCGGAACTTTTATTTTGAAATTCTTTTTTATTCTGGCCCCAAGTCACTGGGAGAGAAACTGACCCGGGGTCAAATGTTCTGACACCTGGTTTAAATGTTTGTAAATGTGATTGTGATTAAATCAGTGCCTCATGAACCTCACCACACGTTCCACACAGATCCAGCATTAACCAGAAACAATGTATATAAGTACATATTTAACTGCATATTTATTTATTCTTGCTGTGTACAGTGACATCGGGTCTGACATCAGTCTAATTTGAGTAAGAGCTTCAGACAGAGCAGTGCCTACAGTTAGCATCGCACCTAGATTTTGCAAGTAATTCAAGGAGTTTAGTGCAAAGGATATTTGAGCTTTGTGAAACACACCTTTTATGTGAAAACTAAGGGGATTGGGAGCAGATTTACCCTCATATATGATTCATATTTTTAACCTTTTTCCGTGCCTCCTGTGTGAAGCTCTGTGGGTCACGTTTGTGCTGTACAAATCAAGTCAGCTTTGACCTATTTGTGGTGATTTGACAATACATAGTAGCATGGTTTGTATTTTACTGAATGAAATCTTTTATCATATAAGAAAACCAAATGTTACCCGGGTTAGATAGGTTCTTTCAGACTTTTTCTCTTCATCTATACTAAATTGCTGACATTCCAGTACATCCCACCTTCCCTCAGCCCCTCCCCTCACATCACTGTGGAGCTAAAGCTGAGCGATCCTATTACTCTCTAATACTGCAGCAGAAACACAACAAATACAACCTCCTGTAGCGGATTACACACATGAGCAGGATCAGCCAATCAGAGCGGGGCGAGGGCACGCACTATACACTGCATCCACAGGTTCAGTGAGCGTGCTAAATGTGTCATGGACTCACTTTAAGGCTGTCATCTCTGGTCATACATCCACTAATACTAAAATGTATATGGTAAAAGGGGCACTATGTAACATTTCTGGTTGTCTCCACTGTTTTTGCTTTACCTCAAAAGTTCCATGGCATTGCATTAATCTTGTCTTACTTTCATTTAAAGGTTTTATTGTCAAAATTCACTGAAAAACGCCTCCCCTCAGATCTGCCCTGTAACATAGTCTGGTGGCATTGGGTTGTCTCCTTGGAGATAATGCCATACTGTGGAGCATTGTACTAAAGGAAACAAATGGTATTGCTTCTGCTGGAAGGTTCCACACTGTGTTATTAAACTAACTCTCTTACATTTATATACAGATGTTTATATTGCTTAAAAAAAAAACAACAAACAACAAAAAAAAAACCTGCCTTATGGCGCATTCACAGCAGGGCATCAAAAACAGCTTTAATCGGACGCCTCTAGTCGGGCGCCTCTAGTCGGGCGCCTCTAGTCGGGCGCCCCTAGTCGGTCGCCCCTAGTCGGTCGCCCCTAGTCGGCCGCCTCTAGTCGGACGCCTCTAGTCGGGCGCCTCTAGTCGGGCGCCTCTAGTCGGGGCGCCTCTAGTCGGGCGCCTGTAGTCGGGCGCCTCTACTCTCGGACGCCTCTAGTCGGTCGCCTCTAGTCGGTCGCCTCTAGTCGGTCGCCTCTAGTCGGTCGCCTCTAGTCGGTCGCCCCTAGTCGGCCGCCCCTAGTCGGACGCCTCTAGTCGGTCGCCTCTAGTCGGTCGCCTCTAGTCGGTCGCCTCTAGTCGGTCGCCTCTAGTCGGTCGCCCCTAGTCGGCCGCCCCTAGTCGGCCGCCCCTAGTCGGCCGCCTCTAGTCGGTCGCCTCTAGTCGGCCGCCCCTAGTCGGCCGCCCCTAGTCGGCCGCCCCTAGTCGGCCGCCCCTAGTCGGCCGCCCCTAGTCGGCCGCCCCTAGTCGCCGCCCCTAGTCGGACTCCTCTAGTCGGGCGCCTCTAGTCGGTTGCCTCTACTCTGACGCCTCTACTCGGACGCCTCTACTCTGACGCCTCTAGTCGGGCGCCTCTACTCGGGCGCCTCTAGTCAGTCGCCTCTAGTCGGGGGCCTCTAGTCGGGCGCCTCTAGTCGGGCGCATCTAGTCGGGCGCATCTAGTCGGGCGCTTCTAGTGGGGCGCCTCTAGTCTGGCGCCTCTAGTCGGGCGCCTCTAGTCGGGGGCCTCTACTCGGGCGCCTCTAGTCGGGGGCCTCTACTCGGGCGCCTCTACTCGGGCGCCTCTAGTCGGGCGCCTCTAGTCGGGCGCCTCTAGTCGGGCGCCTCTAGTCGGGCGCCTCTACTCGGACGCCTCTAGTCGGTCGCCTCTAGTCGGATGCCTCTAGTCGGTCGCCTATAGTCGGGCGCCTCTAATCGGGCGCCTCTAGTCGAGCGCCTCTAGTCGAGCGCCTCTAGTCGGACGCCTCTACTCGGGCGCCTCTAGTCGGTCGCCTCTAGTCGGGCGCCTCTAGTCGGTCGCCTTTAGTCGGGCGCCTCTAGTCAGGGGCCTCTAGTCGGGCGCCTCTAGTCGGGCACCTCTAGTCGGGCGCCTCTACTCGGACGCCTCTACTCGGACGCCTGTAGTCGGGCGCCTCTACTCGGACGCCTCTAGTCGGTCGCCTCTAGTCGGTCGCCTCTAGTCGGTCGCCTCTAGTCGGTCGCCCCTAGTCGGCCGCCCCTAGTCGGCCGCCTCTAGTCGGCCGCCCCTAGTCGGCCGCCTCTAGTCGGCCGCCTCTAGTCGGCCGCCTCTAGTCGGTCGCCTCTAGTCGGCCGCCTCTAGTCGGCCGCCCCTAGTCGGCGCCCCCTAGTCGGCCGCCTCTAGTCGGTCGCCTCTAGTCGGCCGCCCCTAGTCGGTCGCCTCTAGTCGCCCGCCTCTAGCCTCTAGTCGGGTACCTCTCTGACTTTAGTATATTTATTACATAAAACCCATCAGCGGAGGTGATCAGCTCTGCAGCGTCTGGGTCCGTGACTAGCCTTTACACTAGCCTTTATGCTAGCCGGTACACCCAGCATAAATAAGTAAATAATGTCATGTAAAGTCGATGCCCCTGACGCCCCAGTGTGAACGCACCATCAGTGGCTTAACCATAGACAAATGGACTGAGTGAGTGTGACATCACCCATATCTTTCGGCTCCAGTCAAATGAAACTCATCGAGGCTGGAGCAGTTACGGGGCCAATATGGTGCCGAGATATATATTTGGAATTCCAACAGCGAGTATCATAGCAACCAATGAGCCAATCCAGATCGAGGCTGTTGAAGGTGATGCCGATGCCCGCCCACACCGCTGCTTTAGCAGGGAGCGTGTGCTTAGCAACGCTATCAATCAAACCTGTTGCTAGCGCTAAAAAGGGCGACCTCAGGGAAAGAAGGCACCTGATTTGTCTGTAATTAATGTTCATAATTGAGCAAAATTAATAGCAATAGCAAAAATTAATAGCAATAGCAAAATTAAAACACCAGGGGCGACAATTTTTCAGTGTAAAGCGAGTTGGAGCCAGGAGCAGGTTAGCTATGTCCATTTACATGTACAATCTACAGGCTTAACACGCTTGTCTCCAGGGAGGTGGATATGTTTAATCCTATACGCGAAACATTGCAAACAAAGCAATTATCTTAAGCAGACCCTTCACCTGAAAAGTTACACAGTGCACCTTTAAATCCACTCTTCACTTGTTCTGTGCCCTCCTGAGAGCTGCGGTCCGGCCCTGGCTATATAGTCCTGGTGTGAGTCAGTATAGAGCAGGCCAGGTTTCATGTGAAAGGGCTGTCATGGCAACTTCACAGAACATTAATCATACTGCTGTGATGGTGCTGTGATGGAGCCGTGATGGTGCTGTGATGGAGCCGTGATGGTGCTGTGATGGAGCTGTGATGGAGCTGTGATGGAGTTGTGATCGCCTGTATCCGGTTCTGCTCAGGATTTATTATTCATACATGCACAAATCGGATGGAGGAAGTCACACTTGGATCATGTGAAGTATTTAAGAGTGGGTTATCAGCAGCACAAACAGCCGCTCAGGAAAGGGACGCTTCATTTTACCAAAGAGGAAGAAATTATATCAGGCTAATTTACTTTAGTACACAAAACTGACTGTTGTGAAGTTTAAGCCATATTATAATGTAATAAAACAAGGACCCGGTATGGCACAGCCGGGGGCCACACCCTGGAGTCAGGCCTGGGGTTGGGGCTCGAATGCGAGAGCCCTGGGGTCCAGTTCAGGGACCACAGGATCTCATCTCTGCTGTTTGCAGATGATGTCCTGATGGCTTCATTGAGCCAGGACCTGCAGCACTGGGGCGGTTTGCAGCTGAGTGTGAAGCGGCTGGGATGAAAATCAGCTCCTCCAAATCCAAGGCCATGGTTCTTGATCAGAAAAAGGTGGCTTGCCCTCTCTGGGTGGTTGGGGAGTCTTTGCCTCAAGTGGAGGAGTTCAAGTATCTCTGGGTCTTGTTCACGAGTGAGGGAAGGATGGAGCGTGAGATTGACAGGTGGATCGGTGCAGCGTCCGCACTGGTCAATCTACGTTCCTACCCTCACCTATGGTCATGAGCTCTAGGTAATGACCAAAAGGACAAGATCATGGATACAAGCAATCAAAATGGGTTTCCTCCGCAAGGTGGCTGGGCGCACCCTTAGAGATCGAGTGAGGAGCTAAGTCACACGGGACGAGCTCGGAGAAGAGCTGCTGCTCCTACATGTCGAGAAGAACCAGCTGAGGTGGCTCGAGCATCTGTTCAAGATGCCTCCTGGACGCCTCCCTAGGGAGGTGTTCTGTGCACGTCCCACCGGGAGGAGGAAGGCCCAGGACACGCTGGAGGGACTATGTCTCTTGGCTGGTCTGGGAAGAGCTGGAAGAAGTGTGTGTGGAGACTAAAGTCTGGGCCTTCCTGTTTAGACTGTTGCCCTGGATAAAGCAGAAAAAATTGATGGACTCTTATGAACTTTAAACCATGTTATAATGTTCTTGCTTCCTCAAAAATGTACCTGGAGTTGTTGTTTTTTGTTTTTTTCACTCACACATGTCCTTTTACCTTCAGTTTAGAAGAGGTTGGCATTTTCCAGGACTGAAATGATCCAAATGATTCTAGTAAAGGTGTGTGGGCTTTAAAAACACAAGTGGAGCACTTCCAGTATTACCACATGATGACATCACAAGGTGGAAGGTTTTCTGTTCTGTTATTATTTCTTTGTTGGTATGTTGAGTAGGAAGTTAAACCTAGAACATTAAAACCAGAGGATCGTTGGTTTCAAAAGGGAAGTAAAAGTGCCATTAACCAGTATTGCTTCTGTGTTATAGTGGTTGCTCTTAGTAGTAGAAGTGATATTTCCAGGGAGATCAATAGGCCCATTCATAGTTGTATTTAGAGTAATTGTAATTATTTATACTTTGGTGGCACAGCTAATGTTCACAAATTCATACTTTGTAACTTTTCTGATGTGGTGTCGCCTATGGAGATGTTAGTCCTTTGCTTTGGATGTTCCATGGTATTATCAATTTAGCTTGTATTCAATTACTGATGTTTTATGGCTTTTTATGGAGACAAAATGACACCACACAGTCTGTTCCATGTAAAGAAATGTTTTAATAGACAAGTCCATTTGCAAAAACACTTAGAAACATTGGAAGACACTGCTTATGTACACTGTGTGCGCTACCTTGCAGCTACCGCCTCCTTGAGACAAACATGAGTCCTTTTTTAAAACAAATATCAAAAAGATGTCAAGAAAAAAGCAATGTATTTACCTCATTATGTAACAGAAAGCCTTCAAACTGTAGTTGGTTTAAATTATACACTTTACAATAAATACAAATCAGCAAACATGTTTATCCAAATGAACACACAAAGATATAAGGACAGTGAGTTGTGCGTGTCTGGACTCGACTTCAACAGAGTAGTGCAATTTAGGAACTACGAATGCTTCACCTTTACTGAGTCAATTTGGTGCTTTTATTTCATTTGTGCAAAAATACTGATTGTGAACACGACATTTTGATGTTTCAGGAGAATCAATATCATATCATATTGAGCAGTTATTAGGCTGCATCAAGTCCACATGCCAAATCTGCCTCTACATGGGCTTTGGTGTACTGTATCTTGTGTATTTTTATATTTTTAATCATAGGGTGAATGACTGGTCGATAAGCACTTTGCAAACCTTCCCATAGCCACACGTGTTAAAGGGTTTGCAATTGAAATGTATAGTTTTGGCAGTACACTATTTTGAATTTGTGTTGTATTTTTGTAGTAAGTTAAAACTACGTGGATGACACAATATTCATACACATATCCTTGCAGTTACCTATTTGCATTGTCAAGATGAAAACTGCAAACATGTTTTATTTTATGTAATGATTGTACAGGAATAAGTGAAGGAAGAACAGTGAAATTAATTGGCCTTAAATTCGCAACATGTATTTTTACACCTTCATGGACGCAGGGCCCACATTTGGAGCAGGCTCTCCTATAATTTCAGCTTTAGGTCTCCTCTTTTGTACATTGTCAAACGAGTATTTTTACAGCAAATTCTTCAAAGATCCAGATGTGCACAACACATGTAACATAACAGAATCGTGTTTCTAGACATTATTTTGCCTCATTGTTACTAAAATCCCCAAAGTGCTTGGAAACAACTACAAAATGTACTCTTTAAAAACATCATCCATCCATAACAGGATTAGATTGTATTTTTCAGATTGTCACAACACAAACACGAGAACCTGAGCCTTATTCTCTTCCTCTAAAGTGAAGAAAATGGACTTGATTGTCTTAGATAAAGCTGGTGTGACAACAATAACGACACGATAATGCATACGTACACTTACATCAGGCAAAACAGCATGACCACCGTCAAAATATCCAGCCCCCTACAGCCCAGACTGATGAAACTGATGAAACGGCTCATTTTAAGGTCTACAGTTTTGGTAGTCTGGCCAGCCAATAATATTTTTCTGCTCAAATAGTCAAGATTCTTGTCTGTATCACCCCAAGTTCTGAGGGTGTGACTGACAGCTTGAAAATCTGAGTGAATATGTTTTGCCTCTGTTCTCTGGACTTTACCTGGACGACTGAGGGATAACACAAACATAAAAATGTGTGGTCCGTCCAGAATCCAAACAAACATAGCGGCTTAGGCAATTTTCAAACAGGACTGAGAAACAGCACATATTTCCGCTGAGTCAAGTTCAAAAGTTAGTTTTGAATAATTCAGGAATAAGTGAGAGATTTCTTCCACCTTTGAGTCAGAAGCTGCAGACGTTCAGCTGTGGTAGGCTGCACAAGGTTCCTGTCTGAGCATCTATTTGTAGCTAATTGGACTAGACATTTAAGCTTTCAAAAATAATGAAATAGTCTGGGTCGTCCTGTGAAGCGACATCACAATTTGCCGATTTAAAATTCTTACCAATTTTTTTCCTACTTCAAACACGTAAAAACAACTTGCTCACAGTCCACTAGCTTCACTTCCCTTTGTCATGGTCATAACATTTTGCCTGATCAATGCATTTGTGTGTAAGATTAGGGTACTGCATTTGTGAGTTTCTTTAGGGCATGTAGACATAGGGGGCGCCCTTGTGTTGCCCTGTACTCATTACACAAGGCAAGTGATTCCTCTGCCCCACCATCATGGACTGGGTCATCTCGTTTTCGGACCAAGGAGGCGAATCCATCGGCTCCCGTTTGATGGAGTGAATCAAACCGTGACCTTTGAACTCGTAGGTGTTGTTGTGCTTGCTGTTGTAGTCCATGTACTGCTTGTGATTGTCCTGAGTTGGCTGGTAGGCGTGATTGTCCATGAGGTTAACGGCCTGGTTGTTGCATAGAGAGTCATTATAGGGAAGTCTGTGTGAGCTGAAATGGCTATCGGACATCTCCTTGTTGCATTTCGTCAGGCGGTTGGTCACGCCGTAGTTTTGGTAGTTGTTGTTATGGTTATATGGTGGACTGATCCCTGCTTTCGACCTCTGGCACGGCGAATATTGCGGATCGTAATAGTCGGCTTCGGATTTGAGCTGGAGGTTGCTATGGTCGTAAATCCCACTGTTGTTATAGCGACGGTCGTAGTTGTCGTAAGGTCGCCCGTAGACATCACAACCGTTTTCCGAATCCGAATCGTGCTCAACTTTGATTGGCGGCATCTCTGGCATCATGTGACCATCGTAGCATTCGCCGTAGCCGTTTTCGCTTTTCACTAAATCCACGCAATACGCGTCAGGATCAGACGGGATTTGGACGTTGCCGTAGAGCTTGGAGACGAAGACTTCGCCGCCACGATTGTTATGGCAACTGGGAGAATAGCGGTATGGTTTTCCAAAATGGCCACCCTTCAAGCGATTTGGAGGGATGTAACCAACTCCTCCTCTGATTGGACCAGAAGATCTCAGAGGCCACGCCCCTTTTTGATGATGCCCCATGGAGGATTTGCAGTAGTTTAGGGGCTCTTCCTGGTTGTAGTATCCATCAGGACGGTATTTGAGGTTGTCCTTGGAGAGGGGGGTCCAGGGGGTGTGGTGGCTGCGCTGGTTAGGTCCCGGGGTGGGGCAGGAGAGGAGCAGGGGGTCGGAAATGTCCCCCATCCCGCCAGAGTATGGGTGTCTCCTGAGGTGCTCCCCGCGCTCACTGGAAAACAGAAAATACAACTTATCAATTTATAATCAAAATTCCAAATTGTTCCAATTTTTTTATTTTATTTTACAATTTATTTATTTATTTTTTTTACAAATGATGAAGATTTTTGGCGCTGTAGGTAACTTTGTGTTGGAGTTTTGGAGAAATGTTCACCACCAAAACTTAAATAACTCCAGCAGTGGGATTTTTTGGGTCACTGGATCCTATTTCCAGACTGCTACATGATGTCTACTTTTAATGTCTGTTTAAAACTAGACATTTAAAAATGTTCATTCCTTGACACGAGGGAATCACTTCAAAGGATGGTTAATATTAGTAGAGGACACTGCATGTTCTTCCCATTAAAGGCTGACCAGAGCCTATCCATGGATTTTATAGTGATGAAAAATTAGCACCGTTGCCATAGCAAGTAACAATTCAAAAGTCTTTCAAAATGTCTCCTATAACAGCAAACTGAACGTCAAATATGGACATCAAGTGGGCCAGGTCCTATACATTTACACGCACATTAGTCCTACGCCTAAAGCAGCTATTCACTCAGTCTACCCATGTCTTCTGATGGTTTAAAGAAACACAAACACAGGAAGTCAGACTCAAAGAGGATTATATTTTCTTTCTTAAATGTTTATATCTGTGGTTTTCTTGTACACAAATACACCACATAAACTGGGCTGAAGCTATCCCCATGTTGACGAGTGATTCAGAGCTTAAATATCCTGGTTTGGTTCATTTTAGTTCACAACTTCCAAAAGTGACTCATCCTTTCCTGGGCTTGTCCTATCTGGAAATTGGGAACAGATTCGGACAATAACAATAACAACGTATAAGGTACGAAGGTTAAGGACCAAATAATGTATAGAGTCCAAAATAATGCAATATTCTCTACCACAGCACAGCATTTGCATCTTCATGAATTAGGCATAAGAATTGTACATGGTTAATATTTGCTTATTTAAATAATATTTAATGTAGGTATGTACTAACAGGATGTACACTACCAGTCAAAAGTTTGGACACACTTTTTCATTTATGTTTCATCTTTCTTTCTATGATTTTTACACTGTAGATTCTCACTGAAGCATCAAAACTATAAATGGACACATATGGCATGTAGTAAAAATTAACCCAACATAACTCCAAACTTGGTTTAGATTTTTAAAAATAGCTACCATTTGCTTTGATCAGTGCATTTTTGGTATTTCTTGGCCCTGTCAAGACTCAGCTGTGAAGTGAAAACCATTTCAGGAGACTTCATCATGAAGCTCATTGAGAGAAGGACGAGGGTTTGCAGCTGTCGACAAAGCAAAGGGTGGATACTTTAAGGATTTGAAATTGAAATATATTTATCTCCATACAGCTTGCTTCATATATTTGATGTTGTAGTAAGTAACATAACGTCATGTAGAAGAAAACATAATAATAATAATTCAAAAAAGAATAAGAGGGTGTGTCCAGACTTTTGACTGGTGGTGTAGATAACAGATTTTTCAACTAAAAGTGCATTATGTTTTTCGCTTGTCTCCATGGAGATGCTATTGTATTGTATTGGTCCACAGTAGGACATTTAACTTATCAATTGTGTCTTTTTTCAACTATAGATGACCAGAAAAGTCACATAGTGAAGCTTTAAATTAGTTAATCACATGAGAATATAGTTGCTGCATGAAGTGAGATTGTTCGTATCAAACTGTATTGTGTTGGTCAGTCTCACGAAATTATAAAAAAAGTGAAGCTATAAAGATACTAACTGGTAATTATAATTAAAGTTTAAGCCAATAACTTGATTTTCATCTTGTATTAAAAGTCTTGGTTAACATAAACATAACATAAAAGGTAAATGAGAGTAAACTTTAGGTTCATCTCTCAGGTACATCCCTGTCGTGATGAGGTCTTAATGGTGCTGTGCGGCAGGTGGAGGGAGGCTCCACTGAACTCTTGGCCTTTGAGCCTCTTTAAGTCTTAATGAGGCCACAGCTTTGCATGTAAATCTTAATTGGACACAGGTATACAGACCAGTGCTGGTACTGGTTTGTTCGAATTAGAAGGTGACAAAATGTTTTGATTTTGCTGGAACATAAAGCATCAAACCTGGATTTGAAGTTTAGTTTAGCACTTTTACTCAGGAAAATAAATAAATATATTCTGTTATTTGTCCATGTCTGTGTACTCCCTCAGTTGTCCAGATAGTCATTTCCATTTAAAATATTTGCTGTTAAAAAAGACATATTGTGCTTTGTAATTCTCAATATTCAAAAAATGAAAAGAAACAAATGCATTGTCTTCCACGTTAGAAAAGCGCAGCAGCCAGTGGGCGTACACCGGGACAGTGAAAACAGGAGTGGACCGGCAAAATGGCATCTTAAAAATAAGTGATTAAAGATTGCTCAGACATGCACGAATCACTCCAAAGGCAACTTTGGGAGATTAAATGGTGAGAGGAAACAACTATAACATGGTTAAAAGAGAAGTCGATTTTTGCAGAATAGAATAGAATCTGCTTTCAATTGTGTAGTGTATATTTTAAGTAGACCATATGAAATCACAATAACTTATTTATAATTAATATTTATTTAAAGTGAACATGTTTTTATCTTAGCATTTAAACTGAACACTGAAACAGAGGTGTATTTAATATTTATTCATATTGTTTTTTTAGTTTTTCTTGTGGCAGCCCTAAAACACTCAAGGGATTAGCTCAATGTGTCATGTGAAACAGGTATACAACATTTGTACAGTAGCCTACAGCCCACAGCCTACAGCCCACAGCCTTTAGCCCACAGCCTTTAACCTACAGCCTTTAGCCCACAGCCTTTTTAACCTACAGCCTTTAGCCCACAGCCTTTAGCCTACAGCAGAGGTGCCAAAACTTTTTTTTTTTATCGAGGGCCACATCTTAAACATATTAGAAGTGGAGGGCCATAGACCGGTGATCAGTGCAGTGCGGTGCTTTAAACACAGCTTTGACAGAGCCACAATGGATTAATAAGGCTTAAACACATTCATTTTAGGTCTGTATCACACTGTAATGTGATGTTTGAGGATATAGTGGTACAAATAGTTTAATTTGCTGTTAAAAATACTGCTTATGATCAATTGGGCTGGTTCAGCAGGAGGCCTGAGGGCCAATAAAAACTGGTCTGAGGGCCACACTTGGCCCCCGGGCCATAGTTTGGACACTGCTGGTCTGGTCTATATTGACATAGTCCTGACACCACACATTCTACTTCTCGCTCCAAATTGGCCTTTTCGAGCTTTGCCCTTTTCTTGTAGTATAGTGTTATTTTATACAAAGGTGTTAAATACTTCAGTTGAAATAAACCTCCACAGCTTCACTGTCGCTGGGACCAGTGCTGTCAACTCTGGGTTTGACCTTTAGCCAACATAAGCCCATTAAAACGATCTGTGGACTTACACCTACGACGGTGTTAAAAGTTACAGGGAGGACACTATATTAGCTCCTATAAGCTCCTTTTATCACTACAGACTTCTTATTGAGCTTTTAGTCGAGTGTTTATATGTCATAATACATGCTAACTGCTTTAAATGCTATAATATATTGTTATGTATTCAAAGTTCAGGTTCAAAGCCGACTACGATGTGGATCTGTAGTGAAAAAATGGCCTGGTTACTCTAGATTTCTTTCATATTACTTACGCCCTCTGTCTTAATCCTAAAAAAAATCATCTCATTTGATTCAATGGACTTTTTGTCTTTAATACTATGAATACCTGAATTTTTTTTTCCTTGTATTTGAGAAAATGTTTCTTGTCCTTGTGCAGGAAATGTGTGCTTCGCATACTAATTTTTGTTAGCTTTACTGTAACAAAAAAACTCCCTTCTGGACTCTGAACGTTGTGAAAAGTGTTTGTAAACTCATTACGGCGAATGGTGAGGAATAACTTTACACCACTGCAAATTGTTTAAAATGAACTAGTCCTGTTCTTCACATTTTTAAGATGAAAAAAATGACATTTAGCACCTTTAAGATTAAGGATAGTTTAAAGCTTGATGTATGCTTGACGTGTCCCTGAGGTCCACGAGGCTTCTGCATCTAAGTCCATGTGGACTCTCCACACGGAAAGTATAATCCAAGCTTTAGTTACACTTTACTGTACAGGGACATTTGAACCTGTCAGGAGCAAATCTCCAAATCTTGAGCTGTCTTTGTCAGGACGGTGGTTTTCAGTGATGATCTCATTCTCCAAATGGAGGCAAGAGACGTTTTTTGCCACTGATAACACTGTATTCTGATAAGAAATATCTAAAAGATAAATTCACAAATGTTGAACCTGATCATTTCTTAGTGACTAGACCCTAGAACTCGCTGTGTTACACAAATGATGTGTTAAATATTACTGTCAAAAGCTGTTCTAGATGGGATTGTGTTAGTTTTTACCCATGCTCCAGTCCAGAGAAGCCCCCTCCCTTGGTCTTGCCCCTCAGTAACATGTTCTTCATCTTCATTTCGGTGATGGAGGGCAGCAGCAGAGGCACCGCGATGCAGAACAGAGCCAGCTGAGGGGGCAAGAGAGCGCCGGACCCCGACTTCTTCTTCTGTCCATGGAGGAACTTCAAACGACCCTGGAACTGCATGGTCTGGACAGAAAACAGACAAACAAATTAAAGTGGGACCAAGCACCTAAACTCCACCCACACCCACATTTTAACATATGACGACATATGAGGAACACTGTGATTGGTCTAACAGGTTCACACTTAAAACTCCGCCCCTGCAGCCAGGTGTTTGTGAGCAGAAACACCTGGCTGTGATAAGAACAGTCTTGCGTGATGTCACATAGTACTTGAAATTGCACCACTGGAGGCAGCACACAATCAGTTTTTCCACTAAAATTCCACCAAAAAAAGGAATAGGAACAGAACAGTGATTCAAGTCTTTAGTTCCACTTTGCAAACGAACATAGTAAAAACTGAAAATAGGTTTTTACTATTGTTGTGTTGCCAGATTGAGAGATATATATGGGTTTGGGTGAGATAAAAACCATATTCAGATAAACAAAGAAATAAAAAGTGACAAATATGGTCGTGGAGACAGAAATAAAAGACTGTACCTAACCCATGACACTATAAAGTAAAAGTAAAATAGCTATTGTAACATATTTTTGCACAAGCCTTGTTCAGTTTCTACTAAAAATGTATGGCCTTAGATTTACAAGTCTCTAAATGTCCAGATAAACAACAAAATAATACCTTTTATATTAATGCTAAGGATAAAAATAGTCTGCTGCTTTTTAAAATAACTTCCCCACATCAAAGCCATCATAACATTTTAATAAGTCTGCCATTTTGATTAAAGGGGAAGCATTAAAACTGGCTTAAATGTTTGTTTAAACGACTCACCAAAAAGCCAGAGGTGCTGTCCAGAAGACATCGAACCCTGGCTATGAAACATCTGTTGAGAAAAGGGGACATTTCTGCAGGTATGCCCCCCGCCTCAGGAGAGTGGAACAGGCTGCTCACCACATACTCCTCACCTGGAAGGATACAGAAAAAAAACGATTTAATATTGAAAGCCATAACAAACCAGACTGATTTTACAATACAATATAAAGTATCTAATGGGGAGAAGGAACAGGCAGCAGAAGAAATTTTATAATCTGGGTAATTAAATGAATTTTGGATCTTTGAAGAAGCATAATATGTTCTGTTGGTACATTGCCTTGATCTGACGCAATTTCAAATAAAACATCTAAAAAAACCAACATTGAAATCAGAGAAACTATTAACTTGGTTTTAAAAGCTGATGTGATGTCTTGGATGAACTATAAGGACATTTTCTGGATCGAGTATTCCTACTTCTTGTTGTTATGGAGATGTTATGTTTCACAGTATGTCACACAGTATTGCATTAAACTTATCTATCTCCATGGAGACAAGCGTGTCGCCCCACCAGACCGAGTTACAGGTGAGATCTGTGGAGAGGTGACCCGGTTCATAAAAAGAACGCATGTTTTTCAACCCTATAGAAATAAACGCTAGATGGGCAAATTCAAGGCAAAACTGTGGAACATTCCAGGCAAAGAAAAAATATATCCATGGAGACAAGCAAGTGGAGCGCAGTACACCAGGAAAGTTACACAGTACACCTTTAGGTAAAACACTACGGCACATTATAGGCTACTGCAGGACATTTACAGAACCTGGACTGACATTTGCACACTAGTAAAAATATATACTTTTTTTTAGACATTTCAAATAAGGTCATATATAGTGTTGGTATTGGGACTTTGAAGGTCGGCCTAGTGTGGATCTTTTAGGATGATGCAGAAAAACATGCAAACAAGTCCACACGTTTCATACGTATTAAGAGATGTAGATGTCCTTTTGTTCTCTGCAGATATAAAGGTTGAGGTACACTTTATTGTCCCCATAGGAATATTTGACCCATCTTTCAATCCTGCTGAAGACTGTTTGCTCAGGACCACCTCAATAAGGACTACCTCGGTCAGGATTATCCTAGCCTTGTGTATGTTTTGGGTTGTTGGGTTGGGTTGTTTTGGGGAACCCACCCAGACACAGGGAGAAACACAGAAACCCGGGACTCTAACCCTGAAACTTCTTGCTGCGGTCCACTCAGCCACCATGGCACCGTAAGGCCAGTGAGACTCTATGCACAGCAGCTAGGTCACTGTGTCTCAAAAAAAAAACATACACTAAACAACCTACTCATACTCAAATTAATTCAAATAAAGACTGCCCAGTTGTGTTTCTATGTAGAATACTTCAGTTTGTGGTGTTGTTTTAACATATTTATTATACCTCAAAATGAGCATTAGCGTTAGCATGTCTCTCTCTAAACACAGAAGTGTCTCTGGTGAAGTCATTTTATTTGTGTAGTGTTTAAAGTGTCGTCAGTGACATCCACCTGCAGCTCTCTGTCCACTGTCTGACCCTAACCCCCTGACCTCTGACCTCTGAAACCTAACTCACCTGCCGCTCTCTGTCCACTGCCTCATCGTTAAATATTTATTAATTTTAGTGTGACTTGGCAAAAACATCAGAGAGATACAATAGACAGGAAGTAGTGACGGTGTTGTACCAGTTACTGCACTGTGGTCTAAAGCTTTTAAATCCCCAGGTGAATTCTTTACACAGTTAGCACACAGCCCACTTGTTTGTGTCAGTTTCACTTGTGTTGTTACTGTAGTCTCTGGAGTATATGGGACCTCGGGGAGTTACCCACCAGTGGCGGTTGGCAGTGGGTTGTCCTGGTTTGACTGCGCCCCCTGGTGAGCTGGAGGACACATGGCCCAGTGCAGCTGTCGTCTGAACTCCTGTCTGTCGTCAATGTGGATGTAGTCGAAAACATTCTGGTGCATCACATCAGTCTAAGGGACAAAATAAAACACAAGTACATTAGTTTCTTTATCACTTCATTTATAAAAGACAGCCCAAAAAACAACTACATACTATGAATGCAATTAAAGTCGTACAACACTTGATCTATGTCTAAACCAGCTTTTTACAGCTTTACTTAATTACAAAGCTAATGCAGGAGTTGGATTGACAGAGTGAGTCTGCTCCTCTGGTGATACTGGGCAGCACTAAAATAAAATGAACTAAATCAGGGTGTCCTTTCTGACACTGGCATTCAGACATGGGAGCAGCATAAATAGAATGGCCAGATTATCTCAAATTATGAAGTATTGTAATTCCAAATGTTCCAAAATGTTATGTTAATGTTAATCTAGAGGGCAAATGCATATAAGAACATAGACACATAGATGTAACATATAAGAACATCACAGACACACACATGTATCATAAGAACATCACAGACACACACATGTAACATAAGAACATCACAGACACACACACACACGTAACATAAGAACATCACAGACACACACATGTAACATAAGAACATCACAGACACACACATGTAACATAAGAACATCACAGACACACACATGTAACATAAGAACATCACAGACACACACATGTAACATAAGAACACCACAGACACACACATGTAACATAAGAACACCACAGACACACACATGTAACATAAGAACACCACAGACACACACATGTAACATAAGAACACCACAGACACACACATGTAACATAAGAACATCACAGACACACACATGTAACATATAAGAACATCACAGACACACACATGTAACATATAAGAACAACACACACACACACAAACACACACACACACACCTACACACACCTACACACACACACACACACACACACACACACACACACACACACACACACACACACACACACACACACACACACACACACACACACACACACACACACACACACACACACACACACACACACACATGTAACATAAGAACATCACAGACACACACATGTAACAGTTGTGTGTAAGTCAGGCTCACTGAGGGCAGCTGTGTTTGGCAAACATCGCGTGACACCAGCCTCAGTGTCCAGACACTTCTTTCCCTCCTCTGTACACAGAGCCAGGATCTGCTCACTCTGTCCCTCTCTCTTTCCCCTACTCTCTCTCTCTGTCTCTCTTTCTCCTCTCTCTCTCTCTGTCCTCCCTTTATCTCTCTCTCTCCTCTCTCTCTGCCTGTCTGTCTCTCTCACACTCTCTCTGAAACGCTGAACCTTCTCCTCCTCTCTCTCTCTCTCTCTCTGTCCTCGCTTTATATCTCTCTCTCCTCTCTCTCTCTCTGTCTGTCTCTCTCCTTTCTCTCTATCCTCCCTTTATCTTTCTCTAAACTTTCTCCTCCACCATAAAACTTACTCTTTGTGCCTTACTTCATTTCATATTTTCATCCACAAATCATTAGTTCAAAACATTAGTCGTTTCTGTCAGTGCTACCTCAACAGATTCCTCACAAAAAAACGCTGAACCTTCTCCTCTTTCCCTCTCTCCCTCCTCCTCCCTCCTCCTGGTATTCCTTCCATCCTTAATTTCCAGCACAGTGGCACGCGAGGCCTTTTGATCAGCTGCCCTCCAAAACACAAGCGGTTCCCATGCACCGTCCTGTGGTTTTGGGTCCCGTAACTCAAACTCAGCCCAAATCCACTCACTATTGTTTAGACATTTGACAAAAAATAAAAAGTTAGTGGTATTTCCCTGACCTTCAAACTACACAGTACAAATAGAATCAAAAGCCTGAAGTGTTTTTGCGGTATGGTTTGTATATATACCATTGTAGTACACTAGGGGCATGTTAAAGACGAGGTATTTTACTTTTATGGGGTATTAACTGTAACACATAACATATTTAGATCACCATGTTACCTTTAATTGAACCGAAAACGTTGCAGTCACCGAAAACAATGATTTAATATGGCTCCTCGCTTTGCTCTCCGTGCTAAGTCACTTCCCCTTCAGAGCGCGATCACAACACAACCAGCGTGCATCTCAATAATGAAACTACTGCACATCGAATCAGGTTTTGTGTCATTTTGTATCATGTTTTTGTATATTTATGGAGAATTGTCTTGTGGGAACGTGGGTGACGCAGGCTTGTGGGCGGAGCCTTGTACAGGATCGTACAGCAAACCATAAGGAGGGGTCGAATACGGCCTGGAAGACATCACTAAAATGACTCAAACATGCACTGATGACATCTACCACCTCCTCAGACATGTTTTTGATGAGAGAACAACGTTATGACATGGTGGAAAGCTGAAAAAATTCAAAGTTTGTGAGGTTTATGAGTAAGAACCAAAATCCAGTTCAGAAACAACATGGTGGAATGAGAAAAATGCATTGCGTGAGTGTAAATATTTGGACGTCTTCGCAGTACAACACAATGTGCGCACAGTTAAATGGTAATATAATAATGCACATATGGAGCTGGTTTTATGCAAAGATAAACGGCTTATTAAATAAATGTGCGTTACATGTGTCTGTCCTCTCTAATATCTCGGTTTTTGGTGCTGTTTTGGAAAACCTTTTATTTTTATGATTTCAATTAACACAGTGTCACGCTATTTCCAAGCCTGAGACTCAACGATGAAATTTTTTGTGCTTGTTGTCAGCAGTGAAAATATATGATGATAATTGAAAAATACCCAAAATGTCCTCAAAAAGTTCAGTATTTGGAGGAACAATTTTCACTTTTTACCATGTATTTTAAGCAATACTGATAAAATCCTTTTCTATACGGGCTTGAAATTGGCATAAAAAGTACTCTGACTTGCAACCCAATATGTTTATAATGAAATAAGTTAATTGGTAAATGGTCACACTTTTATACAGCCCTTTTCCATCTTCAAGACACTCAAAGTTCTTTATATCAGGGAACCACTCACATATTTACACACACAGACAGTGGGGATGAGGTGGGTTAAGTGTCTTGCCCAAGGACACAAAGACAGCATTCATCTGTGGGAGCTGGAATCACACTGCCAACCTGTACACAGAGCCAGGATCTGCTCACTCTGTCCCTCTCTCTTTCTTTAACACTCTCTCTCTGTCCTCCCTTTATCTCTCTCTCTCCTCTCTCTCTCTGTCTGTCTCTCTCCTTTCTCTCTGTCCTCCCTCTATCTCTCTCTCCTCTCTCTCTCTTTCTGTCCATCTGTCTCTCTCTCTCTCTCTCCCTTTCTCCTCTCTTTCTCTCTGTCCTCCCTTTATCTCACTCTCCTCTCTCTCTCTTTCTGTCTGTCTCTCTCTCTTTGTCCCCTCTCTCTCTGTCTGTCTCTCTCACTCTCTCTCTCTCCTCTCTCTCTCTGTCTGTCTCTCTTCTTTCTCTGTGTCCTCCCTTTATCTCTCTCTCCTCTCTCTCTTTCTTTCTGTCTGTCTGTCTGTCTCTTTCTCCCTTTCTCCTCTCTTTCTCTCTGTCCTCCCTTTATCTCGCTCTCCTCTCTCTCTCTCTCTTTCTGTCTGTCTGTCTATCTCTCTTTCTCCGCTCTCTCTCTCTCTGTCCTCCCTTTATCTCTCTCCCCTCTCTCTCTCTGTCTGTCTCTCTCACTCTCTCTTTTTCCTCTTTCTCTCTCTCTGTCCTCCCTTTTTCTCTCTCTCTCTGTATCTTAAGTGTCTAAGGGTTAAGGGTTCTTGCCAAAGGACAAAGGCCGGCTAGTTGCTGTTAGTTTTACTGTCAAATCTCGCCTCTCTTCCTCTCTGAGAGTTGTGAACTGTGCTTATAAACTCATCATGGTGAATAATTAGGATTGCATAACTCTGAACCACTGCAAACTGTCTCAAAATAAACTATTTCTGTACATTTTTAAGACAGTAAAAATCAGGCCCAGCGCCTTTAAGGGCTGCTTTAGTGTCCATATCGCTCTCGCTGCTGTCTGGACGTCCCGTGAGCTTGTACACCGAGAGGAGGCAGTGGGGCAGAAACATTTGAACTGTGTGTCTGTTGTGCCTATCAGAGACACGGAGCAAACTGCTACAGCAAAAAGCACTTTATTCATGGTTTAAAGGGAGACCGCGAGTTACTGTGAGCAGACAAGACCCACTGTTCAGATCATTCATAATTAACAAGTGGAGTTTTAGAGGGGCTGGCAGAACTATTGAGGAGTTACAGTATCCCCCCTTTTCTCCGTAGACCCCCCATGGAGACAGAGTCGGGGTGAACTGAAGGTCCCAGCCTTTCTGCGGCCTCTTGCCCCATGCAGTTATAGGAAGTGGTGAGGGGCCCCTTCATTATTATAGAAATGTAACACATCCAGTCACTTCACAATAACTGTTTCGAACTAAAATACAATACAGAATGAACGCTGTGAATGTCCATTAAAGATGCGCTATGTGAGTTTTTTTTTGTAAGGTTGCAAAAAATGCCTTAAAATCATGCGCTGCCTCTCTGCTTGTCTCCATGGAGATGTGCATGAACATTTAAAGTCCATACTGCGGTACTTTCCAGGCAAAGGCAATAGCAAGGTTGCGAAACAGGGTAACAGCATGCCCTGCCTCCTGCGTGAAATGTTACATGTGCATGAACTTTTAAATATGCCACACACTGGTGTTATATAGTGTTTCTTTAGGTATAAATGTCTCTATACACACTCAGCCCGCCCTGGATACTTTTGAGTGTCCATGGCCCCTGATAAGAACGACTCTTTTGATTGATTGATTGATCGATTGGAACCGGATCTCATTTTTGAAAAGAGCCGAATCTTTTTCTTTCTAGTTTTAATGCGTTTTTGCACCGATTAACCCTGAACGAACGTAAGAATCATCTCAGGAGGAGAGCAGGCGACACAAGTGAGAGCTTTACAAAAAAAAAATATATTTGGGATCATAATAACAGTTAGTTTAAACATTATTATTGTAGTGCAAAGTTGTATTTAGATTCCCCATAATTTGAAAGAGTAAACACTCTCCCACAGTTTGAACCATTTTTAAACACATCTTAGTGGTGGCCGTGTCTGTGATTGGACTGTAGATAAAGTCAGTTCCCACATTGGTTTCTGTCATATAAATAAATAGCAAAAGAGCCAGAACGATTATATGAACGGATCCAAAAGATTCGGATCCCATAAAAGAGCCGAAAGCACCATTACTAACTGACTGTATTTGTTAAGGCGTTCTCCGAGAAACTTACATCTACAGTTATATTTTCCGTAAACTCACCTGATGAAATCCCAGATAGTCGACGATGGTTGAGGAGGCGTAGAAGACCATCCCATCGCTGCTCACCACCAACGCAAACCCGGTGAGAGACTGCAAAACACCCGACAGGAACACGAAATGAATACAGCAGCACATTAAACCTCAGCATGGTCACTTTTTTTTACTTTTTACAGTCTTAAAAGTAAAAGTAGAGACGCTTTTTGGGCCATTATATAAAAAAAAGTACCATTGCATTATGTTACTTTTCTGGTAATGGCTCCACCACCAGCTTGTTTTGTTATCTCTTCGGAATATTCCACAGTATTGCATTAAACTTATCTAACATCATGCAGACAACCAAAGTTACACGTCAAATTCAGTTTTTCAAGGTGTTTAAAAAGTCCTGTACTTGAATTCATGCAAGAAAAACAAGTTTAACGTCATACCGTGGAACATTCAAAATAAAGCATTCAAATCTCCATGACAACCAGGTGACAGGTGACCCTTGAAGTGAAAAGTTACATGATGAAGCTTTTTGCAAGTCTAGAGGATGCGACATTTAAAGATGAAGGCAAAAGTCAAGCTATAACAGCGCTATTTTACAGGTTTCAGTTTATTTTGCGTAATCCCGTAATAACATATGCGAGCTAATACTACAACAAGTGTTTGAATGAATCCCACATGTGTTTCGCCAATAAAGTCCGACTATTACTTCCCAGACTCTGAAGAATATGTTTTGGTTTAAAAAAAAAGTCTAAAGTGGTCATGTATTTCATCAAGCTTCCTTTGATAAAGCGTGTGTTTGGAGGCAGCTTTCGTTCGTGATAAAGAGCAAACAAACTGATTAAAAACAGTGAAATCCGCCATGTTTCATTCAAACTTGGTGCAAACAAGCGGCGATAATGTGCAAGTGTGCAGCAGCAGACTGTGAGGAGGGAGCGTTCAGTGTAGTTCTTTATAAGCAGAGGAGCTCAAACTGTACACAAGTATATGGTGCGTCTTTATTTCTGAAGCTAAAAGTAGTCGTCGTAATTTCACAAATATATGAAAATTAGGCCTGTTTGTTACTTTAACTTTTAAAATGTGCTACCTAATAATTGTTTTATTTTTATGTGAACATTTGGGTGTAATATAAACCATAAAATATGTCAAAAACTTCACATCTTGGCCAAAATAATGAATTGGTTTCTTAAATACATTCAAAAAGTGCATTCACACTTAGAAACTGGAACTAAACCAGGACTAAACCAGGACTAAACCAGGACTGAACCAGGACTAAACCAGGACTAAACCAGGTCTAAACCAGGACTAAACCAGGACTGAACCAGGTCTAAACCAGGACTAAACCAGGACTACATCAGAACTAAACCAGGACTAAACCAGGACTAAACCAGGACTAAACCAGGACTGAACCAGGACTAAACCAGGACTAAACCAGAACTAAACCAGGACTAAACCAGGACTAAACCAGGACTAAACCAGGACTAAACCAGGACTAAACCAGAACTAAACCAGGACTAAACCAGGACTAAACCAGGTCTAAACCAGGACTAAACCAGGACTACATCAGAACTAAACCAGGACTAAACCAGAACTACATCAGAACAGAAAACCAGGACTAAAAAACTATCAGGACTAAACTAGGACTAAACCAGGACTGAACCAGGACTAAACCGGGACTAAACCAGACTAAACTGGGACTACATCAGAACTAAACCAGGACTACATCAGAACTAACCAGGACTACATCAGGACTAAACCAGGACTAAACCAGGTCTAAACCAGGACTAAACCAGGACTACATCAGAACTAAACCAGGACTAAACCAGAACTACATCAGAACTAAACCAGGACAAAACTAGGACTAAACTAGGACTAAACCAGGACTGAACCAGGACTAAACCGGGACTAAACCAGGACTAAACTGGGACTACATCAGAACTAAACCAGGACTACATCAGGACTAAACCAGGACTACATCAGGACTAAACCAGGACTAAACCAGGACTACATCAGGACTAAACCAGGACTAAACCGGGACTAAACCAGGACTACATCAGGACTACATCAGGACTAAACCAGGACTACATCAGACTAGAACAGGACTAAACTGGGTTAAATCCAGGGTCAACCTCATTTTAAATCTATTAAGTTTGAATCTAATTTCAAGTTTCAGTTACATCAAACATTCAAATATAACTCTGTATACGGCACAAGTTCTCATATTTATACTCCAAACGCAGTATTATTTTTGCAAAAGATTCAAAAAGCACAGCAATACATGTACTGACAAGTCACTCCAGTAAATGCAAATATAACCAAACACTGAATAACTCATGACCAGCCAGCTCAGCATCTCCGCGGGTGCGAGGATGGAGAGGAGAAGTGTTTAGGACGCAGGATATACCATGAGGAAGGAGACGAGGGGCTTGCGTGAGGACACTTGACTTGCGTGACTGCAGCTGCCACTGTCTGTCACCTTTATTTAACACGTCAGGACTCCCTCGCTCGTGGTTCATCTGTCTGTGTGTGTTTTTGTCGGGCGTATGTCAGCACACATTCACACCAGCGCTCACCTGTCTCCTGCCTGCTCCTCCTCTCGCTCTACATTGATCTGATCGCTTTGGCCAGAGGTGTTTTCATGTCCGGCTGCTACTGATCAAGTCCTGACCACGAGCCAGGACATCCAATATACTTCAATTTATATAAGTGCGCCTGAACTGTCTTAAAAACGTGTTTGCAGTGGTCCAAAGTTATTCCCATGGACTGTATAAAGAAGTGGACTAAGTGAGTGTGTCCAGTTCACTTTATGTTAGAAAACTGTGGCCCCTCTCTCTGTAACTGCTGCTGTCAGACTCATTTTGGTCTTAAAATGTTCGTATTATCCACCTCTACATGACCTGACCATGATTTATTTTGCTATTGTGTCTGTAACTCAACATATGAACATTAATAACAGACCAATCCCGCTAGCATTAGCAACAGGCTTGATTGACAGAAAGACGCAATAACTTCAACCACCTCGCTCTGGATTGGCTCTTTGGTTGCTATGATACTCGCGGTCAGACTTTCTATTGGGCAATTCGGCTCCAATTCGCCGCTGTAACTGCTCTAGCCTTGGAGAGTTTCATTTGACTGGAGCCGAACGCTGCGGGTGACGTCCACTTCTTTATACAGTCTAAGCTCTAAACCACAGCTGTCCAAACTACGGCCCCGGGGCCAAATGCGGCCCTCAGACCAATTTTTGTTGGCCCTCATAAAAATAATATTAAAAATAATCATCACAGTCGTATTAAAGGTACAGTGAGCGTGAAATGCGAGAAATGCACCGTTTGACTCCCTGTGGCCCTCCTCTTTAAATATGTGTGCAAGATTGTGTAATGCAAGATTAAGCAAAATACTGCAAAAAGTGAATATCAGGCCATGTTAAAATAACTCTGGATTTGACTAGTGTTGACTGGGTTGGATCTTAGTCACTTTTAGATAAAAAAAAAAAAATCCCAAAAAACAGATTAAAAACAACGTAACTGAAAATAAATGTGCCAACTGGACAAATCGTTGACAGATTTAAACTTGGTCTCTTGTTATGGATCAGACCTGGACGACTGAGGGTTTACACAGACATCTTAAGTAACCATCTACAATGAAGCGTTTTACAGTGTGACTACGTGTACTTGCCCCGCAGTTTGAGAAACACGGCCCTGCGTTACTACAGCGAACACAAATCATAACTGCTGTTGTGTGCAGCGTGTGACGAGCAGTGATGTAAATGAAACATATCTGGGAAACACAACCACATGAATAGATGATGAAGAGGAGGAGAGGGAGGATGAGGAGGAGAGGGGGATGAGGAGGAGGATGAGGAGGAGGAGGAAGAGGAGGGGGTAAGCAGGGGTGAGGGGAGAGGGGGATGTGGACGTAGATGTTGTTTGACAGACAGAAGTGGCAGATCCACGGAGAGGGCGGCCCCAGACACAGAGCCCATCACAGCAGAACACTGTGAAGTACATGCAGTACAGTCGCCCTCTCATATACTGTGTACTGTCCTATTTCCACATTTAAAGATACACTCAGGAACTTTTCTAGTGGATCGTCTGCTACCTGCTTGTCTCCTGGACGTAGATTTTATTTCTGCTTACAAGCTTTCACAGTACGTCTTTAAACTTACAGTATCTGGACAGAGACGAACACACGGCATCACTACGCTGTGTCTGAGGTCAGATCTGTGGAGAGGCGAGCTTGCTCCCTGTACAAATGCGTGTTTTCCAAGATTTTTCTATGCAACAAAACCACCCACAAATAAATAATGCCATAGCGTGAAACATTCCAGACAAAGCTAGCAGACAGTTTTTAAGGTTGAGCGTTTTTTTTTTTTTTTTTTTTTATTATCTTATATTAAACTAATTTATCTTGGGTCACGTGAAGTATTCATTTTGGTAAAGACATTCCGCAGTTTATACAACAGACCGTCTGTTTACTGCTTTTGTCGGATATGTTAGTGCAGGTTCATCACGAAGCGTTCTACTGGTGCTCATGAGTTATATTTGGTTTCGCAAACATGTAATAAAGTAATTCATTAAGTAGTAGCTATTGTCGCCAAGAAACATATCATCTCCTGGCAATCAGCGAGCAGCGGTAACATGCTTTTGTTTGGATGTGATGTCCAAACTCTTGTTACCCCCAAAACCCTGCAGTCATTCCCAAGTCATAAACATGTCAAAGCTCAGCACATGTCTCAGTTCACCTGATAAAACTCTGAGTGCATGTTCGGGACTGCACACATCTGCTCACAGCATGTGTTGGACCAGGGCAAGATTACATCCAAAGGTGGGTCTTTAATATATCAAAGTCAGGTGAAATATGTTGATAAAATGCCTGAGAAAGACTTCACGGAGAGGCTTATTGTGAAACTGATAACTGCACAGTTTTTGTTCTTAATAAAATACATACAAATAAATAAATGTGATTACTAACCCATGCAAAAGATCATATTTCATAATCTTTATAGCTCAAAACCTGGATAAATGGCTAGAGCTACGTCAGGGAGGGCATTTGGTATAAACATCCTTTTTTTTTAACCTATATTTCAACAATGAATCCATGCAACATCCACAAATGAAGTCCCTTTACCGTTATAAAACTAAAACCCTTTATCCCAAAAACAAATATCCTAAATACACAGCCATGCATTTCCATCCCATAAGAATAACATTAAAAATCCTGTTAATTTTCCTACCCTCTTTTGCTTTTTTCCCTTCATTCCTGACATAGTGAAGCGTATGGCTCATGGAAACAAGCACCTGTTGCTACGACGACAACACCCCCGGCTCCTATAACTAACCGCCCCGAAAACTCCAGGCTTTCAGTGGCCAAACCTTAGGAGACCCTTTGCACGCACAGGCTAAAGACACTTCTACTGTGTACTGGTGGTACTCGGGGGTGGGGGCAGGTGGAGGCAGGAGGGTGTGGGTGTACGGGGGCAGTATTTGATTGTTGTTTTGGAGCAGATTTCTTTCCTGTTAAAGCCAGATGAAAGCGGAGACGATCAGAGGCTATGAGAAACAATGACCCGTTGCCACCGGTAACAGATACATCCTTCATATGTTCACAGAGAGGACCGCGGGGAATAGAAGTAGTAGCAGAAATGTGGGAATGTTTTTTTTTTACGCAGTTTTAAAGGGAAAAATATGGCTGAATTTGAAAAGAAAGGCAAAGGATGTGGTCATACTTGTATACAGCTAAGCAGATTTCAAACAGGATGCATGTACTACACTGATTTAAATGATCTTTTAACAAAAAATACAAACCTAAACTAAACTAACCCCTGTCCTAACACTACTTTGGTGCCCAGTGCGAGACCCGCTGGCCTCTATCAAACCGTCCCATTTCAAAAGAGGTTGATTAGGCTGGTTATGAAAGATTTGTCAGATGTAACTGTCCCGGACCAGAATCCCACAGACTCCACTGTCCCATTAGTGTAACAGAGACATGTGTGTGCACCTGTCAGACACATATCGCACCAACACATGCCATCATCTGACATCTTTCTCTCTCTCACTCTCCCCTCTCTCCTTTCGCTTTCCTCACCTCTCTTTTGCCCTCTCTCCCTCCTCTCTCTCTTTCCCCACGTCGCTTTCTCCCTCCCTCTTTCCCTCACCTCTTTCTCTCCCCTCTCTCCCCTCTTACTCCACTTGCCTGCCTCCCTCTCCCCCCTTTCTCCACCTCTCTCTCTCCATCTCTCTCTTCACCTCTCTCCCCCCTTTCCCCACCTCTCTCTCCATCTCTCTCTGTCTATTTTCCCAACCTTTTTTCCCCCCCCCCTCTCTCTCTCCCTCTTTCTCCACCTCTCTTTCTCTTTCCTCTCTCTCTTCCCCGCTCTCTCTCCCCCCCTTGCTCTCCATCTTCCTCTTTATCCACCTCTCTCTCTCTCTCTCTCTCTCTCTCCCCTTCTCTGCCTTCCAACCCTTTTTCTCTCTCCCTCTACCTCTTCCCCCACCACTTTCTCTCTCCCTCTCTCTCCCCACCACTCTCCCTCCCTCTCTCTCTTCCCTAGCTCTTCCTCACCTCTCTCTCTTTCTCTCTCTCTTCCCCACCCCCCCCCCCTCTCCCTCTCTCTCTCCCTGTTTCCCCACCTCTCTCCCTCTCTCTCCCTCTTCTTCCCTCTCCCTCACTCTCTTCACCAGTCCCTCACCACAGCAGCTAATGCACATCCTCCCATCCTCCAGTCACGCAATGGGAGGTGACATACTCGTCCTGCACTGCACAATAATCAATACAAGAAGAAAAGACAAATAAAACCACATATATCTGAGCTTCACGGAGTTCTCCATGTGACAGAAACCTCCTGTAAACTGCTTCAAAATGAAAACTGCTCCTTCAGCCTCTGTGAAGTTTGTAATTCACCATCGTGTTTGACCAGTATATTAAGACACACTACATTTTTTTAATTTCAAATGAACTGAAATCGTTTTGTCAAAAGCATCACATCTTTAATCGAGGCGTCTCCAGAGATAAGATCCATAAGATAAAACATGGACCTACAGATCAGCCCTTTGCACATTTACATTTATAGACCCATGATTTGAGTGTGATACATCAATAAGATGCCTCCAAATCCCCATAGCGTGATCTGTAATTGTAATTATGCTCCGGGCTTAGTGCTTTCAGATGGAAAACAAAAGACTTTCCAGGGATTTTTCTTATTAAACCTGATGTAAATGATATAAAACATTACATTTACTGTGTGGTGTTTATCAGCTTAACAACTGAACACGAACATGACTGTTGTTCATCTAAATATACGACACGATGGCGTCCAGCCGCTGACCTCACACGTTTGTTCTAATGGGATTGATCAAAAAATGATTTATGATGCATTCTAATGTCTGAAAATACAAAAAAAAGCAGCAGTCCTCCTCATGTGTGAGTGGTCCTGCTCCTCATGTGTGAGTGGTGCTGCTACTCGTGTGTGAGTGGTGCTGCTCCTCGTGTGTGAGTGGTCCTGCTCCTCGTGTGTGAGTGGTCCTGCTCCTCGTGTGTTAGTGGTGCTGCTCCTCCTCGTGTGTGAGTGGTGCTGCTCCTCGTGTGTGAGTGGTCCTGCTCCTCGTGTGTGAGTGGTCCTGCTCCTCGTGTGTGAGTGGTCCTGCTCCTCATGTGTGAGTGGTCCTGCTCCTCGTGTGTGAGTGGTCCTGCTCCTTGTGTATGAGTGGTCCTGCTCCTCATGTGTGAGTGGTCCTGCTCCTCGTGTGTGAGTGGTGCTGCTCCTCGTGTGTGAGTGGTCCTGCTCCTCGTGTGTGAGTGGTGCTGCTCCTCATGTGTGAGTGGTCCTGCTCCTCGTGTGTGAGTGGTCCCTCCCTCATGTGTGAGCGGTCCCTCCCTCATGTGTGAGTGGTCCCTCCCTCGTGTGAGTGGTCCCTCTCCCTCATGTGTGAGTGGTCCCTCCCTCATGTATGAGTGGTCCTGCTCCTCGTGTGTGAGTGGTGCTGCTCCTTGTGTGTGAGTGGTCCCTCCCTCATGTGTGAGTGGTCCTGCTCTTCGTGTGTGAGTGGTCCTGCTCCTCGTGTGTGAGTGGTCCCTCCCTCATGTGTGAGTGGTCCTGCTCCTCATGTGTGAGTGGTCCTGCTCCTCGTGTGTGAGTGGTCCCTCCCTCATGTGTGAGTGGTCCTGCTCCTCGTGTGTGAGTGATCCTGCTCCTCGTGTGTGAGTGGTCCTCCCTCTCGTGTGAGTGGTCCCTCCCTCATGTGTGAGCGTGGTCCCTCCCTCATGTGTGAGTGGTCCTGCTCCTCGTGTGTGAGTGGTCCTGCTCCTCGTGTGTGAGTGGTCCTGCTCCTCGTGTGTGAGTGGTCCCCTCCCTCATGTGTGAGTGGTCCCTCCCTCATGTGTGAGTGGTCCTGCTCCTCGTGTGTGGGCAGACTTCATACAGTGTGTGGATCACATGGTTCACTGCTCGTCCTGTGTCTATGAAACATTGACGCTCTCTCCCTTTTGTGCCAGAGCGTTGAAGTGCAGCGTGTGTGCTGGTCTTTATGTAATCCTAAAGCCTTTGAGTGGCTCCCTCCCGGCCCATTATACAGGGAGCAACCGCCGGAGCCCAAATTGCTCTGTTGTCATAATTAGTGTTGACAGAGTGGTGTGTTTTTCTCACCATCTTCTGCTCACTTTCACACAGATGCCCTCCCATAGACCCGGGACACCACACTTCATCAGCTCCGACACTCTCATCTCGCCCCCCGTGTCACGCAACACCCGCGCCCGGCAAAGGAGGTCACCAGAGCGGGCAAAGGGCACACACGCAGCCACTACAATGAAACAGCCCCCTCCTCCTCTCTGTACTACAGCCCCGTCCCCTTCTGTCCTGAGAGTGTCAGAGGGAATGTAAAGCTGCTGCTTTCATGTACTTAGGTGAATAGAACAAATGAATTCTCTTTGAAAGGTAGCTTATTGATTATTTAATTATTTTTAGAGCCATGGACATTTTCATAACAAGCAGTTGTCTAGTTAAAGCCAAAATATGCGAAATGGAGGTTTTTAGGCACATTTTTATTCAAAGTTTTGTCTTCTTGTCCCATTTTGATTTAATGGCAGTGCTGTATTAAAAGCTCGAACCTGTTTCCCAGCAAATGGTTTGTGTTATGATCTGTCTAGACAACAGCAATTATCAAAATAGTCGACAATTATTCAAATTAAAGTAGCCCTGTTCAAAGCCTTGGGTGTGTTTTCGATCTGGTTAGAGTCCAGTTTACTCCTGATATAGACTTGGTTTGGTCCTGTTCTAGTCCTTGTTTAGTCCTGTTTTAGTCCTGGTTTGGTCCTGCTCTAGTCCTGGTTTGGTCCTGGTTTGGTCCTGCTCTAGTCCTGGTTTGGGTCCCTGGTTTGGTTTAGTCCTGGTCTGGTGTGGTCCTGGTTTGGTCCTGGTTTTCTAGTCCTGGTTTAGTTTTGGGTTTGTCGTTTGGTTCCAGTTTTGGGGTGGTTTTACAGGTGTATATTCTCTTCATCTGTATCTGTTATATTTAGAGCCTTTATGTTAAACAGTAAACAGTAACAGTAACATTATAGTTGTAATTTAAAGACATTATAGTTTAAAAAATGACATCCTCATCAATAAAAAAGACCTGTTCATCTGCCTTGGCTCTAAACATATAAATGATATAGTTCCTTACTTCCAGGAGGAGGCTGCTCTCGTTGACAGTGGAGCCCATGGGGGAGCTGTCTTTCCTGGGTTCATGGTTGGAGTGGATGGCGTGCTTTCTGGAGCTCTTGTCTTGGTTTGCTGTGAGACAAAAAGAAAAAGATAAAAGAGATATTTTCGGATACATTCATAACACCAAACTTGAAACGAAACACACCTTAAATGAAAGCACAGGGTCATATCAGAACAGGAAAAGCACAGCTTGGCCTGTGATCAAAGTTCATATGGTGGACACATTAAGTGCATTAGAAAGAGATCGACGCGGCTCTGCTCTGGTGCCAGCAGATATCGCCTGCCGTGACTCCAGACACAAGACAAAACCGTGTGGGATTTAATGACTTTACAAGGCCACATTCACACAATATGCCCTTTAGATTCATAGTATAACATAAGAGGGTTGTTATTACTACTACTACAGCTGGTACTACTACTATCACTACCACTATAGCAACAGTGGTAGACTTTCATCACTCTGAAACTCTGGATACTGTGCAGTTACGTGTTTTGTTTGTCTGTTTGTATTGTTCTGTATTTCGACAGTTTGCTCATGAAAATAAATGAAATGGGATAGTTTTACAACACGCCAAAGCGACAAAACAAAACACAGACTTCTCCATTTTCAGTTTGATTAAAACATCATTATTTATTCACTTCCCGTTGTATTAAAAGATAAACAGCTCGTCCAGAAAACAAACAAAGCTAATTATATTTAAAACAAACTGTATGTTAGTGAATTATACAAGAGGATCATTATTTGTTGTACAACTGGTAAATTTCAGTGTTGCAACGCAAAGTAATAACCGCGATGGTGCAATTCAAAAATAGCCAGTAAAACTCAAAATTAAAACATGCTTCATATACACTTATTTTACACTTTTTATAATAATGTCTTCGTCTCGCCTATTTGTCTGTGTGAATATTATAATAAAGTGTTTTAATAGTTACATCATTTGTACTTTTCTGTACATGTGATACTGCTACTGCTCTGTAACTACAGGATTTAAGCTATTGATATTATTTATTATATTTATTATTATTATATTTATTATTATTATTATTATTATTATTATTATTATTATTATTATTATTATTATTATTATTATTATTATTATTATTATTATCATTATCATTATTATTATTATTATCATTATCATTTATTATTATTATTATTATTATTATTAAATATCACATTTTGGCTGATTCTGGTCCATTTAAAGTCAGTTTGGTCAATGCCCTGTCAAATACATAAGTACACATACATACTGATTCCACCTGTACTACTGTTACTTTGTTGCTTCTACAGAAATGTTCTAGAGAGTATTTTTGAGCTACTGCCCCCAGATACTTTCCCTCATGGATCTAAGTTCAGTTCTGATCCATGTGAGCACAATATCCTTCGTCCAAACCCCACCTGCCCTCGTTTCTATTGGGGACTCCACATTAGCGCTTACCCCACGTTCGGTGTGGCGTGCTCTGGCTGTCACATGTGCATAGACTGGCGTGTAGGTTGCGTGTTGAATGCATGTTTGCGTGTTTCTCTTACGGGCGTGCTGTCAGCCTACATGCAGCTCACTCCAAGAGATCAACCCTTCACAATGTAGCGGGCTCAGATTAGTCACGCAATACATAGCCTCATTACAGACAAACTACCTAAGTATGTACACATATACGGATAGATGCACGTCTCCTCTGTACAAACGGAGTTTTATAACAAGCCCCGCCCCCTCCCCGCGTGGCCCTCCAATCGGAGAGCCCGTCCTCCCCCTTCATTAACCTTTGACTATCATTGGTTCACTATACGACCCCCATCTACTCAGAGTCGTCATCTGATGTCTTTGTTCAGCTGGCAGGCGATACGCGAGCGATTTCGTGACACAGGAGGCGGTGCTCTTTGCTTAACTCAACTTTGAATCACGCGATCGGGGAGTTCAACTTTAGGGTCATTTTAAAGCAATATTACTATAGATAATGATGCAGAAGAAAGAATATATAGAATGCCACGGCAAACTAAGGGTTGTAAGGCTTTAGGTAAGAACACATTCAAATATGTTCATAATGTGGCGTTGCCAGGTTGGAGCAAATACATGGAGCAATAACATGTTTCGTCTACAACTTTCAGGACTAAAACTCTTGTCAAAGCAGGTCAACAAAACAGAAAGTGCTTTGAAAATGTGTGGTCGTACTCCTCCTCATGGTTTAACTGTAACTGGGAAACAAAAAACACATATCCAGACATCTGAAGCATTGAAAAACTATTATGCTACCTGCTGTTCTTAAACACATGAAAGAGTCCTCCCCCGTTAAACTCAGAGCTCCACAGATCCTCTATACAATCCTTATTGACTTGTCTTCCTCCTGCGACGTCTTTGTTCAGTTCTCAGGCGATCTGCAGACCGTTCGTGACACAAAATACATCGCTCTTTGCTTAACTTCCACTTGAATCACGCAATCAACACAACAGCCCATCTGGGAAAATAAAGACGTTTGACGCTGATTTAAAATGCTCTTCAGTGTCACTTTAACAGTCTTATATCAATAATCTAAATAAATATGTGATAGTATTTGTGAAATTTTCGACTGCTCATTTTGTCACCAATCAAAAAACACAATTTGGCGTCGTTAGCTCCAATATTATATTCATTAATTGTCCAAATTTGTCAGGAAAATCCAAATTCTTAACTTTTTTTGTGAAATATTCAACAGCTCATCTGAGAAGCTTTGCTCATTCTGTTACTGAACAAAAAAAAAACATAATTTGGGGTCATTTTTTATTAAATATAATCACAAATTGACAAAATTTAAATCCGTAAACTTCACAATTTGGTTTCATTTTATCAATCTTTAATAAATTATTATAATCAAACCTCAAAATCCAAATTCTTCAATATTTTTTGCGAAATGATCAACGAGTTTTCTTTATACATTACAAACGAGGCACAAAAACAGCTTCAGAGGGTAAATGGGAAGTCCATCTTGCACGATACGTCAGCTTTAATGCCATATGGTGGAACATTCAAGGCTAAGCACCATGGAGACTCTGGAAAAGTTACAGAGTGTGCCTTTAAAACAGGAGCTGAAGAAAACTTTGACCTGACTTTCAGATATGTTTGTCTCATTGAACTTTTGACATTTTTGTGTCTTGACTCCACACGTCTGCAGCTTAGTCCAGAATTCTTAAACTTCACACTATTTTAACCATAATGAGACATCAAAATCCAAATTCCTCAACTTTTGTGCGAAAAAATCAACCAAGTTATCCTCATAAACTGCATCACAGACGAGCCACAATATTAGTTTTCTACTAGACCAGAAAATGGCATTACCCTGAACAGCAGACCAATTTAACCTTTCTTTTTCCACTTTTCACTCACATTTCAAAATTCCCAATCCCAAATATTTTCCTTCGACCCTTCAGTTCTCCGAGTATAAATATAGTGGCGTCTAAGATGTCAGCTCGGGCCTGTATTAATTGAAGTATTGTGTCATCGCCTCCTTTAGGTGTGAAACCAACCAAACAAATACACTCTGACAGCTATTCTCCTCATACGGACCAGCCCTTTGGAAACCATTGCACAAGGAAATGAATCTATTAAGTCTATTTTGCTTCTTTCCCTCCTTCAACGCCTCATATATTTTTGTTTTTCGCTCTTACGGTAGATTTTGGAGAGGGCTCAGGAAAGACAAACACCGGCCATGATTAATTATTCACACTTCCATGGCAACAATACGATTTTTATTCGTGCTAAATTTGACTTCCCGACAAAACTATTTTCTTCTCCCGAACAGAAAACAGAGGAGGTAATGTGGAGCCGTTTATGTGCTCGGGTTTGAAGACGGGGTGCGAAGTTAAAAGTGACAAGTTGGAGCGATGTGGGTGCTGCCAAAAGGGAGAGATTCGAGAGGGTCCGGGGGTTTATTCAGCAGGAAGAGACCACCCAATGTCAAACAGCGGCGCGATGTAGAGCGAAGCTGTGACGGTTTGGGGGAGTCTGGTAAATGTAGTTTTTGCAATTTGACGAAGTGATTTTAAGTCAACAGAGGAAGTGGAAATGGCTCATACAGAGGTCGCCCGGTGATCAGATCTCAGCTCACGGACAGCCAATACTTTTAATATTATCATGCCTGAAATGTTCTACTGTATGACTTTAATCGTATCTATAAACAGGCGACTCCACCAATCCAAGCAGCAGGTCAGGTCTGTGGAAAGGCGAGCCCACAAACAGCAAGAATCCATGTAACTGAATAAATGTGCACGTATATATAAAATGCCGCACTGTTGATCTATAATAAAGGTGCACTGTGTAACTTTTCTGATGGAAGAGCTGTCGCCTGCTTGTCTCCAGGGAGATAGATGGTATTGCCTGGTCTGGAATGTCCCACAGCATGGCATTAAACATCTATCGCAGGGGTGTCCAGGGCCCTCAGACCAGTTTTTATCGGCCCCTCAGATCTCTTTTTTGAGATATGGCCCTCGATTAAAAAAAAAAGTTTGGGCACCTCTGATCTATCGCCATGGAGACAAGCAGGCGATGCCACCAGATCAAGTTACAGGTCAGATCTGTGCAAACGCGAGCCGACTCACAGGAAGAACATATGTTTTTTTTTAAAGCATTAAAAACATCTGCAGTTGATTAGATGTGAGTAAAGGGAAGTTTAATGCCATATGGTGGAACATTCCAGGCAACGCATTATGGAGACAAGCAGATAGATGTTTCTCCAGAAAAGTTACGTAGTGCACCTTTAAATAGGAGCTAAATAACCTAAAATAAAGAGTAACGTAAATATTTTGGTGGCTGTTTTGAAAATTCCTGAATACTTTGGAATACTTTGAAATACTTGGATCTGTGTGAAATCTTGCACAACAGCCTTTACACCCCTAAGACGGTAAAATGGACCGACTGCAGAGACATTACAAAGATGTCTGCCACTTTTAGACATCCAGAGCTGTTTCTTTTTGATGTGAGCCGACACGACCCTAACACTCTCCGTGACAGTGACACCATAGCCCCCTGGAGACATGGCACTCCTCCTCTGCATGCTTCAGTCTGGAGATAATGGACAAAGAAAGCACAAAGATATGCTTCACCAAAGCACAGAAACCTTTAATATTTAGTATAAGTGTGTACATTACAAGACATGCAGAGAGAGCGTAGCATGACAATATGTTGAGGGCTTCTAAAGGACTATGGCATCACGACTTTAAACCGTGACACAAGATTGGCGTGTGTTTTGAACTAAAAGGTCCATATTGTTCACAGGCTATA
Source organism: Periophthalmus modestus (assembly GCA_019594935.1). Taxonomy (NCBI): domain Eukaryota; kingdom Metazoa; phylum Chordata; class Actinopteri; order Gobiiformes; family Gobiidae; genus Periophthalmus; species Periophthalmus modestus. Next base: position 16,242,210 of record JAIEZT010000021.1, read on the forward strand.
CTTTAGATCATGCTAGCCCTCTTTGGAGTTCACACTTGCGTGATTTTAAACATGTCAGCTCTTTCATAGCTCTACACTGGAGACTGGGGACTGCATGCTACAGGTTTGCATTATAGTTACAACGAGAAGCACAAGGTTTTGCTTTTAAACGGCGTAGGCCATAGAAGCTTTGCATATCTTGTAATGCTGTCAGGCGAGGAATTCTGCAGAACTGGTTTCCGCTGTTCTTTCCCATCTGGATTTGATTTATTGTGTGATGCAGTGTGGAAGTATGTGAAGAATTCCTCAGAAGAATTCCCGGCTGATCATATCTGGATAGGTAAGGAAATACGGTATGGAAAATGTCAGTGTCTCTGAAACAATAATTACTAGTCTTTGTACTAGTGCCACATGCTGCACGGTTTCAGCTGATTGGGCTGCTCTCTACAGTCTGATACTCATTTCATAACTTCTTGCAAGATTGATTTAAAATGCGTTTATAATAAAGGTGCACTGTGTAACTTTTCTGGTGGAAGATCCGACACTGGCTTGTCTAAATGGCGATGTTATCGCTTTGCCTGGAATGTTCCACTGTATGGTTTTAAACATCAGTCTCCATGGAGATAAGTAAGTAATGCCTCCAGACCAAGTTACAGGTCAGATCTGTACAAAGGCAAGTCCACTCACAGTAAGAATGCACGTTTTTCAAAGTATCAGAAACATCTGTAGTAGATTAGAAGCAGGTAAAAGGAAGTTCAAAGCAGATGGATTGAGCTTGTGTCGCTCTATAGTTATAATCTATGACACCCCCTGGATCTTTATGTTATAATTTGTACATTTTAAATCACAATATTCATCTAAAACAACTTAATAAAAGAGACAAGCAGGCTGACGTCCACTGCCACTGCAAAGCTTATGTCACCACAGACATCACAAAAAAGAGCGGCACACTGTCGGCCCCTCCTCTGGATCGCTGCACATCATACTAGAGACTCACGGATTTATTTTCATTTGCCATAATGTACAAAAATGACCACGTGACACTGCTGAATCCTACATGTGTCATCCATTAAGAAAATAAAACTGGAGAACAAAGTGCGTACTTCACAGTCGATTTTGCATAATAGCTGACCTATTTAATGCCATATGGTGGAATATTCCAGGCAAAGCATTATGGAGGCCAGCAAGATGGACCTTTCTTCAGAAAAGTTACACAGTTTACCTTTAAATAGAAGCTGAATAAAACTTGACCGATACTTTCAGATACGTTTGTCACTTTTTGCTGTTTTGACACGTGCAGATCTTGACTCCACACACGTCTCAGTCCAGACTTGTTGACTGCAGAGTGGCGCCCCCTTTTGGCAGCCTCTCATTCTCTTCTGTTTGTCTTATAGGAAACTTAAGCCTCAGTATTTGCAGTATTCCTCCTCCACCTCCTCCTCCCTCTGCTCGCGTGAGTACAACAAAATATGTGTGTCTGTCTGTGTGTGTTTGTGCCTAGACACGCCCATTTTCCTTCTTCTCTTGTTCCCCCTCTTTTTCTCTCTCCTCATTTTCTCCCTCCTCCCTCGCTCTTTCTTTCCCTTCTCCTCTTCCACTCCCCTTTTCTCTCCCTCTCTGTCTGTCTCTCTACTTTTATTTCTCTTTACTAGTTTCTCTCCCTTTTTTCTCTCTCCCTTCCTGTCCCTCTCTTCCTCCTCTTTTCCGTTCTCTCTCTACTCTCTCCCCCTCCCCCGCTCTCTACCTCTCTCCCTTTCTCTCCTTCCCCCTCCACCCATCCTCACTCTCCTCTTTTCCTCCCACCTTCTCTTACTCCCTTCTCTCTTTCTCTCCTGCCTCTCCCTCTCGTTTTCTCTCCCTTGCCTTCCCCGCCCCCACTCCCTCTCTCTCTCTCTCTTCTTTTCATATTCTCTCTTCTTTTCCTCCCTCCTTCCCTCCACTCTCTCTGCCTTCGACACCCTCTCACTTTACTCTCTCTGTCCATCCCTTTCTTTCTTTCTTTCTTTCTTTCTTTCTCTTTGAGGAAATCCACAGCGGAGAAGCCCCACACACACATGCACACACACACACACACACACACACAGAGAGAGAGAGAGGAGCTGGTAGATCAAGGCCTCGTTGTCACGCGAGCCAGCCGTCTGTCAATCTCTCCCCCCTCTCCTCTGACAGGGCGCTGGCACAGGTCCAGAGGCTTGCGTGCAAACCGACCGGCCACATTAGCCCATAAAGAATTTCATAATAGCAGCAGCTGTTAAATATTGATGACTGCTGGCAAGAGCTCTATGGTGCTCCGTAAAAAAAGGTTAAGCCCACGCTGTAATGCAAGCTAATACTTCATTATAGCACAGATCAGATGTCCACAGCGCCCCTGTCCGCAACCAGCCCCGACTCTGTGGACTTTTGGCTTGTTTTTGCAAAGAGGGGAGATCGCATGAGAAGAAGTCATTGAGGGGAGACTTATTTATGAGTAGATTCACAAACGGTACAGTTATGGAAGCGGCAGCACTATACAGTCAAAGTCATGTTAGCGCTCACGTCAAAGCTCAAACATTGTGGCGCAAACTGCTGGTCTCCATGGAGATGTTTGTGCGCCCACAACTCTCCATCTCGCGTTTATTCAATTGCAAGATGTCAAAAATAGCGTCAAAATCGTGTATTCTTACAGCGAGCAGGCTTGCTTCTCCACAGATCTAACCTGTAACTAGGTCTGGAGGCGTCGTCTGCGTCTTTTTGTGGCCACAGACATGTTTAAACTCATAGTGTGAAACATTCCAGGCATAGCAATGACATCTCCATGGAGACGAGGTGCCTGACCTTGCAGCAGAGAAAAAGTTACATAGTGTCTCTTAAAGATGAAGCAGCTGAAGCGGAAGATGAAGATTATTTGGACATTTGACTCACAATATTTAAAAAGTGTGTATAATTTTTGTAAGCAGAAACCATTGACTTGCAAAAAAATAAAATAAATAAATAAAAATTCAAATATAGCCTCTACATTTTGGTGATGTGCCGAGTCATAAGAGGAAGCGTTACTCTGACAAACTACACGGTACTACTCTGCGAATGTAAACTCAATTGTTTCCAGCGCTGTGTTTTGTTTGGCAGGCGCTGCGTGTGCTATCCGCCGTGTACTACAACAGGCCTAATATGTCTCCTACACGTGCCCTTGGGCAAAGCAGACTCGTACTTCGACTTCTTCAATCTGCTACTGTGTGTGCGGCGATAAAAGTGGCGCCACAGAGAATGCACAAATGGCTGTATTCAACTATCTCATTGTTATATGTCCGTGGGGCTAATTACTGCTAAAAATAGACAAGATGTGCAGTGGTTTGCATATTTTTGTGAGTTTATTTGTCTATCTTTAAATTAGAATCCACAGCAGCCACGTCGTGCTGCAGATATGTGGCCTACTCAAGTGATTAGTGTTCTGGTGTAGGGCTATGCCACGTTCCCGTCTCCATGGACATTTGGCTGCTTTGCCTGGCATGTTCCACGATATGGCATTAAACCTGTGTCTTAGAACGAAGCAGGAGACGCCCCAAGGCCAAGTTAGAGGTCAGGTCTGTGGAGGGGCGACCTGGTGCGCCTTTAAAATTCCAACAAGTCTGTTTTAGTTTTGCACATTACTGCTGCAATGGCAATAAAAAAATATAAATTATGTATATTTTTCATAACATGATTTTTCATGTTTTTATATTGCACATTTTTATATAGAAATAAAAAAAAAATAAAATAAAATGCTGAGTTTATGATAAGCTAGTGTCTATGCTTGGTCTTGACATTTAAAAATAAAGATGTATTTTTAAAAATGAATCTTATAACATTTCTAGTTCTGTTCTGAGGAATGAAAGAAGGAACTACACTCCCAACTTCTGTGTGTCTGTGTCAGGCTTTAGAGAAATGGACCATAACATTACACAGACATGGTGCAATATTTATGCTCACAATTAGCAAAACTAACAGGACGTAGCTGGATGGAGAGAAAGAAATAGAGAAAGAGGGATAGAGAGAAAGAGGGGAGCGCACATTGAGGATATAGCCCAGCGTTGCGTGACATGGAGCAGTTATAAGGGAAGTCTTTATTTGACTGTACTCAAATGCAAACCACAGTGAGTGAGTACTGAAGCCGAAAATGACTACAAATATGAACAGAGATTTTGAAGGAAATGTGAAGGTTTTTTAATGTTTTGTTTGATTTAAGCAAGTGATTGTCAAATTCTTACACTACCGCAAAATGTAGACTTTCCAAGAAGCTAATAGCAGCTAAATTGGTTTGATAAACATGGATAAATTGGTCTGTCATAGGACTAAACCAGGACTTAATGAGGTCAAATAAACCACAGGCCTAAAGTAGGACTAAACTAGAACTAAACCAGGGCTAATACAGTGAGTAAACCCAAAATTCTGGGCCCTAGGTAAATTATCTCGGGGGGCCCCGCACTACATATTGTCTTATGCAAAATACCAGGGTAAATAGTACTCTTAAATAGCAGCCTTAGGTCAAAATCGAGAGCAGATCTAAGCGTTTTACCCTCACTTATTTACACAGTGAAATCTGAGTAGGATTCAGTTTTCATTGTCATGTTTAGCACAGACTTAAATTCCCCTGTATTCCAGCTGTTGCATCTCTCCCTCCAAACGCTGGTCTTACTTAAGTCCTTCAGGTCAAATGCAGTGACCCGGGACGAGGCGGATTGGACAGGGGTCATCCCAGGACACGCTCCTCATGACTCAGGTTCTGCTCTGTCCCACCTCCTCCGGGCAGCTCCACTGTCGTACAGCGAGGGGCAGGGAACAGTGCACGGTCCAGGCCCCATTCTGGAGGAGGCTAAAAATATCACATGTGAATTTGTCTCATTTCATTTGATTTATCGTTATTTCTACAGGGAGAGTCCAATGAGAGACCAGCCTCAACACAAATAAAAACAAAAAACTGCACAAGTCCATTTAAAACCTCCAAACAGGAGCAGGTGTGAGTGTAAATCTGATTATTAAAGTGCATTTGTGGCACCAGTGTGTCCAGTTTTGCCTGTTCTTCAAATATATTCCATTTTTGAGAAGTAAAATAACTAAAAGCTCTTTTTTACATCTCAGTTCTGGTGCCATGAAGGAGGCAACGAAGGTCTGAGTGAGAGAGTCTAAAGGTTTAAAGTCGAGGCTGAAGTCTGCATGTGTACATCCTGCTTCAGTGCAAGACAGGACAAGACAGGGTCCATTATATGCTTGTCCTCATGAGGGTTTACTGCTTTGCCTGGCATGTTCCACAGTATGGCATTATTATACACTTATCAATCGTGCAATCACTCAATTCCACATGTTTTTCATTGCTAAAAAAAACGTGCATTCATCCTGTGAGCTTGTCTATCCACAGATCTGACCTGTAACTTATTCTGGTTGTGCTGGTGTCACCTGCTTGTCTTCATGGAGATAGATAAGTTTAAAGCCGTACTGTGGAACGATCAAAGTAAAGCATTACCATATCCATAGAGACATGCAGGTACCAGATCGTCCACCAAAAAAGTGACATAATTTGCCTTTTTAAAAAACTCGGGTTGATTCAACATATTTGCTCTGATTAATTTAAAGGTTCAATATGACACAAACGTGACTCTCGTGAGCTTTAAGTCACGTTTTAATGCTGTTACCTCATTAAAAACAGACCTGGAGTTGTGTTTTGTTTCATTCACACATGTTTGATTAATCCTGCATTATTTGTCTGTACATCTGCAAACCTCAAAATGCTCTGTTGCACCTTGTGATGTCATGAAGTGGTAGTTTTCATGCTAACAGCTCCTTTTACCTTTAGTTCAGGTGAGTTTGGAAAATCCAGGGCTGAAATGATCCAAATGATTCTAGTGAAGGTGTGTGGAGTTTAAAAACACTTCCTGTATTACCACATGATGACATCACAAAGTGGAACAAAGTGTTTTCTGTTTGAGAGAAAACCTCAGCTCAAATCTGCAGGGTTAAACATGTGAATGAAACAAAACACAACTCCAGGTCTGTTTGTGACGAGGAAACAACATTAGAACAGATCAGAAAACAGTGTAATATGGGCCCTTTATCATTTTAAGTTGAAAATGTGAGAAAAAAAACCCTTGTATCTGTTTTATACCAGATCTTAAAGCTCTGTTGAATTAATAGAATCCAACTTAGTCCCGCAAATAACCGACTTTTACTAGTGCATTTATACTGTATGCACTAAACGTGGTCTATTCTTGTAAAGTCTATTTCGGAGCTCGCATCCCTGTGTTAAACGCTGCCTTCACATCTGACTTACATTACATTAGTGTTAAATAGACCTGCTTCTCACTTGCACCACTGTGTTTGAGCAGTTCAACTATAAATAAGTCTTCTTCGGATTCCAGCTTTAAAGAGGCGGGGGCTCTTAATAAAATGTGCTCAGAAAAAGCCACCTGGCCACAAGAAAGACACGGCTTTGACTATTCTGGGCTGTCGGAGTGCAGTGGGAAACAGGAGAGGTGAAAGAGTGTGGGAACTTGAGTCTGATAAGGCTGTGAACAACATGAGGAAACTAGGCCTAAGGCGAGCACTAAATATAAGATTATTGTGGTTGTCAGAGCCAGTGGATTGGAATGATCACATGACTCAGTGCATCTTGATACGACTGATAAAGATGTACATTGAACTGCTGTATGTGTTTGACTCTGTGCTTTGTAAATCAATAAATGACAACGTGCAGGAAAAGAAAATCATGGTTTTGTTTTAGCATTAGCGTTAGTTTGAAATAGGCAAACGTTTTATAACTTGTAGTATTGGCGTTGCTGGTTCATAGTTCATGTGATCAAAAAGAAGAAATCTATGGGTATGTTCAAATGTTAAGTTTTGTTGTTAGTAAAATACGTCTTAGGACAGGGGTGCCCAAACTTTTTTTTATCGAGGGCCACATCTCCAAACACAGACCACAGACGGTGATCAGTGCAGTGCGGTGCTTTAAACACAGCTTTGACAGAGCCGCTGTGTGTTAATAAGGCTTGAAACACATTTATTTTAGGTCTGTATCAAACTGCAATGTGATGTTTGAGGATATAGTGGTAGAAATAGTTTAATTTTCTGTTAAAAGTGCTGCTTATGATCAATTGGGCCGGTTCAGCAGGATCCGAAGGGCCAATAAAAACTGGTCTGAGGGCCGAATTTGGCTCCCGGGCCATAGTTTGGACACCCCTGTCTTAGGATATACTCAGAAATACTTTGACATATGTATTTTTTTGGAGAAGCAGCCCACATTATTACTTTCATGCTGTTGCGTACTTGCACAACCTGAACAACTATTTGACCGTATAGTGAACATGCCCCCACTCCTTCATCATGGTTTTGAAATGAGCATCCTTGAAATTTAAATGTATACTGGGTTTAAAGTGAAATAGACAGATGTTTTAAAGTTGGATTAAAGTTATTTTAATTTGTAAAAAAAAAACCTACTCTGATTCTCTGTATATTCATGGTTTTCAGCTTCCTGTTAGATGCAACATTTTGAGGACTTTTCCCATTGAAAAGATATAATATTCCGATTTAAATTGTTCATCACTGTTATCACTTTTTTTTTTTTTTTTTAGTCTTTCTGAAACACATGGATTGACTTTGTGGCTCACGGTTGAATTCATGTGCGCAAAAATATCGATCAAAAAGATATTATTGTAAAAGCTGCACTAACACATCCTAAGACTCAGTCATACTTTGGCATCTGTATTTTTGAAGTAAAAGCATCTTACTCTCACTGTGTTGCATGTTGCTCTGAACAAAATGAAAAGTATTTGAACATTTAAGAAACATGCCTCCACTCCTTCATCTTAATCACTAATCTTATTCCATCTGATCCAATTAACAACTTTGTATTCCTCTCATAACCAGGATGTAATCTGTTAAAAAGATTATGCTGTGATTCCAATCCTTGAATAATAAAAGGCAGATGGCCCTCAGGCGAGATCCATATGGGAGGAAAACTACACTAATGCTGGAGCGGCACGCGAAGCTCCACAGTGCTCCTGTCCACAGAGCGAACCCGGGATCAACACGACTATAACCTGCATCTTAACACGCTGGAAAATGGGCGTATGACAAGATTACATGAGTAGTTACAAAAGTGAATCACCAAATGAACCAATCGTCATACGCTACGCTGCTACGACTACTGCAAGGCCCAGTAATACTAATACTACTGCTACTTTTCAAATGAACACAACTAACTAATCCTGCGTCTTAACACTCTGGAAAAAGGGCGTATGAGAAGATTATAGGACTCGTTACTGAAGTGAATCGCCAAATGACGCAATTGTACTGTGCTACTACTACTACTACTACTACTACAACTACTGCAACTAGCCTAAATATTTAAAGATAAGGTGGCTGTCACTGACGACATGCTAAAAACTACACAAATAAAATGAATACTCCAAAACAAGTATTCTACATATAAAATAATTAAGTCGTCTTTATTTTAATTTATTTGGATTTTAATCAGTGGTTTATTTTATGTTTTCTGATTTTAATAAAAGTGACTGTTAATGGGATTATTAACAAATTCAATACATCTTTCAGGTCTTAAAAGTTTCTAAACTATCAAAAAAAGAATAGGTATTAGCTAATAGTTTTTGAGATACTTCACCTACTTTGATTATAAAAATGTTGGGATGTTTTTTTAAGAATTGAAAAGACCAAAAAGAGGGGCAGTCTTTTTATTCTTAGTCTGTCCCGGGGCACATATGACACATGCTTCCAGAAGATAATCAGATAGTTTGGGAATGTTCTTTGTGGTAATACCAAACTTACATAATGTATGAGGTTGTATCAGGCAGAAAATCTGACATAAACCCACATTTTTAAGAGGATAGCTTAAAAATACATACTTTATTTATGGTTTATAGTGTGAAAAAGTATTGTAAAGGTAGTAGTAGTAGGGCATCTAGTAGTAAAGTAATAGTAATAGTACTGTTTTCGAGTTTTCTGAATGATCTATAAAAGAATTTCCATTTTACAATCAGCGTTATCTGTCAACTCTTAGGAGCCAAACGCAGCAGATGTTGCAGTAGCGTCGTACTCATTTTAGCGTGACTCTGCAAAAACCTCACAGAGATAAAACCGGACAGGAAGTAGCGACGCTAACACTAACAGCGAGGTTGCCAGGCGCTGTTGTGCACCGAGAGCGCTGGATTAAGAAAGATTAACAACACCAACGCAGTAATAGTTTTATCATCCCTGACTCATGTGTGAAAATGTGTCTTTAATGTGTACAAGTACTTACTGCGGGTATTCACACTGTAACACTACACACAGGCCCGTGTAATTAAATGGGTGAGGAGGTGAATGTGGCAGGGCAGAGGATCAAGTGAAGGCGCTGATGCTTTATTCATGAAAACATTAAGCTGTCAGTCAGTGGAGGCGCAGAGGTGTTGTGTGTCCTGTACCTGCGACACTATGTGCACGGGACGATCTGTGGAGCAGCTAAATACTTTAACCCCCCTTGCTCCACCGGTTACCACGGGCCAAAACAAGCTGAAATGTTTTTTATATCGAGACGTAGGGATGGGACAAGATCTAGAGCCACAAAAACTCCAGATTGCCAACAGACGCCAGACTGTGCACACAGCAGGAAAATGATCCTGTGGCACGAGAGCTTGTCCCATCCCTACTTGTAAAAACATTTCAACTTGTTTTGGCCTGTAGTTGAAAGAAAACTACAGTCCAACACTAGTTTCAAAAAGCAGAGCTAGAACAATATTAAGTACAATTGTGAGGGCAAATTTGGAAAGTGAATAGCACAAAAAGCAGATCTATTGTGTTTGCGTTTGTTCTATAGTTATAATCTACAACACCTGTGGATCATTATGTTTAATTAATAATTTGGACATTTTAAATTGCAAGATTGATCAAAACGGCTTAATAAAAGAAACAAATTTGCATCATCCGTGTTAGAAAACTGTAAACGTCATCACAGCAGAGAGTCGACATGTGGATAGCTGCACATCACACTGGCGAGCTGCGGCTTTTGTTTTGATGTGCACTAAAATGACTGTGCAACGCTGCCAAATCTCTCAAATATGTGTATCCGAAGAGGCCAGTTTATCTGTCGTTTCTTTGGACATTGACTCAGGTTCTGCAGAGATACTGATTGTGAAGTTTTGAGGCGAATAAGAGACAAATAACCTTTCTTTTGCCCCTCTTTACATGTAAAAAAGTGCAATTAGTTTTGCCCCAGTGCAGATATATTGTAAAACTGGTCAATACAAGATCATAAAGCATTTTATTAATAGCGATCCACAAAGTTATGCTGGTGCGCTGTTAGCATGCTTGTTGCTTTGTCCGCTCTGAAAGCTGTGAAACGCCTTTATAAACTCATCACTGTGAATAACCAGGATGAATTAAGAAAGTGAGGATAAAACTTAGACCGCAAACTGTTTTAAATGAACTACTTTTATCACATTTTAAGACCGTAACTATCACATTCAGAGCTTTAAAACGTGCAGTGATCTTGTACATGCAGTGGCTCTATACTTAAGATTTAACTAACCCTTTCTGATACTTCTGCTCGCTAACGTCTCACTGCCATTGGTTTGCTCCAGATACAAAGCGCAGATACATAACTGAGCGATTGTCTCTCTTTTACGTCTACTACAGTCGATCATCTGGCTGTGACCCCTTGTTGGGTTCATATAAACTCAAACACCTCGCAACTTGACTCATCACCTTTTAATTTAACCTCTGACTGAGCCAATTCATTAAGTGCCGTCATGTTAGCGCTGCTGTAACCTGACCGCACTGTACGACTCGGCGCCGTCTTCACTCAAACCATACGTCCGGCAAACGCACAACAACAGCAACAACAACACAAATCTGGACTATTACATTACAGGTGCAGTGTAGTGTTGCCACCGCACCTGACTGCAGACAAAAGTGAAAATGAGCAAAACACTGCCACACACTGCCACAATATGCAGTCTGGCAAGTGCAGTGTCTTGCCCAAGGACACAACGACCAACAAGCGGCAGGTTGATGGATCTGATCGCTCAACTGATGATGTTTATGTCAAGGACGGGATTCGAACCTGCAAAAAAACGGCAATTGGACAAGCTAGTGCCACAGATTAAGGATGTTTTCCCACTTGAATCCACTCTATTTTGGTCCTTTTTAGTCCGGTTAAATTCCAGGTTTAGGGTGCGTTCACACTTGCACGATCACTACACCAAACTTGGGAATAAACTCTAGACTAAACCTGGATCTAAACTTAAACTAGACCAGGACTAAACCAGGACTAGAGCGAAAAGAAACCAAATCTACATGAGGATTTAAACTGGGGCCAAACCAAGACAAATGTGAGCGCACACTTACTCCAGTTTAGTCTCAAGTTTTGTGAAATAAAGGTAACAGGCTTTACCACAAAAATGAAGTAACAGGCCACAAAAATGAACTTGTGTTTTATAGTAATTCAATCGATTAAAATAATAAGGAAACGGACTGATTTATCGATACATAATTGGCTTAATAAAAACCATTCGACTGGCTCAATGCTACGCTAAAAATGTATTCCGCAGAAAATCCCGCTGTCTCCTCATAATGTCGCTAATTATTCTTCGTCTATTTATAGTCAGCTCTGTGCAGTTATGTTGTTTACGACTCCGAGAAATCTTTCAAGTGGAGCTCAAATCCAACAGGTGAAAATGAATGAGGTGATGAGAGACTTGGATGTATCCCGTGACTGTCCACTTTACATAGCCCCATCTGTGGCCCTCGCATGTCAACGCCGCCTCCTAATCCGACGCTGTTTATTCGATCACTTCATTGGTCTCGGGGCGGGGCGGTTACATACCCCCCTGTGTGGAGAGGATATACGACGGAGAGCCAGGGCCGCATCACGCGAGGCTCTTCTAAAACGGGCCGGAGTCACGCACGCCCGGCACTCCAACAATGGCATCTGGGTTAGCGTGATGCTACCAGGCCTGTATATATGTACTAGTGTTATGGCTAAGTCCCCGCGACCTAAGGAGATTGTCCTCGGAGGGTTAACAAACATTGACTAGTCTGCCCTCACCAAACAGGCTGTCACTCTGAATCAAGAGACTGAACATACATGAACATTTGAGCTCACGTCCTCTGCCGAAAGTAGAGACTCATTTGAGCGGATCGATACTAAAAAAATCACATTCACAGAACTTTTATTCAATAGCAGAACAAGTATAAGACACCCATGGACCACTACGGACCTACTGGACACTGAGGGACTACAAAAGAAAGTACTGCCATTTAAAGCTGAAAATATCATAGTTATGGTACAGGTTTCGGAATCGGTATCGAGTATTAAGTCTGTGCTGAATGTTTTTACTCTAAATTTTGAATCGAAATCTTATCTCCTTGTTTGGGATGTTCCACAGCATGGCATTAAAAGTATCTACCTCCACGAATACAGGCTCAGTTACAGGGCAGGTCTCCTTATTTTAGCAGCACCTGTAAATGAGCAAAGACACGATTTTAAATGCTGCTTTTTAGTTTTTTAGATGCAAACATGATCTCACACTAAACTGGAAAATCATTCAAATGCCAAAAGCTTCAGACCAAGGTTCCCCTGATGGAAAAGGCAGATGGACTGGACTCCAGACTACAAAGACACAGGCTACACCTCTTGTTTGGATTTGGTCAATATTTATAACATGGTAAAAGGCAGTGACGCATTTCCAAATCCCAAATCTGGCCATTAGAGACCAGTTTAAATCCCCAAAGTGTTGGGACAATAAAGCCATGTTTGTTTGGGGTTAACGGTCAGAATTTGGCATCTTTTATAATCCAGACTGAAGCGGGCATCAGACGCTATGGGAGTCTGGAGATTTAAAGTCATTTCTCAACATTACATTACATTATTTTGCAGCGATAAGGTTTCATTGCAAATAATGACAGCGAAACAACAAAAGAACAGGGATTTTTAGTTTTCTACCATTATAATCATTCACCAAACAGACACACTCCCATCCTTACGAGACAGAAACACTAAAATATGTGTGTGATAAATGAGAATCCAAATGCAAAATGCTTCTTATAAACTGACAAAATGGGTGACGGTAGCTCAGTTGCTTCTCCGCTGATCCACAGGTTGGCGGTGCAATCCCAGCTCCCACAGATGAACGCAGCCGTTGTGTCCTTGGGCAAGACACTTAACCCACCTCGCCCCGAGAGTCTGCGTACTCCGGCGGGTGAACGAGTGAGCGGTTCCTTGATGTAAAGCGCTTTGAGTGTTTTAAAAGCGCTGTATAAATATGTGATCATTCGCCAAATTATAATCCGACGCAATTTAATGTGTAGTTTCTTTTTGAAATGAAGCAAATCCAACATTTTACAAAGCTCATTATAGCGGTTTTAAGCCTGCCCGCATGTTTGTGATTGGAAAAACACAGCGTCGCGTGATCTCTCTGTGCTATTTGTTTGTTTGTGTGGATTGGTAAGTAAAGCCTTTGTTTCCCATGTGTTCTACCCCAGTCATGATCTAATCACAGTTTAAATCCTTTGGTCCCCTCAAATATTACTCGAGATTTGGCACGAGAAGTGTTGTAATTGTAAATGTTGTTGTATCGCCGCGTACGAGGGACCAGCCCAGTGCAGCGGCCCACAGGAGGCCACAGGAGGGTCAGTGAGTACGACAGAGCTGGAGCCTTCATTGACCTGAAAGTCCACATGTCCAAAAATCACTCAATGATGAAACAATGAACTTTTGACTTCACAACCTTGACTGCTGCCTGACCACAGCTACAAGAGAGAGCAGAGGTATTATCATGAAGGTTTATTCTGATCTGAGTTATTCTTTCTGCACAATATTGACTCTTCTGAGCTTTTTGCTGTTTTAATTTGTTGTCAGTTCCTCAAAAACCTACTGGAGCTGGGAAAACATTGGGCAGCCATCTTGTTTCACTTTATTTAAACAGTGATACCGAAATAGTTTAGAGATATGTGCACTGTAGTCACTTAAAACGCCTTTTTTTCGTTGTCATAGCTCTACAGTTATCTCTACAGTTGGCTATGATAAAAAGTTGAATATTTTATGTAACTAAAAAAAAAAGTAATGTTCACTAAAGTTTAAAAGTCCTATATTACACAAAAATGACTCTCATGAGCTTTAAGTCATGTTCTGATGCTGTTACGTCCACAAAAACAGACCTGGAGTTGTGTTTTGTTTCATTCACATGTTTGACTAACTCTTTATTCTTAGTCTGTACATCTCCAAAGCTCAAAATGCTCTGTTCCACCTTGTAATGTCACAAAGTGGTAGTTTTAAAGTTAACAGCTCCTTTTATCTTTTATTCAGTAAAGATTGGCAACTCCAGAGGCGAAATCATCCAAATGATTCTGGTTAAGGTGCGTGGAGTTTAAAAACACTTCCTGGTGGAGCACTTCCTGTATTACCACTTGATGACATCACAAGGTGGAACAGAGTGCTTTCAGTTTGAGAGAAAAACTCAGTCTAAATCTGCAGGTTTGTGAGTTAAACATGTGAATGAAACAAAACACAACTCCAGGTCTGTTTGTGATGAGGAAACCACATTATAACAGATCAGAAAATAGTGTAATATGAAAAAAATAGCGTAGACTTGTAATTTAAGGTCAGATTTCTCCGTTCCTCTGTGACCTAACTGTGTTGGGTTATAGTATTGCAGAGAATCACGCTATGTGGTGCAGTAGTGCAAATAAATGTGGAAAAGATTTGAGGACATTTGCAGGCTAATGTAATCGATGTAATAGTGAGTAACATGTAGCCATCATATAATTCAATTTGTCAGGATTTATGTTAGTGGAGGAGACAGCCTTTTCACAAATCCCCCAAAAATGTCATGAGATCATTTCAAATATAGTTTCCAAAAGCAACTGAATATAAAGCACGCACTGGGCACGCAAAAAGCACCAGCCTCCGTCCAGGCATTGGTACCACAATAAAAATGCAGACTGAAATGTTTCCATTATAAGTGAAGGAGGTAAAGTTTCATTGTATCAGCGCTTTATCCTCACAACCATAAGGTCATAGGTTCGATTCCCAGGTCATGTGGGGCATCTGTGTGTAGCTCGTGTGACGTGTGTGACTCTGAAGTGCTGTATGTTTGCAAGTTTTCTCCCCGACAAAACCCACAATGTCGATGAAACGTTCTGCACCGACAAATTTCAGAAACGCTTTGGACTTAAAAGTGTTTCTGTGCACGGAGAGGCGCCTCTGTGGATACAGCTGGAGCAGAGGCACTAGACCAACACATTTAAAGATCATCGAGGAAGGAGGAGGTTTGAACTTTGAGAGTGTTTAAACAAGAGAGAAATGTGAGAAAATGTTAATGCCTGTGTGAGAAAAGTGTATAAAGTGTGTGGTGAGGGGGTTTACAGACAGCTGAAACATAGAGAATAATTGTAAAAAAAAATGGAACTTGATATTTCGGGTTATTTTTACGTAACCCCATAAATGGGTTAGCATTGTACCCCAGCGGTCAAATGAGGGACTAATTTTCCTACCTGCAGGAGTATCCATAGCTTTATCCATAGCCTTAAAGGGCCTTAAAGCTAAAAAAGGACCACTTCATCATGAAAACACCACTTGGAACAGAACAGCGTTTCAAGCTTTGGAGATGTTACAGACTAATAATAAAGTGTTACTCAAACATGTGTGGATGAAACAAAACACAACTCCAGGTCTGTTTTTGAGGAGGTAACAGCATTATAATACAACTTAAACCTCACAAGAGTCAATTTTGTGTAATATAGGACCTTTATATGATGCAAAGTTGTTGGTTAAACTTAAAAAAAAAAAGCCTGAATGTTGCACAACAAAGACGAGGAAGCAGTATGTGGTGCGGTCCTGCAATTATAGCCTCTGCACTAATGAAGTCGCAGTAACAGCAAGTGTAAGTAAACCACTGCTAACTCTTTAACTTCCTTTAGCCCTCCACAAGCCGAGCATTGTGGGTAACGTGGCTGGACCAGACGCACAGCTGCAACCCTATCTGAAACACAGGAGAGGGCGGCCATGTTTTTTTCACTTCACTTTGGCGGATTACTGCACTGTACACTGTGGAACAATGTTATTAGGCTAATTACTTACACTAATGCCCATAGAAAGAAAAGCTGTTTCCTGCCAGTTTACAAAGCACACTCATACAGGAGCAATAAACGAGGTGAGTCAACGTAACGTGCCCTCAAAACACTATTTAGACACAAAACCGCATTTTAACTAGCAAAGCGCACTAACGAAAATGTGCTGCTTCAGTTTTGGAGTGTCTTATATTGTCATCATACAGTGTTTCCCAAGCTGAGGCACGGGTTCACCTGGCAAACAGACTCGTTTTGTTCTTATTTAGGATCCTGCAGGCTTGGCTAAAAGTTTAAAGATATATGTAAAAAATGTTTCTTTTAAAGGCATAATGTGAAAGAATATTAAGTAGGCTTTACTGTGTATATGAAAACAAAAAAACAAAAAAATTTGGGAGTGTGAACTTTTTGATATGACGGGCTGAGGGTTGTTCGTTTTTGGTTTGAGGGTTGTTCGATATCGGGCAGAGCGTTGTTCGATATCGGGTTGAGCGTTGTTTGATATCGGACAGAGCGTTGTTCGATATCGGACAGAGCGTTGTTCGATATCGGGCAGAGCGTTTTTGATAGGGTTGAGGGTTGTTTGATATCGGACAGAGCGTTGTTCGATATCGACAGAGCGTTGTTCGATATCGGACAGAGCGTTGTTCGATATCTGGTTGAGGGTTGTTCGATATCGAGCAGAGCGTTGTTCGATATCGGACAGAGCGTTGTTCGATATCCGGTTGAGGGTTGTTCGATATCGGGCTGAGGGTTGTTCGATATCGGGCTGAGGGTTGTTCGATATTGACAAAAATGGGATTACCTGGGATTATGATAATGTGAGTATTCTGTCTGTAAATGTCTTGTTTGAAGCCAAGTATCGACAGTGTGAATGGACTTAACCTTTACTCTTGTTTTGTTTCATTATGTCTTACAGTATTTAAATGGTTATTATTTTGATTTTACTGAAAGTCAATAATCATATTTTGTTAATCTTCAAACCAGCATCTGCAGTATTATACATTTTAATATATATCTCTCACCTGGATTAAAGGCAGTGTGGAACATTTGTGCGGCAGGATGGTAATGAGCAGAGGAATAATTGCAGGTTGTATTTCAGATAGCAGGGCTTGTTTAGCAGAGGCCCATCTATAAAAGTACAGTGCTGTCTTGTGGTTTCAAACACAGAAACTCAAGTAGCTGCTTTGTCCATTAAAAGAGTCAGCTGGGGAGCTGTGGTTTTGTCCATGAATATCGACTTCAGCTGCAGTCCTTATAAATCACATGTACTATTACTCTTGTGACAGACTGGGACCAGATATTTCTAAATAAATGAATGCTAAGCAGGGCTAAAAGTCAGTATTATTTATAACAATAGGCCAAAAGAATAAAAACATGCCAGATCGTGCAGTACATCATCATAAAGTTGAGTTTTATACTTTGATTACAGATGATTTATGATAAGAATTCCTTTGCAATGGCTTCAGTGTGTCCAGGATCAGAGACACGTCTGTGATTTGGAGAAGTATGAGCCCATCAAAATGCCTCAGTGTCACTGGAAGAAACTCACGCAAAGCCCAAGTCTCTGGTACAAGTCCCTCTTCTCTCTGTTCTCCCTGTTCTCTCCTGTTCTCCTTGTTATCCCTGTTCTCCTGTTCTCCCTGTTCTCCTTGTTCTCTCTGTTCTCCCTGTTCTCTCTGTTCTCCCTGTTCTCTCTGTTCTCCCTGTTCTCCCTGTTCTCCCTGTTCTCCCTGTTCTCCCTGTTCTCTCTGTTCTCCCTGTTCTCCCTGTTCTCTCTGTTCTCCCTGCTCTCCTTGTTCTCCCTGTTCCCCCTGTTCTCCCTGTTTTCTCTGTTCTCTCTGTTCTCCCTGTTCTCTGGTACAAGTCTCCCTGTTCTCCCAGTTCTCCCTGTTCTCTGGTACAAGTCTTCCTGTTCTCCCTGTTCTCCCTGCTCTCCTTGTTCTCTCTGTTCCCCCTGTTCTCCCTGTTCTCCTCTCCCTGTTCTTCCTGTTCTCTGGTCTCTCTGTTCTCATGGGCTGAAGACTAATGACACATACTTTACGAGAGCAATAACCGTCAGCCATATTAAATTCAGAATATAACAATTAGGAATACAGTACTTTTTACTTTTACAGTACTTTTCTAAAATCAAAGGAAGACACTGCAGTATCTGATCATTCTTTTAAGTGACAAATAGTGAAACCAACATCACGTTTTCACACGATTGTTCTAAACACAACTCAGCTGAAAGCATTCCAAGTATTCAGAGTACTCTGTTTAGACCATGTAACACAATACACTACAAAGTACATTTCATTCTAGGTAACTAAATACTCTTTCAAAGTATTCTGCCAAACACTGAAAGTGAGATTATGAATGGTTCTGGAGGTTTGTCCTGATGAGCTGGGCTGGGTTATAGTTTCTGTGGTTTCAGAAAGTTCAATGATCATCTCGAGTCTTTTTAAACGAGCCGGTCTTAAGTCAGCGTGAGCATGTGGTTTGAAGTGGACTTTGGATGAGTGCAGGCAAATAATACTTTTGTGTTTATTTTGTGTATTATTTGAATGCAAAAATAAATGAAATCAAATCTAAAACGGCGCTCTTTAGATGTAACCGTGTAACAGGACTCGGCATGTTGGCACAAGTACCTGAAGCCAAGCTGTCGACTTTTTGATCTACCCACAAAATAACTTGGCCGCGGTAATTCGCTCGCACAATAAAAACGCTTATAAAAAGTCAATTATAAAAGAAATATTAAAGAAAGATAGAGGCGTTGAAACTCAGTGCTATTATTCATACAGATTTAATGCATTTTCAATAAGACGACGATAACAGAGGCGCCTGAAGTCGCTGGATGCTCAAATTTGGACCAAGTTCACATGCAACGAGAACCGAACCATCGTGGACAGGAGCACACAGTGTACCCACTGACCAAACATAACCCGGTATCCTCCTCAGCCACAACAGCGGTGCAACTGTGTCTCATGTGACACAAGGAAAGAGAGAGAAGAAGAAGAGAAGAAGGAGAGAAAGAGTGGGAAGAGAGGAGAGCTGGGAAAAGGAGGAGGAGGAGGAGGAGGGAGTGGCCGGGAATAGCGTGAGAAGACCTAATGCAACATTTCAAGCCCAGATGGGTCACATCAGTAGCCCGCAATCAACAAATTTTCACTGCTGCCAAGTTTACACACTTTATATGTCAGGAGGGAGAGACGCGGACCTGTTGCATATTTGAAGAGCGCTGCTTTTTTGGTATCGCTTTGCATAAGTTACACATATACGCACATTTGTTTTGCTATTGGAAAAGTCTATAGTGAAACGTGTACGGCTTTATTTCAGACGCTGGTTTGAATTATTTTAAATGAGAGAATTTATCAGTGTTTTATAGTGATGTAACTGACTAGAAAAGCAAGAACGCCCCAGGAGTGAAAGTAGAAAGCCCCGGAGGGAGATACAAGACAAATCTGTCAAGCTTAAACCACAATACTGGAAATATTACACAAATAACGATTTATCTCTTTTAAAAGGTGCACTTTGTAACTTTTCTGGTGATTTACTACCAGCTTGTTACCATGGAGCGGTTTTAAATCACTCAAAATGTTCCCTGGTATGGCATTAAACGTGTGCATTTTGCGTCTGTTCATTGCAGGTGTTTTTTGTTGTCCCGAAATACCTCGAAAAACGAGCATTCTTACTGTGAGTGCGCTCGTCCCTCCGCAGATCTGACGTGTAACTTACCTTTCGGGCGTCGCCACCTCGTCTCCATGGAGATAGATAAAGCTATACTATGGGACATTCTAGGCAAAACGATAACGTGCAAACTGAGGCAAGCTTGTGGCGGATCCTCCTCCATAAAAATGTTACATAGTGTGTCTTTATTGAGTTCACAGTGTCCATTAGTACTGAAATATGATCCAGAATGACAAGTTTAAACTACAGGGTAAAACATGTGGTCTAAGATGCCACGGAGTTGGATTATTTCATCGTTTTAAAGGACATTATAGATTATATTATATCACCTTCATAAGTCCAGTGCTTGTGACAGCTGAGACATTCAAATAGCCATTTTGATTGGATTTCGCAGCCGAACTCCAAACCTATTCTATATTTTATCAGTATCAGACACAGCCCTTATGAATGAAAGACTCTCATTTGGTGCTGTTTAAAATTCCACTCCCTCAGCCTGCAGTAATGATGGGAAAATCTCTGGAGATATTTATAAAAGCACTCTGTTAAATGTAACTGGATGTGTCTGCTTTCTGAACAGACAGATCGCAGACGCGTTTTAAAGACAAGAAAAATGAGGGGCCCCGCCAACTGAATGACACGACCACACAGCGTTTTGGGAGCTGATTTGCCCCTATCCTCTCCACTGTTCTCCTGCCCCTCACAAACAGCAGAGGGGCAGGAGGGGGGGTATAAGATCTCACACTGATATTACAGGGGCAGGATGCATCACATTTGCCCGCTGTGGGTCATATCTCATGGCTCATTTCCTCCGAGATCCAAATCAGGCTTGTTTAAATCCAAATCCAACTGCAAGAGCTGTGCGATGTCGAAGAAGGTATCATTTAAGGTCATCCTACACATTTTTTATGTATTTATCAAGTTAAGGGGTTAGAGTTTGGAGAGTCGGGGGTTTAATGCTCGAATACTACATAACTAAGTGGTTTTAAAAAAATAAATATACATTGAGGTATGTGCATTTTTAAAGTCCAAGAAGTCCTAGAAGATCCTAGCACTACACTTCAAACCCGCTTTTGATACTAGAAAAAGAAAGGATCAATACTCAAAACTAATTTAAATACCACTATTGGTGTAGTTTTGATACTTTGCATTGATATCGGTTAGTATCTGGTGTATATATAACAGTATATAAACCCACCAATGCCAGTTAAGATAAGAGTTTTTGGCTTAAACATGAGCAGTGGGTTAAAACACCATCGAAACTGAAGAATGGGTCAAATACAGGGGGCAAAATCATCAATAATGAAATATCTTCAGTCTGTGCAAATATGGTTTTCAAATGCATGACTCACAGAGGAAACACGCCTGTAACTGTTCCCTACGAGATGATAACGACAAGCTACGGGCGAAGCGTCTTTAAACAGGATTCAAGGTCTTTTTCCCACTGGACAATAAAACATGAAAAAGTAGGTGTGAGTCGGAGGAAGCGATCCTTTTTGGCCCGAGATGCTGTGAGCGCTGTCCAGATGTGCCGCCAACATGTTTCAGATTTCACTGTGTTACTTAGATGGTCTTAGAGCAGCGGACCAGGCCTGTATTAAACCCAGCTTTAGCATGTTCACACAGGCAGATGGCTAACATATGCTGTATGATATGAGCCAATCTGACCGTAATGCTGTGTACAGTTATCCACTTTGCACAATTGTACAGTTGTTGTTCTTCCTTTGCGTCTGTGGGACCCGTAATTCTGCAATTAGGCCAAGCTACATGTGTGTTTATTTGCCATATGTGCGTTTATATGTCTGTGTACTGGAGGAAATCTGTACTGGATGGAGCGCTAGTGATTAAAGCGAGCTAATTTGACCAAAATGAATATTGCATTATTTTTCGATTGCGATGATCAGTGTATATTATATCAACCCAAGAGATAAGTACTGGTTGAAGTATCAGTGTGTGAAATTAAATGTAAATGTACCTACCAAAAGTGTACATGTGTGTCTCGGATCTAGAATAAGCACTTCTTTAATATTTTATAAAGACATGAGTCTGGTCAATCTCCCTGTGTTCAGATGGGAGTGATTGACAGGTGAATTAGCCAATCAGGGAAACGCTTGGTCCGATCGTATCAAAACAAATATGTCTGCTTACAAGGGGGAAAAAATAGGGAAAACTATCACAGGGGACTGAAAAATATGGCGTTTTTCTGCAGAATCAATGAGCAAAGCGCCAAACTCTGAAATCTGAGGGGTGAGAAACGTCATTTTGTTTTGTAAATGACGGTGACCAATGAGCTCCTTCGTTTCTCGTGCTTCACTGATATAAACAAATCCGATTGGACGATCGTGTTTCGTCCTGGCTCGAGACACGACAGAGGGAGTGGGGACCGGCCTGCACATGCTGTTTCAATCATTTGTGCAGATTTTTATTATAAATGATGCTCTCAGAATTCAGATTTGACATGTTCAAACAGCACTCACAGCACTATGAATATTCGGGTTTGGAGCGTACCATTGCTTCCTGTAATTTTGTACTTTTCTCTCCAACTTTTTCCTCAAACTGCCACTTAACTTATGTAAAACTATGATAAATATTTAGCACAGGTACTGTCCCACCAAAGCAAGCCAGAATTAGAAAAACATGAAACCCTGTCGTATGCGCTTTGAGCTAATATAGTCTCTCCCTCACATCCTGCAGTGTCAAACCGTTGCAAGCCTCACATATAAAACTAAAGCTTTCTTTCATTCAACACATACAAAAGCATTACTGCGCTCTGGTCACATGCCAAATCTCGACACAAGAAGACCAGTGGGTGTAGTTTCACTTGGCATAACTGCAGCTTAAACTGTTTGGTCTCAATCCAAAAGGCATTCATCTGCTCGTAAAATAAGTCAGCTGTGTCAAACAATGGCTGATAACATCTATATGAAGCTAATTGGGATTAAATTAAGAACATGCTACTGCAGAGCATAAATTATACTTCAAGTATTTCAGTCGAGGAAATGTGGCTTTGCAGAACACATAAATGCAACACGAAGCGACAGAATTCAACACGTAAGATACCACAAAAGTCAAATCACTTTGTACCCAATAAGCAGGGCAATTTGGGGTTGGGTCCACTACCTGTCTGTCTCCATGGCGATGCTGTTGCTTTTTTGGCTGCGTGTTCCACAGTTTGGCATGAACAGGTCAGATCTGTGGAGAGGCGACACCACTAACGCTATAAGAATGCATCAAGGCATTTTCATCGATAAAAACACCCACAACTGAATAAATGTATGACTGATGAGTTTAATGCTATACTACGGAACATTCCGGGCAAAGCAATACCTCCACCAGAAAAGTTACACTGTGTATTTTTAATAATACATATTTTAAAATGTTGTGTTTGCTTTTTATCGTTTTAATATTATTAGCAAATTGCAAATACAAAGTAAGTCAACATCATTAAGTGCATGACAAATTAAACTTTTTTTCTTTTTAGTCCTAGATGCAGGAGTTTTCCCGGATCAGCAGTTCCCCGTCAGCTCTTTATCCCAGAGGTGTAGTGAGTGCATATGTGTAGGAGTGAAAGAAACAGAGGGAGAGACAAAGAGGGAGAGAGCCGGGGTTCCCTTAAGCGTGTTGAGTAAATCCTCCCGCAGCACGGACTGTCAGGCATCGCGTGCAGCTGGGCGGAGCTCCCCCGTCACAGACCCCGCCCACTCACTCATATACTCCTCAACATACACTCAACGCGGAGCAGTAACAGAGGCCAACGGGGCAGTTAGCCGTGAGCGGGAGCCGTGGGAGGAGGGCTAATCACCTGTCAAAGCATTTAAATGTATGACTTAACCTTTCGTGACCATATAGGAGCTTCCTTTGGTAACAGTGTGCTCTGGTTAACCTCAAACGCACAGGAAATATATATGTTCTGTTCAGCCGCGGCGCTACTGTCACAGCAAGGAAACACACTTAGGTCAGAGGAGGAAAAAGCACTCGATTCTGTTACTTAAGTCCAGATACAGAAGCAACAGGAAAAGGAAAAGTAAAGAGCAAAAGTACTTTAAAAATGTACTTAAAGAGTAAAAAGTTTAAGTATTTTGTGCATATTTTGAGGTCTTATAAAGCTATTATAATATATATTTATAGCTTTTGCCTTCCATATTGTGAAAGGCAACAGCTGTACATCCACGGAGACAAGCAGAAAAGTTACATAGTGCACTTTTAATGGACACAACTAATAAAACAACTGCAAATCTCTTGGTGTAATTGTCCGTTTTAAACAGATATACAGTTTCCATGGGGTCTTATCATGTGCAAAAACCTGCGTATGCCATAGTTTGAACCTCTATACAAAGATGCAGCTGAAGTCCTTGTGATTTTTGTATTAGTTTAGTAGTTTGTAATACAGTTTTTTGCAAATCCATCCATCCATAAGTTTCAGAATGATGAAACATGAGGACCACTGCTGAGAGTGTTTTAATGCAATTAACAATGTAAACCAAATATAATCTTTTGAAAGGTGAAAAGTCCTTAAAACGTGAAGCTGATGAATCCTCTTCCAGAGTTGTTGAGTGAGTTTACAGTCACATGTGAAATACAGGAAGGTGGAGTTTATTTTGGTTGCAGCAGTTGGATTTGTCACATGTTTTGGTTTGATCAAAGCACAAAGAAATGCAAAGTCAGCAAACTCAGCAAAACCACTCAGGACTGACACAACAGGCCACCACAGAGATACAGCCACGACCAGTTTGATATATTTGATATACAATCAAAATCATGTGTCTATATATTTTGGAGAGTTTGAAATCTGTTTAAACTGTTCGTTATTAACATCCACCCATTTTCTCCCAGATTTCCCTCACCCCAGACACGTCCTCCAGCTCCTCCAGTGGAACCCCAAGGCGTTCCCAGGCCAGAGAGACATAGTCCCTCCAGTGTGTCCCAGGTCTTCCACAGGGTCTCCTCTTGGTGGGACAGGGAGGCGTCCAGGAGGCATCCAGAACAGATGCCCAAGCCACCTCAGCTGCTCCTCTCGATGTGGAGGAGCAACAGATCTACTCCGAGGTCCTCACTCTATCCCTAAGGGAGCGTCCAGCCATCCTACAGAGGAAGCTCATTTCAGCTGCTTGTATCTGTGATCTTGACCTTTTGTCATTAACCAAAGCTCATGACCATAGGTGAGGTGCTGCTTTTACTATACAAAGGCAAACAAATAAACTCTACTCAAGGTTTAAAAAAAAAAAACATCCACTTAACTTGCACAAGGAAACACCAACTCATATAGATTAACAGGCACTGAGGACATTTGAAATACATCATAATAATTTGTGGTATAAATGAGCCTCTTTTTCAGTAGCCACAGGAGCCTAATTTACAGCCATAGACACTTTTAAGTTACTTCCCATTCATGCTTTTCCCTCCCTCTCTGCCTCTTCTTTCTCTACTGCACCTGTCTGTGAGCGATCTCGTCTGTGGCCAAAACAAGATGGTTTTGGATGATTGCAGTTTTATCATCGGTTTTGACACGAGCGCGGTTTCCGTAGTTACAGAGCACTTGTTGGGTGTGATGGGTCCCACATGGCGAGCGCGGCTTGGTGGGTGGTCAGATTGAAAAGTGTTTCTGAGTCGCAGCGCAGGGCCCGGTCCACTGTACCAAAACATGTCACTGCTGAGAAATGGCTCACTCTCCACCTCTCAATGCAGTACACTGAAAAAAAGAGTTCAGAAAGAGCCCAAAATACACACAAGTACTGCTCTCAGACCTCCATCAGGGCACAGGCGTTATTATGTTATCCTCTTGCCTTTATCCAGCAAAATACATAGTTCACTGGGGAAATCTTTCTAATTGAGTTACAAAAATCATATAAAATATAAATAAATGGTAATGGTAAAAGGTCACATTTTTATACTGTGTTTTTCTACCTTCAAGGCTCAAAGCACTTAATTAGTCTAAAGCCAAAGTATGTAACATTTTAACCAGAAAGTACGCTAAAATAAAAGCATGTTTTTGGGGATTTTTTTTCCCCATTTTGGCTGTGCTTATTACGACCAAAAAACATACGTCCTTACTCTGAGTGGGCTTGCATCTCCATGAACCTGATTCTCCTGCTTGTTTCTATGGAAATGTAGTTTTTTTGGCTACACAGTATGGCATAAAACACATCTATGTCCTTGGAGAATGTTCCGAAGTATAACTTTTTATCTCCACGGTGGCCTGCCCCCTCTAGAAAGTTACACAGTGTACACTTAAGTTTTGTGTTTGAAGTTACAATACAGTCCAAAATTTAAAATGGGGCAGAATGAGACAAACTACTACTACTAATATCAACTACTGCTACTTCTACTGCAACTACTACTGCTGCTACTGCTACAACTTTCCCCAGCCTTCATGATTCAGGTTGGGAAAAGCGTGAACAGAATACACTCCTTGTAAAAATGGAAAATCCGTTATAAATGCTTCAGAAAATTCCAAATTGAAACGTGATGAAAGCTTGAGGCGAGGCTGGGACAGACAGACAAATCCGATGGAGTAATTGGCAAAGTCCTTATAATTTCCATTTGAGTCCATTTGGCATCAAGGTGACCTCCTGTATTACTGCACAGTGCGTACATCTGTCAGCACCGGGACACACAAACCCCGTCTAACTCCACTCACTGACAACGAGGAGAAATAACGCAATCAGCACCTAATTACAGCCATTTCAAACTCCTAGCATAACATTGGCTACCTTTCAAATACTTTTACTACTATATTGAATCACCTGCCCTGTACCTATAATACACAAATGATCATTAGTCTTTACTTGTCGCACTAAATGTCACCGAAACAAAAGGCAGTAGTTAAGTATTTTAATTTGAGGCGGCTCGTGTAGCGGGTGCCAGTCCTTAGGGAGACATTATGGTCACAATACAAATTTATAACTGAGTAAAGCAGGATCCGCCCAAGACATTAATCATTTTTGTTCCAATGGGTTTGAAGTCTTTGGTTTGTGTGGTGCTATTTTGGAAACACATTGAATAGTGCTTTACAAAGTGCAATGGAGGCAGATATTTCTCTGACCCTTCCATGTGAATCATTTGGAGATATGTGGGTCAAAATTATTCATTTCTTATCCTTGGGTTTCGAGGTAATAAAAACTGTGCACCGTTGCCGTAGTAATTAACAATTCATAAGACTTTTTTTTTTCTTCTGAATGGTCAAACGTCCTCGAAATGTCTGAAGTTGTAACCTATGAAAAGCTCGAATATATAGGCATTTGTTTTTGTCTGTATTCCCAAAACAGTGGCTTTTTTTTAATGCTGCGCTATGTAACTTTTCTGATGCAACTTTTCACCGTGATTATTGCTTTGTCAGGAATGTTCCACAGTACGACATTACACTTCTATCTTGCATTTACTCAACTACAGGTGTTTTTAACGCTGACAAATACTCAAAAAAAATGCATTCTCGCTGTGGTCTGGCTTGTAATTTGGCCTAATGGTGTCACCTCCTCGTTTAACGTCATACTGAGGAACATTTCGGGCAAAGCTTTAACATCTCCGTGGAGACGAACAGGTGGCGGCCGCTCCGCCTGAAAAGTTAGCGCGGCCTCAAGGTCTGGAGCTGCCATTACATATACAGTGAAAGTGTTGAGCCGTTTCCGATTTGCATATTGTCTCTATACGCTCGGGTTATGTGTATTGTTACTAGTAAAGTCATGTATGTGATGTCATTTTCATATAAAGTCGTACGCCTACTAAGGTCACGGCTGTTTGAAACTTCAGTCAGTGTCTCAATTTAGACCAGTTCTTTGCATTTTTTTACGTGGCAAGCGAATCCTAAGATTATTCGATCTATATTCATGTAGTTTTACCACACTTTACTGCACATATTAGGTCTACCTTCAGCTTATTTTTGCACAGCGCTACCTTGATGTTTAGCAAGATGACTGTGGGTTCAATCACCTCTCTTTTGAACTCTTACAATATTTCCTTCTTTATTTTATTCATACATTTTGGAGTAAATACCTGACTTGACTCACGCCCTACACCAGACCATATAGCTCTATTGTTTCCATACAGTTGGTAGTGAAGGCTGTCAGCGCTGCAGCCTATGATCCTCTGCACCTGAACAAACAAACCTACAAAGATGCCCCTGTTTTCATGGACTGGTCTTTAATGAGTCTTTAATTACTCCACGGCTCCCAGTGCTCCGGCCCGAGGACTGCACAGTAAAACACACCAGCGAATACGGATTAACGGGATAAATGAGTGGAAAATGTCTCCTTTCAGTATTGCTGCCTTGAATCAGTTAAAACCAGCAGGGATATTAGTATTTTGGGGATGTGCAAGATGTAAAAATTGCATGGAATGAGTGTTTGAATTCATGTTTTTGGTGTTCTAGTTTGTCACATTACAAATAGTATCCCAACTTTACCGATAAAGTTCCTCATCTGCTTATACACAGATATTAAGCCTGTTTTGGGCTGAGAAAAGCAGCATTTTAGGGCATATATAGAGATTGTAATTTATGTTTTAAATTCAACATTCCCATAATGCACTTGTTAACAATTGAGAGTACACTGATATATAAAAAGCTGCACTAATCCCATGTATTTCAGAATAGATGTCAAGGTGAAGTGGCAAATTACAAGCTTACTGGGTTTTAAGTACTTGCTGTACTCCCAAGCACTCCTATTGCCCTTTTTATTCAATTACTTTTGCTCTCAAAGTGCTCTATACTTAATAATTACCCAGTGATTACGATGATTATTGATTTGTCAGGAATGTTCCACAGTACGGCATTATATTTATCTATCTACATATGTTTTTAATGCTGACAAATATCTCGAAAAACACGCGATTCTCACCGTGATCTGACTTGTGACTTAGCCTAAAAGTGTCACCTACTTGTTTCCATGGAGATAGATAAGTTTAATGCCACATTGAGGAACATAATTTAGTGGCCAATTACAAGATTGTCAGGTTTGAAGTACTTGCTTTACTTCCCAATGCAATTTTATCCAATTACTTTTGCTCTCAAAGTGTTTTATACTTAATAATTATCCAATACAAGCCTCCAGCAAAACAGCTAAAGTCCCGTCGTTGCATCTGAACTTGTTGCATGGGAAACTCTACAGACGCTATTTGGTCAGAGTTGTTTATTAAGTTATTCTTCACACACCTCCGTCTCTCCTCTCCTCCGAGGGATCCTCAAGATTTACACAGCGCGTCCACAGAGTTATGCAATCCTAAAACATGTGGCTCGCTTTGAAAACAGTCCGTGGCACGCTAGCGGCGGAGGGGTCAGTTTACACTCTACCTGCTCGGCCTTCCCAGAGGAGCACTTGTGGTTCTCATGGGGAAAACAGTCGGACATTATTAGCTCAGCGACATGCCAACAGCTTTCCCCTGACAGACGTGCAGACATTTAAATAGACAGACCAGCGCAGGCACGCGATGGGCACCGCTCAATTCAAAACACTGGAAGTAAAGCAGCGGCTGAAGTCATGTATTTAGGGACAAAATAAGCAACATTTCATTATTGATTAATCCATGGCTTTCAGAATTAAGACGGTTGCCATAGAGAGTAAGAATTTAAAACTAAATATTGCATCTGTCTTTCAAATGGGGAAAAGTCCTCAAACAGGAAGCTGAAACGCATGAACAGGTTAGACTTATTATGACTTTGTCCAGTTTAAACATGGGCACTTTTGAATGTTGTGATGTCACCATAGTCTGTAAATATAAATGGACGTAGCTAACACGCCAACCGCCACTTTACACTGAAAAACTGTGACCCCTCTCTCTGTAAATGCTGCAGGAAGCCTCGCCATTTTGGTTTTAAGTATTCGTATCTACATGATCCTGGTGTTTTTATTTCACAATTTTGTCCATGAATCA
The DNA here is from genome assembly GCA_019594935.1 of Periophthalmus modestus. NCBI lineage: Eukaryota > Metazoa > Chordata > Actinopteri > Gobiiformes > Gobiidae > Periophthalmus > Periophthalmus modestus. The sequence continues at coordinate 16,271,784 of JAIEZT010000021.1, forward strand.
CGATATGAATATTAATAACAGACAAATCAGGCGCCTTCTTCCCCCGACGTCACTCCCGCTAGCGTTAGCAACAGGTTTGATTGACAGCGTTGCTAAGCGTCTGCTCCCTGCTAAACCAACAGTGTGTGTGGGAAGGGGCGTCGCCTTCAACAGCCTCTCTCCGGATTGGTCCTTTGGTTGCTATAGCGCAAGCACTCGCAAATCCAAATGTGAAACTTGGCTCCAAATTCACCCGTATAACCGTCTGACTGGAACTGAACGCTGTGGGTGACGTCACACTCGCTCAGTCCACTTCTTTATACAGTCTGTGGATGTCACATGAACTTATATTGCTTGCTCCGAGGGCAACTGGGTACAAGGCCACCCTGCCAAGTGTGCCATCGAGCTCTCCAAAGTCAAATTGCTCATTAAAACACTATATATAGGCAAGGCTGGGTTAAGTATCTTGCCCAAGGACACAGCAACAGTACTGTCTTGCTGGTGAAGGAATTGAAATACCAACTATATATAACGCAAGCGCTCAAACTGTGATTTTAATGGGTTGATGGGAGCGAAGTCATGCGAGTTTATCTCTGATTCCAGTGTGATCTAAAGTCTAAAAGCACATAAAATGACGATGTAATGCTTTCAAATGGCTCCGATCCCATTGTCACACCCCAACAGGAGACCAAAGTGCCGAACTGCGACCAGAGCCACAGTCTGCTCTTCGGGCCTGATATGAAACATGTGATAGTGTGTTTGAGCTCCGGCCGCTGTGTAATCTTCATGTAATCGCTACCACACTGGAGCGGCAGGCAGCCAGCAGAGGCCTGACCCACAACTGCAGCCAAGATCTGCAAACTAGTGCAAAATACAGAAGGCTTGTTTTGTCTAGCCATTATCAAGCATGTAGAGGTAGTTAATGTCATCTTTGTGCATGCTGGGTCTGAGATTTTTTTTTAATTTAACTTCTATGGGGTATTAACTGATAACACAGAACAAATTTAGATCACCATGTTTCCTTTTATTGATTTGAAAATGCTATATTAACCAAAAAATGATGTAGTAACAGCAAACCATAAGAAGGGTTCGAAAAGGGCCCAGGAGAGATCGCTAGATTACTCAAACATGATGGATGACATATAAAACATCTTTACGTTTTTGATGAGGGAACAACCTTATTAGACGGTAGGAAGCTTAATTTTTCTTAATACTGCTTCTTTATGTTATTTTTATTTTTGAAGAAGAAGAAGAAATTATGTTGTATTTTTTTCAGTTTCACATTTTTATACGGCGCTTTTCTACCTTAAAGCCACTCAAAAACGATTTATGTCAAGGAAGCCACGCTCACAAACGACTTGTCTTGCTCAAGGACACAACCACAGCTTTCCTCTATCGGAGCTGGAATCGCAACCTGTGAGTCAGTGGATCTCACGGCTCAAACAGCAATGTTCATGTTGATTTCTTATGTATAAAACTCTACCACCTGAGCTACTTTCTTGTCATAGATATTGTTTCTTATGTGTATGATGTCACCTTTTTGCACTTAATCATTTTATATTGATCCAAAGAATAGAAAAAGAATAACTACATTTAGACAGAATCTATCCCCTGTTAGCAATCTCTGCAATTTTATTATTTTTTATAAAGGAAGTTTGAAATGTTCTCCATATGGTCGAATAATAATAAAAAAGTGTGAAAACTGCTAGAGCGATCACTCCTCTGGTTTCCTGTTTGAGGTGTAATGTGAGAGAGCAGCAGGTGGGGAGATAGATGATATTTGTCTTTTTACTGGGCTCTTGAATGAGACTCTGCATGTGTGGATCATTGTTCTGTCGGATTATGAGGACGGTCCAGCAGAGAAGAAGGGAAGTGAGCTCCCCTGCCTCCTCAGCACTTCACAGAGAGCTTTAACTGTAGACCAGGGGTACAGCGGCACACAGGACTTCAGCATTATAATCTGGTTTCATAAAGGCGTTTTGTAAGTTTATCACTTCAGTTCTATTCAAGTTATTTATATAGCACATTTAAGCTGACCAAAGTCAACACATACAGGTCAACAAAAAACAAATACACAGATAACACAATACACAGGAAAAGAACAATAAAACCCCAAGATAGACTGTGTAACCAGGGAGAAGAGGTGGGCTTTCAGTCTAGTCTTAAACTGTGTTTAAGACTGAGAGGATCTGACAGACAGAGGGCGCTGTTCCAGAGTCTGGGCTCTGCCACAGAAAAGACTCTGTCACCTCTGGTCTTGAGCCTGGCTTTGGGCACAGCAGCAGCAGCTGGTCAGCTGACCTCTGACCTCAGGGCTCTGGGTGGAGTATAGGGCTGCAGTAAAAGGACCCACAGAGTGCAGACAGGTCCCATAGAGTGCAGACAGGTCGCAGGACCCACAGAGTGCAGACAGGTCGCAGGACCCAGAGAGTGCAGACAGGTCCATAGGATACAGACATTTAAACACCAGAGCCAGTGCAGGATGCACAGCACAGGTGTCATGTGCTGTCATCTCTTTGTTTTTAGCAAGTATTTATTTTGGCTGGTCCTAGTTGTGAGTTATTTACCTCTATCGTTAAGTTGTCAGTTCTTAGATCTGACCTGATGGTACTTGGAGTGCCAAATATTTACTTTACATTAATATTCATACTCGTGTTTTTGGTACTGTGTGTAAAATGACTGAGAATGAATTGTAATAGAGAGTTTTAAACATCTTTGACATGTTTGGATCACAGAAATATAATATGTAACATTCAAACTGAAAATATACAGGAAGTGAAAGCCATTCAAAATGTCAGCTATCAGCAGTGATGGATGAAGTACTCTATTTTATACTTAAGTAAAACTGCAGATACAGAGGTCCTCATTAAAAAATGTAACTTAAGTCAAATCCAGATACTTAAAAACACCAGTCTCTGTCTGAAAAGGCGGACTTTGTGGGGAAGGGCATCTGATGTAATAACAGGGCCTGAATAACATTAACAGTCCACATTTGATGTGTACAATCAGTAGGATGGGTGCTGACTTATTTTGAGTTCAAATAATGCCAGTCTGTTCACATGCTGTTTACATCCTAATAAAATCAAACTTAAATCAGACCTAATTGGAATCGTCTTGTTCTCAAATGAGGAAAAAAAGTCCCCATTACTACAGCATTTTGCACCCAGATCTCCCCCTTTTAGCTAAACACAAACCAGAGAGCTCTTTTAAATTATTGCTTTGCATTCCTTACAATACCACTACAAAAGAGGCACGGAAATGAGACTCTGCGATATATTCATTAAAATACCATCTTCCCACAACTGTAGGAGATGCAACAAGTGTGAGACCAAAGTTTAACCGAGGCACGAATGACAAGAGCACAGCCAGACGGAAAAGCCTACAGTCCCACTACAGCAGCCGTTACACAAACCGGCCTGTAACGTGTCTACAGCTGTGGAGAAGTACGGCTAAAGTGCGAGGAGGGGCCAAGCAACGACTACGACATTTAAGATGATCTGACAGAAGAGAGACTTTAAACCAGCCAGAAACAAGATGTAACGATTTTGAATTGGGAGATAAAATAGTAGGAGTGCATCAAAAAGTATTATTACTGCAAATGGATAATACAAGTACACAACTAAATCCTGCTTCCTGTTAGATGCTGTGTGAGGAAGGGCATCAGATGTAATGTAATGTAAAGATGTAATGTATCAGCCTAATATCACTGACTAAACCTTATTCTGGTCGATTTTCACTTCCAGTTTTAGCTCGACTGGATGTTTCCCTGTTGACAAAAAGCTAAAATCTTAAGCACATCTTTGCTCACATTAGATCAGAGTTGCGTCTCTAGCGGCTGCTTCACTTTGGTGTTTGCAAACAGTGACAGCAGAAATAATTTAAGCAGCGCCTCTCATCACTTATTTAGGGAGAATCCAGTTGAACTTGTTGTGGGCGCCCTGCGGGATCCTCTTATGTAACTACAAAATAAAAACACTCCATTCTAACCATTAAACCAGGTTAACTGTACACAAAAATAATAATACTTCACAAACGGGGCTAAAAGTGAAAGTGAAGACAGTACTAGACCTGTCATGATGATAAACTCTAAAGTGCGATATATCCATTTTAAAAAAAGCTTAAAACAGAATAAACTCTTTTCTAAGTGAGTCATTTAAACATGAAGAGTCCAGCAGTATGTTTTAAACAGTCCAAAGAAACACTAAGGACACACAGCACTCTGCCCTAATCGCATTTATTTTTTGCTTTAAATGTTACATACTGTAGCTTTAAGTAGAAGTAGGAGATATAATGAGTCTGTGTGTTTTTTGCAGTATTTCGCAGTTTTGTAATATCATTTGAAGATATGAAGTAACATGTGATCAGTATCTCTCTTCAAAACCTCGTTAAACCGCCGTATACTCTCTGCTCCCGTGTGTTTATCTGTTTGTGTCTGTGTGTGTTTGTTTGTTTGTGTGTGTGTGTGTTTGTGTGTTTGTGTGTGTGTTTGTCTGTGTGTGTGTGTTTGTGTGTTTGTTTGTTTGTGTGTGTTTGTGTGAGTGTGGGACAGTGTATATGACAGAGTGAATCACACCCAGAGCATGAAAGCTGCATCCTCCAGCCCAAAACAAAGCCCCTCATTGTAGCCACACACAGACTTCTCCTTCAGTCTCCTCCTCCCTCCTCCTCTCCTCCCCCCTTCTCCACCTCCTCCTCCTCACCTCTCTTCCTCCTCTCCCCCGTCCTACTCACCTCTCTTCCTCTCCTCCTCTTGCTTCTTCTCTCTTCCTCTCTTTCTCCCCACTCCTCCTCTCCTTTCCCCCTCTGCCTCCTCCTTTCCTTTCTTCCTCCCTCCTCCTCTTCCTCTTCTTCTTTCCCCCTCTCCTCCTCTTCCTCCTCCTCCTCTCTTCCTCCTCTCTCCCTCCTCTCCCTCCTCCTACTCCCCTCTCATCGTCCTCCTTTTTCTCTCCTCTCTTCTCTTCCTCCATCCTTCTCTCCTCTCTTTCTCCCCCTCCTCCTCTGCTCCCCTACTCTCCTATCTTCCTCCTCTCCCTTTCTCCCCCATCCTTTCTTTCTTCTTGCTCTTCCCTCCTCTCTCTTCCTCTCCTCCCCCCCCCACTGTCCTTTCTTCCTCTACTTCCCCCCTACTCTCCCCTCTTTTCTCCTCCTCCTCCTCTCCCCTCCTTCCCCGCTCATCTTCCTCCTCCTCCTCCTCCTCTCTCCTCCTCCTCCTCTCTCTCTCCTTCTTTCTCCTCCTCTCCCCTCTTCCTTCTCCTCCTCCTCTCCTCTCTAACCCCCCCCCCCCCCCCCCCCCTCCCTCCTCTCCTCCTCTCCTCCTCCTCCTCTCCCCCTCCTCTTCCTCTTCCTCCTCTCCTCCTCTCCCCCTCCTCTTCCTCCTCCTCTCCTCCTCCCCCCTCCTCTCCCCTCCTCCTCTTCCTCCCCTCTTCCTCCCGTTCTCGGACACAAAGCTGTGCAGTGTGCTCTTTGAAGGCCGTAGTATTAAGTGTTCACACGCACTCGTTCATATCTTCGCCTCTATCTTATCCCCTCTTCCGACTTTTATGCTTAGTGCTATTCAGAACAGTTTGCTATTTCTGCTCCTAATTTACCAGATCTTTGTACAGGTTCTTGTCACGAATATTTGCGCTAAATGAAAACTTGAAGTCCTCTCTCCTTGTCCATGTCCTAATGAATGGCATCGGTGTGATTACACAGTGAAGCAGACGAGGCTGATGGACAGACAAAATGAAAGATACGAGCCGCTGGCCTGACCACAATCGCATTAGAGATGCTAACCTGATGTTCTTGTAATTATTTCAAACACGCCGGAAACATTATGTCACATTACCAGACAATATGAAGGAGAGAGTGGTCTTGAGCTGAACTTTCCTGTGTAAATGGGATTATTGCATTGGATTTGGTGATTACAAACCCAAAATGAGATGAAAGCCGAGCTGATTGAGGCTAAATAAAGCCACTAACCAGGAAATAGACTCATGTGTGAGAGTATTTTTGGACTCCAACTGTCAAAGTATTCATTTTCATTTTTAAATAGCTTTCTGAATACCTCACAGCTTTCCTCAGTTAGAAAGTATTCAAACTAATAATACTAAAACTAATAATAATGTACTATAACCACCAGTGGAATCTAACAAAGTACAAGTGGTAAAGTACTGTACTTAAGAAGAATTTTACATTACTTTACTTAAGTGGATTCTTTTTACTTTTACTTCACTACATTTGAGAGCAGTATCTGTACTTTTACTTCACTACATTTTTGAGCAGGACTGAAAAGTAAAAAGTACTTTTCATATGATTTGAGGGGTTATTTTATACCATGTTTGTGGTAAAATCCTGACTAAAGGTTTTAAGTTCAAGCTTTGGCTTTGAGCAAAAATACTTTTACTTTTACTTGAGTAACATTTTCCCCCTGCAGCTGTAGAAACATAAAGTAAATGGAGTACTTCATGCACCGCTGACTATAACCTGTCTAAAATAATCACATGAATCTAAAAGTAGTTTTCTTGTGTTCCAGTTTTTTTTTAGATTTTTTCCCAGGGTTTTGCTTTTTTTTTGTCGCTTTTTTAAAAATAAAATTCAACAGAGAACAAGAGATTCTGTGAAAGTAAAATGATCGATATTTTCAGATATAAAAGTCGTGGTCTCCTTCAAAAGTTTAATACATGTCCTGACACAGAGCGCTCAGAACCACACTTGTGTTGGCCTAAAGAGACATTTTTGAGATTTTTGTGAAGCGGTCACATCTTAATCTGTACAAATAAATCAGGTATTATAATACGATGAAAGTGCTGACAGCTCCACTAAAACAACACATAAAACGAGAAATGAGTTTTGAACAAACTATTTCCTCCGCTCAGACTTTTATATGTTTTTATGTCTTTGTCTTGGTTGAATAAGTTCCATGTGGTCAGCTCCTGTACATTTGTAAACTGGATACTCCACTCCCAGAACGGCCTCACTCTCCTGGATGCTCTTGAGACTCGGAGGTCGTGTTTCTAAAATTGAACAGTGAGGAAGAAGAACAACAGGAAACCATGTGATCTCAGATTACTTTTGTTTAATATCAGATTAAGTATAAGAATATTTGCAGCGTGTTTAGGGGGAAGTGTTTTGATATGAGCCATTTTGAACTGTGATATTACTGTGTAGGGTGTGCTGTGTGTTCACATTAAAATGTTGTCAAAGGCTCAGAGTCGAGTGTTATAAAGTGTTATAAAGTGTTATAATGTGTGTTATAAAGTGTTATAATGTGTGTTATAAAGTGTTGTAAAGTGTTATAAAGAAAAGACAAATTGCTTCTGTGAACAGCCATGTTCAAATTCACACCAAACACAAAATGAACGTCCTTTGCATAATCATAAAAAATAATAAACCTCCATGTCCAAACTAACTGTGCCTGAATGAACCATTTTACCCTCTGTCTTCCTCTATTCTCTCTCTGTCTCTCTCTCTCTTCTCCCCTCTTCCCCCTCCCTTCCTTTTTCTCTCTTGCTCTTTCTTCCCTTCTCTCACCACTTCTCTCTCCTCCTTCCTCCATCTTCTCTCTGTCTCTCTTCCTCCCTCTCTCTTCTTCACTCAGTCTCTCCCTCTCTTTCTCACCCTCTCTCTCCCTTCATCTTTTTCTCTTGCTCCCTCCATCCTCTTTCTCTCTCTCTGTCTCCCTCCCTCTCTTTCTCACCTTCTTTTTCTCTTCCTCTCTCTCTCTTGCTCCCTCCCTCCTCTTTCTGTCTCTCTCTCTCTCCCCCCTCCACTCTCTTCCTCTCTCTCAGTCTCTCTCTTGCTCCCTCCCTCCTCCCTCTTTCTGTCTCTCTGTCCCCCTCCCTCCCCCTCCTTTGTCTCTTTCTCTCTCTGTCCCTCCCTCTCAGTCTCTCTAAACCCATTCTCTCTCTGTCTTCCTCTATCTCTAGTCTCTAGTCCCTCTATCTCTTTCTCACCCTCTCTCTCCCTTCATTTTTCTCTCTTGCTCCCTTCCCCCTCTTTCTATCTCTCTCTGCCCCCCCCCCTCTCTCTATCTCTCTTTGGTCTCCCTCTCTCTCTGTCTCTCTCTCTTCCTCTATCTCAGTCTCTCTCTCTCTCTCTTTCTCACCCTCTCTCTTTCTGTCTCTTTCCCTCTCTCTCTCCTCTCACTCTCTCTCTTCTCTCAGTCGTTCAAACAGATCATTTTCATAACCACTTTTCTGAGGTCAGAGGCTGGTCTGCAGTAGTCACGCAACCTCGTCTCCTCTGTCTGCGCCTCACACACCAACACTCTGCTCTACTGTACGGCTCTTAAAGGGACAGCGCACCATTATGTGACAGCCACAACATGTAACAGAGAGCGCTCCGGGGAGGTCAACCATGCTATTTTTATCTCACGCTTCCTCGCTACACATGCAACCTGTGGCTGTACACGACACATGAGAGTCGCTGTGTGTTACGGCTCCAAGACTCATCCCGAAAGAAGCACAATCAGTATTTGAATGGAGCCAGTTAGCAAAGGGTAAAGACTGTATTTTTGAAGAACTACGATTTCCTCCACAAACAACAAAATCATCAGAAAAAATCATCAGAAAAACTGCTAACACTGTAGTTTAGATTTTTGCAAACATGTTCTGAAACGTCCTTGTGTGTCAGATGCCGTCCCTGTGTCTCCATAAGGTCTTATTTTGTATCAGATGCCCTCCCTCCACGTCGTCTTCTTCTGCTTTAAACTCCTCGCCCTGTATTTTAAATCTGTACAAACATGTTCTGAAATGTGACTCTTGTATTATGTTTTTTGGTTCACGTTTCAGCGTCTTTGTCAGTTCTTCTGGAAGCGTTTAAAATGTGAACTTTGAACAGAATCCTTTTATTAAAACATAAACCGCAAATCGAATGTCGACGCCTGTGATCCAAATGCAATGGATATTTTCACCAAATCAAATCAGAACGACGATACACAAACACGCAACTGATTTCACTTAGTCATTTTGAAATATGTGTGGTACTATTACATCTAATTGAAAAGACACTAAAAAGCTTAAATTATTACTTTTAAGTACAACAATAAAATACCTAAATATGGCTTTAATTCCTCACTTTTTGCATGCAACCTGCAGCTACTTAAGACATGCCATATATATAAACGTCTATATATATAAACATCATTGACAACATGTTTGGACTCATCTGAAATGTTGATCTAATGACTTCTTATGGGAATCCAAACTATGTATTTTGTGTTTTCTCTCTGAAGCAAGTCTCCCATGGAAAATGTGGCACACATGTTTTGAAAATCATTTGGCTAAAACTTTAACATGAAAGTTTTGTTAAATAAATATCATTACTTGTAGTTGGAAAGACACTAAAAGGCTTAAATTATGACTTTTAATATTAATTGTCTAAACTAGGGGTGTCAAACTCAAATTCACAGAGGCCAAAATTAAAAACTGTGACTAAGTCACAGGCCAAACTAAATAATTTAGTGAAAAAATGTCCACAACATCTGCATGTTTTTCAGAAGGGGTGGATTAAATCTGAGTGAGGCGACAGCAGCAGATGCTAATAAGTGTCAACAGAAGTGGTGGGGCCGGCGCCAACACATTTGCAAAGAATTATGGGATTTGTAGTATTAGAGGTACATACTCTATACTGGAGCGACGGCCAGCGGGCAGCTCTAATACATGTTTAATTTGATCTCCTGGGCCAAATATATTTATATCGAGGGCCAGATTTGGCCCGCAGGCCTGAGCTTGACATGTCTGGTCTAAACAAAAAATAGCTGTCTCAATTATTTTATTATATTATTCTTTTTTTTTTTTTTTTTTCACAAGTCCACAAATCAGGAAAGGCCAAAAGCACAGATAGGCAGTCACCGGCAAATCTCCACGAGTTCGGATGGGCGTGATTGACAGGTGCATTAGCCAATCAGGGACATCCATGGTCCGTCTGTATCAAAACAAATATGGCTCCTTATGAGGACAAAAAAGAGAGGAAAAGTATCACATTTATCACAAATCTGAACGGGACAGACCGCATCTGTGTCTTATCCTACCACAATAACTCTACAAATTGGTTGGCAGCTCTATCACACTGTAGAATATCACTGTGTCCTTGGGCAAGGCACTTAACCCCACTTGAAGCTCTGAGTGTGTGTGAGTAAATGGTGGTCGGTGAAAGCCAAAAGCATAGACTGGCAGCCAAGTCCACCCCAGAGCAGCTACGACTAAAGTGAATGAAATGCATGGATTTATGAAGAGACTTTGAGCATTCGAGCCCTTCAGACTCTGCGTCATATTAGACAGTGTTTTTGTTGTCACCACTTTCACTACATGACTCTAATGTTTTAGAGGAATGCTTTTATAACAGCTGTACTTCCTCATATCAGGCTGGTGTCGGAGCAGGTCTGCGATGAGTCTGTTGTGCGTTTTCCACTCGTTTCCTAATGTTGTGTCTCCCAAACGACAAAGCGTCACTCCCTGCTGTCAGCGAGGCTTCAGTTTGTTTTGTTTTTCTCAACACCTTTCCGAGCTTTCAGCACCTCAACTTTACAGGGCTGTCCCAAAGGAAGCGACTAGAGTGAAGGAGACAAGGAGGCGAGAGAGTGGGGACAAACAAATCAAATGTCCAATGTCCCGGGACAACATTATGATCAATAGCAGGTGTAAGGTCAGATGAACACAGCAAAGTCCTGTTCTCTCCTTATAGGGCGATCCATGTTAGCTCAAACTGGCTATGAAAATAAGATTCACATTCATTTTTTTTTTGTAAAATACAATTAAGAAGTCAATGATCAGTGAGGGGTTAACTCCATAGACTGTGGACTAAGTGAGTGTGATGTCACCCATAGCGCACCCATGTCACAGGTATAGCGGCCATTTTGGAGCTGATTTCCATATTTAGAATTCTGATCGCGAGTATCATAGCAACCAAAGAGCCAATCCAGAGCGAGGCTGTTGAAGGTAACACCTCTATCCGCCTGCACCGCTGGTCTAGCACGGAGCGGACGCTTAGCAATACTGTCAATCAACCCTGCTACTAACGCTAGCGAGAGCAACCTTGGGGAGAGGAGGCGCCTCGTTGGTTTGTTCTTTATGTTCATATCTTGATTTACAGACACAATAGTGAAATAAAAACATTAGGAAATGACAAGTCGGACAGGGGCAGTTACAGAGAGAGAGGCAACAGTTTTTCAATAGAAAGTGAATTAGAGCCAGAGTCGATGGAGCCGAAGCATGCCCATTATCACTTCCTGTTTGGAAAACGGAGGCTAGCGGGTTAGAGATGTCCATTTATATCAACAGTCTAAGGTTAACTCAGGATCATAATAACGGAGATATTTCTGAGACTCCATATGAACTAACACAAAGTTACAAAAGCATTGAAAATTTTAAAGATTTCATAATAATTTATTTATTGAATCAAAAAAGGTCCAATGTAGAACCGATGGTAAAGATTCAACAGATAGAATTATTAAAATGTTTTGGTTCTGCTTATGTCAAATGAGAGAAAATGAGAATTGGCTGTTTCTTAGTAGCACAGACAAATCCCACATATATTAATGATTTAAGAAACAGCTGAGTGTTCTACATACTTATATATACTGTCATTTTGTACATGGTGGTGGTCAATACATCAAGCTGTCAGTATATTATGTAAATCGCTTTAAGATACGTGTGGAACTTGTAAAATTGAGACTATCTTATGATAAAAACGGTAAAAGTGCTGTATCTGGGTGAGTCAGTGTGGCCTGCAGCACATACACCACTGCCTCTTAATGACTCATTTAAAGTGAAGTTTTTGACGCTTTTGACACCACCAAAGTGTGGACAGTAATTCTTTACAAGTCGGAATGAGATTTTCCAGCTCATCAAACGTGTGTGTTTTGTCATGACATCACCGGCTCACAGCGGCCACGGTGTGTGCCTGGAAATACAGTGGGAATTTGGCCGGAGCAGACATCGCATGAGAAGGAGAGAGGATTCGGAGTAGCAGGCGGGAGCGGCCCTGCCAACAGAAAAGACTGCGGCCCGAAGGCATTTGGCAGGTGCTTTGTGTCTGCGATCCGTCCAGAACCAAAACACACAACATGAGACGGAGGCCGGAACGATCAGGAGCGTTTTAACCGGGACCAGCACAGACGAGACAGGAGCCCAGTACACAACACTGGTTTATGTACAGTCAATGCATATGTCTGTGTAACTTTTCAGAGGGGAGATCTGCCACCAGCTGGTCTCCATGGAGATTTTGGCTGAGAAAGTTTCCCAGTGTGGCATTAAACTTATCTATGGAGACAAGCAGATGGCATAACCAGGCCATGTTTCAACTCAGATCTGTCCAAAGGCAAGTCCACATATACGAATTCATGTTAAAATCAGAGACAAATATTATGTTGTCTGATAATCAGGAAGTGCACATTAGCATCATGGTGAGTATTTAGGATGTTAAGAATAATCTAGTTTTCTAGTTTTGTTTTTCAATATTTTAAACAGTAAAAATCAGGTACAGAGCCTTTAATAAATGCAAGAAAAAGAGTTTTTACTATGAATGACTCTAATAAATGATGCAACACAGAACAGCTCCCCCTTCCATCCCCCCTCTCCCCCCTTCTCTCTCTCTCTCCTTTCTCTCTCGTTTCTTTCTCTCTCTGTCTCTCTCCCCCATGCTCTCTCTCCCTCTCTCTCTCTATCTCCATCTATCTGTTTTCTCTCTCTCTTTCTCTCTCTCTCTCTCTGGCTCTCTCCCCTCTTTTTCTTTCTCCCTCTCAATTTTCTTTCTCTCTCTCTCCCTCTCTCTCCCTCCCCCCCTCCCCCTCTTTCCCTCCCTCTCTTCCCCCTGTCCCTCGCCCCTCTCTCTCTTTCTCTCTCTGCCTTTCTCTCTCTCCCTCTCTCCTCCCTCCCTCTCCCCCCCTCCCTCTCCTCCCTCTCTCTCTCTCTCTGTCCATCTCTGTATGTAAAATATCTGGAGGTATTATCTTTGTCTCTCTCTTCCCCCTCTCCCCCTCTTTCCCTCTCTCTCCTCTCTCTCCCTCTCCTCTCTCTCCCCTTCCTCTCTCCCTCCCTCCCTCTCTCTCTCTCTGTCCATCTCTGTATGTAAAATCTCTGGAGGTATTATCTCATTGCGTGACTCTCTGACCCGCTGCACTGTCCACGCTGTCGGGATGAAGCAGGGAGAGTCGTCCATTCACTTCAGTCCAAAGTGCGGCGGCTGCGGTGGAAACGACAGCTTGAAATCTCACAGGCCCCGAGTCGAACAGCAAAAAGGAAGGATTAGGCAAAAGATTAACAAATATAAGAAGGAAGGAAAAACACTCACACCTTATGAAGGACACAAGTCAGCTGGAAAATGTGGATTAAGCTCCGGGGCTTAGATGGTGCAGTAAAAGTGGTATTCACGAGAAAGACGGCTGGAGTAATGCACGGAGTGTGTTTGTAAAGAAAAGAAAGTGATTTATATAAACACTTCCTCGTAACGTTTTGGCCGAGTGACACGACTGGCACGAGGCAAAGCTACAGTCAAATACTGACACAATGGATAAGAACAAAAGCATCAGGCTGTTAGATTTCATTTCATTTCACAAGCCTATAATGTGCACTCCCAGTGGCCAAACGATGTAATTCACAACAGACAGATAAATTAAGAGAAGAGGTGGCACATTTGGTTTAATCACAAAAAGCCATCTTTTTAGTAAAGCCAGCAGCAGCTTTTACACACGTCCAACTGCTCTTTACTATAACTTTATCCATCACTGAAAGTGTATTTAACAGGTGGCATCAGATTATGGAATAAGACGTCAAAGATACTTCATTTACATACTGTAGGTATAAATAAATATTATATAAGTATTAGTTATGTCCTTATATTGACCCACAAGTACTTAGATTGTACTGTGAGGTCAGTACTTTAGACCAGTGTGTATTTTGAGGAGGAGCAGAAGCATCTGCAGAGATAGAAGAAGTACTCAGTTTTGTTACTTAAAAGTACAGATACTGGAGCAGAAAAATACTCAAGTAAAAGTAAAAGCATCACATGAAAAATTCAGCTTAAGTACAACAAACTGAAGTGCTCATTTAAAAGAGTAAAAAGTAAAAGTATTTCATGCAGATTTTCAGGTCTAATAAATCTTCAGATGTAGTGATTCTGATACAGATTTGTTGAGTTTTCAACAGAAACAATGGAATTGATTTTTCCCAGATGTTTTTTTTTTTTGTATATTTTTGTTCGCTCAAATTACAAACATAAAAATAAACCCTCAGCGTTTTCAGCAGGTCTCAAACAGCGATAACAAATACTAAATACTCTTCAGTCCTGCTCAAAAATGGAGTAGAAACAGACACTGCTCTCAACTGTAGTGAAATAAAAGTAAAAAGTTAACATGGAACTGGCAAAAAGAATTCCTTAAGTTAACGCTGACTTATTAGTCTGTGTCGTTCCTGTTTGATTGATCCCATAGTTCTGTTTTGTGGTTGTGGACAGTCTCATTTAGCACAGAGCAGGGCCGGAGTTTGTCCCCGGCTCAAAGACAGTAACATGAACACACGGCCCAGCATGTACCACTCCGGCAGCCTCAGTCCTCTCTGCAGCTCCTGTGAGCATGAGAGCCAGTATTTATAAAACCATCAGCACATTATCATGCTTTAGACATGTGAGCGGGCGCGCCATCTTCACCCTTAACTGGTTTAGGCCATACTGAGGTCATTTTGCCCGCATTTGCACAACATAGCGTGAGAAGGGAGCAGGCTATCCGGCAGATCCAATTGCTCTGTGTCAGGAGTGGCAGCGCCTCCAATGAATGTGTTCTTTGAATGGCCAGCAGACAGACGGACAGACAGCGGACAGAGCCGAGCGCGTCGGGAAATAGGCTGATGCGACTTCAAAAGGGTTACAATGATGTTATTATGGTTCTACGTCTTTCTGGGAACTGACTATTGACTGGGGGTTAGTCACTGCACGGCGCCTCCGCTGATTGGTTGATGTTTGTGTTTTGGAAAGCTCACAGTTCCAAGTTAGTTTTTATGAACGCAGTTTGGACAATGATTTAAATGTGGACCTAAACAGAAAAAAGGAGACGTAATACAAGCTGTCCTTTAATTTTGGCTTTAAACTCCGAGAGCAAATCCACTGGCTCTTTGTAAGCAGTATTTGAATACTTCTATTGTCCTGGGTATCTTATTTGAACTGATACTTGAACCGAGATGTTGTTACTGGTTTGTCTTTGTTTTTCATCTGTTTTATACCAGACTAATCATTTTAATTTATCCAGAACATCTCCTTAAGCCAGGTTATCTCTGGTATTATTCACCGAAATCACAAATTATATACAATGTACATATATAGTCATGTGTAATTGCAGTAGCAGTATAACCAATGAAATCCTGTAATCTTTAAAATTACAATTATTATATCTGCCAAAATAAAATCCCCTTTGAAAATTGTAGGCTAAAACAAACTCTACCAGTCTAAATGGGTCTACTGTGTCTTTAAGCCAAGATTTTGTCACTGAAACTCAAAGAGAACCACAGCAAATATTTGACAGAAAGTGAACGCCAGCTTCATCTTCAAAGTGTCACTATAGAACTGGAAAAGTATATAGTCAGGAGTGAAGATATTGGGATGTGAAAGCGACACAGAGGCAGAAAGTGTGAGGGGATCTGATCATTTTGAGCTATTTTCAAGCAGATATTTGCAGAGGACAGTAAACACGATGGTTCGTTTTAATGAGGTAAACGAACCAGATCAAAAACAGAAAGTATAATGGTATATAACACACACAAAAATGCAGGATTTTAAGTTCTAAAGAAGAATTATAACAAAACTCAACCAGGTCTAAACCAGAAATTACCAAAATAAGTCTGTGTAACCCCTTTAGTGGCTTTGGTGCACTTAGCTGGATTCTTTGCATGTGAAAAGTTATGGTATTGATCGATTACACATATAAAATTCTCTCATTCAAATCAAATACTTTGATATCAAGCATCCAAGCCTGAAAAGGAGGAGTCGCATCTGAACAAAACCCGGGTGGGAGCGTCTTTATTTGACATATGACAGTGTATGGAAACAGGGATTAGGCTGTCAATGCCGCTGCTGGATAAACACAGAGTAAGTCTATGAACGCGTTATGCATATTTAAAACATTTGCAATTTGATGATGAAAACGAACCACATTACTATAGAGCATTCCCGGCTCCGCACGCGAGCGAAGGAGAGGGGAGGGGTCGGACACAGCTGTTTGAACTCAACACTGTCACTGCTGCTATAGGCCAAACGCAGACAGGAACCTGCACACGCACAACTACTGCAACTACTTCTACTGACTATATACATTTACTGTATATATGACCTATAGACTGAAAGAACAGGTTATGTGCAAAAATGTGAGGAAAATATGTGCTTAAGGGCTTAGTAAATGCACTTTTAAACGTTTATTTTAAGGCAGTACATGTGCAAAGTTTAAGAGTATACAGTCTTTCCTTCCACAACCAGAAATATCACCGTGAATAAAGAAGATAGGAGGAAATACAGAGAAGTGTCTTGCCAAGGGGCACAATGACAATGAGCCTTTTCAGCGCAGATTTGAACCCGTGACCCTATAAAATACAAACATTAAGAACAAACAAAGAAGTCCAGCTACTTCTCTGCGCCAGCTTTAAACACGGAAAAATCTGCCACCTGCTTCGCCTGGAATGTCCCACAGTATTGCGTTAAATATATCCATCGCTATGGAGACAAGCGGGCCAAATCAGATCTGTAGAGCGGCGTCCCTGCTCACGGTTGTGTTTTTCTGAGGTGTTTTTACGCAATAGAAACGTCTGTAGTTAAATGCATGCGAAATAGATCGAGAAGTATAACGCCGTACTGTGGAACATCTGGAAAACGTTTCCATGGTGACAAGAAAGTTACATTGTGCACGATTAAGTCGACATAAATCTGAACTCAAGAAGTCAAATCTGAAATGAAACGACTACCCTTAGATATGTGTTTTTTGTTGAGTATTCGGGAAAAGTTTGATTCTAACACCGTAGGAGAAAAACTTAGAAAAATAAAATTACAGCAACTAATTATATCCATTCATTGGCGGCTATATTCTCATCTCCAAACGGAAGTGTAGCTAAACGCCCTGTAAAAGCTTTGAACTCCCAGTGTCCCTGTAGCGCGTGCTGTCCATGTCTGTTTGAATCTGTGAGGAGTCAAGTGATTCAGCCTGCTCCCATCTCAGAGGCAAAAACGAGTCCACTTTTTAAGGTCAGCACAAGTAAAATAACTGCTCCTGTGAAGAATGCTCTGGCGGGACAACCCTATTTCTTTAGGATTCTTGCAGGGAAATGATACAAATATTGATGATTCTTTGCAGCGAAAAGGCCTCGGGCTCAGATACGGCTCTGTTTACTGTAAAACACTTATACCCTCTTTCCTCGCGGTGAACACAATTCGCCTGTGGGACTGCAGGGCTGAGCCGAGCACGAGTCACGCAATGCTGACTCCGGCTCTCTCCCTCCATCTTGGCATATTGTCGTCTGTCTGCTTTCTCTCCTATAACGCTGCTGGTGTAGGGAGGACAAGCGCCCACTGACCCTATTAAACTGTGTACGGTTCAATCAATGACTTTCGAAGTGCTAAAGAGACATGATCCCACTGCATGTGAGAAATTAGGGATGGGATTTTTGGTTCTTTTGCAGGATCTGAATCTTTTGGATCCGTTCAAAAGACTCTCACTATTTATTTATATGACAGAGGCCAGTGTGAGAACGCAATTTAACAACAAACTAAGAGGAAGAGACACACAGGGAAAAGAGCGAGGCTTAAATGTGTTTGAGTGGTTCAAACAGAGAGTGTGAGAGCGTTTACTCTTTCAAATTAATTTAAACTTTGCACTACAATAATAATAATTCAAAAACTGACTGATATTACGATGCTAAATATGTTTTTTTTCTGCACAAAGCTCTCACTCGTGTCGCCTGCTCTGCTTCTGTGGTGATCTTTGTGTTTGCTCGGGGTTAATCAGTGTAAAAGTGCAACAAATTAGAAAGAAAAAGATTTGGTTCTTTTAAAAAATGAGATCACATCAGTAGAAATGAGCTTGAAACAGTATTTGTCCAGTATGTGACTTGTGCGTGTTATAGTCAAATCCATGACTTCAAGTGCTTTTACTTAGCCACTAAGTAAAAGCAATGAAATACTTGTTTAAAAACGTATGTGAAGAGTAAAAAGTAAAAGTATTTAAAGAGTATTTCACCCAGATTTTGAGTCTTATGAAGCTTCAGATGTAGTGATTTTGATACAGATTTGAGCTGAATTTTGTTCAACACAAACACCTGGATCAACCTTTTTTTTTTTAGCTGCTTTTATTTGTGTATTTTTATTTGATCAAATTATGAAGTTATTAAAAAATATATCCTTTTCAGCAAGTCTCAAAAAATAATAAAAATACTTCAAAATGTAGTATAGTAGAAAGTACAGACACTGTTCTCAAATGTAGTGAAGTAAAAGTAAAAAGTAAATTAAAATCTACTTAACCAAAGTAGATTTTAAAGCTAAGTAAAAGTACTTTCTCATTTTAAACACTTAAAGATGATTTAAGTGTTCAAACTGAGAGGCCGTTGGGGCAAAGATTGACAGAGCAAGTATCTGTTTCAAAATAGTTTTGTTTTAAAATGCAAAACTATATTTGTACTTGAGTTACACAGCTGATAAACCACATGCTTAAGGCTCACTTCTCTAATGCATTCCAAGCATCCGAACTATTCACCGCAATGAAGAGGCCACAGCCCAGTTTGACAGTCAGGGTTAAGCTAACAAATGCTAACGGAGCACTTCCTGTTTCACGGAGAATAAAATGCTCTATAATTAGATGTTGACAGCAGACACCAGTCTAATTTCAACCCCAAGAGCTGCTTTACAATATATCAAAAACAGGTTTGACTTAAGTGCTCGAAAATAATCAGGTACTGGCCCTTTAAATATGTTTTGTAGCTAAAATCAGGTACTGGCCCTTTAAATATGTTTTGGAGATAAAACCAGGTACCGGCCCTTTAAATATGTTTTGGAGATAAAATAAGATGCTGAGCGGTTTATGAGTTTTGCTTCTGGGCTGTCTAAACTAGTTTTGGTTGACGCAGCTTTACTCAGTCAGCGCTCACGTTGTCGTCCCTGGTTTGATGAGGGAGCATCTCCGAGCCCCTCCTCTCCTGTATACCCTCGTGGTACCCTCCGCTCGCATCTCTCTCCGCCCTAAAAATATTTTGTCAGGCTCACTCATTCGATGATAATTCGGCAGCGAGCATGAGTTCACTTGGAGTTCAGGCTGCGTAGAGCGCACTGAAAAACCCTGTCAGCCACGAGCACAAAAACTGAAATAACCTCTTTTATAAGACGTCTCTTGTATCATTGTGTTTATTTACAATGCGCCGTAGACTCTTTCAAAATCACAAATCCATTTTTTTCATCGCAACTTTGTCACAATCGCATTTTTGTCTAAATTTCTATTTCAAAATGTTTAAATTTTCATATATACTAGTCATCAGCCCATGTACTGTCTTTAGTGCGGATCCATGTGCTCGTCTCCATGGAGATGTTATCACTTTGCCTGGTGTTAAACTACTTCATATCTTTTAAATTTGTGAAAAAAATTGCAATATAAGATAATTCTTACTATGTGTGGGCTCGCCTCTGGACAGATGTGACCTGTAATGTGCTTTAGTGGCATCTCCTGCTTGTCTGCATTGATATAGATAAGTTTAATGCCACATTGTGAAACATTCTAAGGCCCGAAGAAAGGTTACATATACAGTATCGCACCTTTAAGCCAGAGCATGATAAGGTTGCGTCAGGGAGGGCATCTGACTTAAAATCTTTGCCAATTCTGGTGAATTTTGCATTAGCGTTCCTGGAATTGTCAAAATCTCGAACAACAGTGCACCCAAGTCTTACGTTTATGGCAAAAACATCGATAACAGGAAGAAAAGGAGGTTTTGTTCCAAGTTTTTTTTCCCCCAGTAACCCTAATATTATGTGAAAAGATCTGAAGCACTATTTTTACTCACAAAAGGCCAGCTCCACGGTTTTCCCGTATCAAATGCTGATGAAAGAGGACCTCATCTGGCTGCCGGTAGTTAGCCTATCTCGTCGTATCGGGTCAGATGCCACCTTTGGTTAGTGATCTTTCCAACCACACAGAAACCTATCGATTTACATTAGAACAACAGAGCGCACGGGGCAGCGCCGCTCTGAAGCACGGCTCAGTTAAGATGAATGAAGGTGACAGTCTGAACAATAGATCCTGATGTATTATGGGAGATGCGGAACTCAAACCAACAGCTTTATGGACTGTTTAAAACGTCAATATCGAACGGGCCTATTCACAGCGTTCAGACTCCTGTTATACGCAGCATTTTGAGGACTTTTCCCCCATTCAAAAGATAAAATCGTTTGTTTGAAATTGTTAATCGCTATGGCAACGGTTCTAATTTCTCATCATTTGGACACCCGTGGATCAGAAGTTGGATGTATGAAATTATTCCTTATGCACAGAGAGGAAGTGGTGTGTGGAAAAACGATCGTCAAAATGTAAAATAGACACAAAAAAAAGTTTAAAAAGTGAAGGTACATTTTTAGTGCGTGTTGGCTAAAGCTGTAAATACTGAAACCTGCATCACCGCCATTTTATACCTTTCAAAATTGCTCTTTTTAACAGTTGTATTCACATGTTTATCTATTAATTGAATAACTACATAAAATTGCTCCTCGGGTTTGATCTACAACACCAAACGTATTACAAAATTGTCTTATTTTAGGTCTTTTTACCGACCCTGCGACGCTAACTTGGCATTTTGGTAGCTAAGCCTGTAATCTACCTGCCTCTCAAATGGTTAAGCCCTGGTTCAATTACGGCTAATGCTATTTCCGATGTCACTTTATCGCTGTCAATCCAGAAATCGATGCCAAATTCTCAGTCAAAAACATTATAACAACCAGATCTGAACTTGTCGACGTTGCTGTTTTAGCTGTTAGCGGTTTAAATGATGGCCTCTTTACGTTACTGACAAACTGTGTGGCATTTATAGGTTAGGGCATGTATCGTACTACAGCCGTGTCACTGAGTTCATTTATCAGGCTTTTGTGAATCAGCAGATCGCATTACTGACACCACTGGCCGTTTGATGCCGGTGCCCCTGTTAAATCGGTTACTCTCTGTAGCTAATAGTGGTGTTCACCGCAGCGGATCTACACAAGTCTTCAACTGCACTATTGTCTGGAATCAGGCCGGAGGAGAAGAGATTTATCATGGGTTTTAAATGGTAAATGGTCACTTTTATCATTTTTATACAGCGCTTTTGCACATTCATGGCTCTCAAACCACTCACCCATTCACACACACCAGAGTACGCACACACTGGGGGCGTGGTGGGTTAAGTGTCTTGCCCAAGGACACAATGACAGCATTCAAATGTTTATGTTGAGAGCGAGATTCAAACCACCAACCTTCACATCAGTGGGCAAATGCTCTACCACCTGAGCTATGTGTGTAACCCTGGAGGACCCAACATTGCATTAAACTGCTATAAGTTCACTGAACACCGAAATATCCACTTTTTCAATTTTAACCCTTTATTGCCTAATTTACAGGGCCAAATTTGACCCACTGGGCTCGCGGATTTATCCAATAAGAATATAAAATGTACTTCTAGACATTTTGCAAGCTATTACTAAAAAGATTAACAAAAAACACAATTTTACCAACCGATAATTTTGTTTGGGTAGTTTTCCAGCTCAACTGGTCGGCCATCTTGTCTTTACCACTCTGGGTGATTTTAGTTCAATATTCATCCACTAGGTGTCTCTATGCAGGGGCCATAGAAATTTAAAAATCTTTTGAATTGAAATTTGACTTTAATTTTTGTTTGTTCATTTTGGGCAGCAGCAATTAACTGTGGCCAAATTTGACCCCATGGGTTCTCCACGGCTAAGCAGCGATGAGCAACTTTTGGGTTTAGTAAAGTTATGTGGTTACGTTGGATGTACATTTGAGCAAATTCAAGACAGAGACCAGGGTGGAGTCTTGCCACAACAGTAACTCTAACAAAAACAAACATGCTAATAATGCACTTTCTGATTAGTGCACAATAAAACACTTTCTAATTATGCAGGCAGTTTACAGCTGACTTATTTTGAACTCAAGAGCTGCAAATTTAGCTCAAATACATGGGGAAAAAATTGGGTGCAGACTTTCACTTTTGATTGACGTGTGATGCATTTAAAACTATGGTGAATTCAAAAGTTTGGGTACAACCATTGTTACTTACAGAGAAGAAAAGAACAACTGAAATATTCAAAGGCACGTGGATGAGGTCAGCGTAGGACAGAGCTAAAAATACAAGCGTTACATTTGACCCAAAGCGATGCCGGGTTGATCCCGGTGTGCTCAGAATAAAAGAAGCTAAAGCACATAACCTCATGACGGTGTTTTATAAGAAAGACCCCAAAATAACGACTGATGACACATCGATAAGCTCCACAGTCCAGCCTGTATAAACCTGTCCAGACCCTGTATCAGTAAAACACCTTCACTTTTCTAATATTGTGCCGTGATCATCTCCAGTTTGATCTTTTCTGTAGAGCCTGTGTAAGACTCACTGTGTGTCAGACTCAACCTGCACCGACAGCTTCAGTAATGATATAATAACCGTCCTGTGGGCTTAGTACTTTTGCCTCCCGTCCTCTGTCCACACACACGCTCTCTACTTCTCTCTTTCTCCCTCCTTCTCTCCATCTTTCTATCCTTCTCCCTATTTCTTTCTCTTTCCCTATCACCCTGACCCGCTCTCCTCCCTCCCCCTCTCTCACACATCCTCTTTCCCCCTCTCTCTTTTTTTCTTTCCTTCTTTCTTGTCCTGCCTTTCTCTCCCGTTTTTTTCTCCATCTTGCCTCTTGCTCCCTATCCCTCTATCTATCTATCTATCTATCTATCTATCTATCTATCTATCTATCTATCTATCTATCTATCTATCTATCTATCTATCTATCTATCTCTATCTATCTATCTCTCTGTCTATCTCTCTCTTTCTCTCTTCTCCTCACTCTCTCCTTCTCTCTTCTCTTCTCCTCCCCTTCTTCATCCTCTCTCTCTATCTCTCTCTCCTCTCTCCTTCTCCCTCCCCTTCTCTCATCCTCTCTCACTCTCTCTCCCTATCTCTTTTTCCTTCTCCTCTTCTCTCATACTCTCTCACTCTCTCCTTATCTCTTTCTCTCTCTCATCTCCTCTTCTTTCATCTTCTCTTTCCTTATCTTTTCCTCTCTCCTTCTCCCTCTCCCCTTCTCTCATCCTCTCTCACTCTCTCCCTGTCTCTTTTTCCCTCTCCTCTTCTCTCATCCTCTCTCACTCTCCCCTTATCTCTTACTCTCTCCTTCTCCCTTTCTCTCATCCTCTCTTTTTCTCTCTATCTACCCGTCCCTCCCGGCTCTAGCTAGAGAGCTAACTCCATTCCTCTTCAACCCCTTCTTTTTCTCCCCTCTACCTCACCCCTCTCACCCCTCTCTCACCCCCTCTCTCCATCTCTTTTTCTTCCTCCTTCCCTCTCTCCTTCCTTCCTTCACTAAAGCGGTAGCGCTGACAGTAATCACATTGGACAACCTCCTACAATGGTGTTGGCCCAACAAAGGCGTGTGCTGTGTGTTCAGCTCTGCTCTGTCTGTTCACACTGACTCCCCTCTCCCTCATCCCTCTCTCATCCGTCTCTCATCCCTCACTCCCTCCTCTCGACACATACACGCCTCCCACTGCCCCCACTAGCTGTTACACTTATCACTAATGGGGGGCCCGTTTAGCACTGATTTCGCTAATTCACTTATGGCCTTTTGTGATCCCATGGGTGCTAGCGGGGCAGCTCCAGTCAAGTGTACGGTACGGGACAAAGCAAGTGTCAGGCCTTTGATTCAAGCTACTAATGAGTAAGCTATGGGGATCCCCCACGCACACGGCGCCGCTACATTCACACATAGCAGGGATTAGCATGGGCGGACTGTCGCGCTGGTTAACAGCTATTGTGTGTCTGATTACAGCACAGAGGGCAAACACATAAGCGGAGGGTGGGAGACAGCGGGAGGGGGGCATTTAGTCTGGAAATACCACGGCTCATGTGACACAAGGAACATGCGGGAGCTTTCATTCAAAATGTGTGTAATACTTGTGGGGATTATGCTGTGGTTAAATATGCCATTTATCTACTTGTAGTGGAGGAATGTCACAAAGTACAAGTAGTAAAGTACTGTACTTACTTAAACGTGGATGCTTTTTACTTTTACTGCATTTGGGAGCAGGCATCTGTACTTTCTACTCCACTACACTTTTGAAAAGTAAAAGTATTTTTAACATGTTCACAGTTTGAACAAACTAAAATATATAAATAAAAACAGTCACATTCAGTTGTTTCAGCACAAATCTTTATCAAAATCACTACGTTTGAAGCTTCATTAGATCTCAAAATATGCATGAAATACTTAGACTTTTTACTCTTTAAGTACATTTTTAAACAGGTACTTTAATACTTTTACTTAAGTAGATTTTTTTCATGTGATGTGAAGTTTACTTGTCTGTGTCATTTCACTCCTGCAACTTTAGTCCAGGTGACAGATTTGAATTTTTCATTCACTTTTCACTTTTCCTTGAGTATTTTTTGCTCCAGTATCTGTACTTTTACTTAAGTAACAAAATCAAGTACTTCTTTCACCACTGTTTACTTGGTTAAACTTCTGAAATGAGAAAAACAATGAAATACCATAATATAACTGTATATAATGTGACATGAATCTAAATGAGGTTAGGTATACACTGGTAAAGGTGTTTTTCCGCATTTCTCCTGTTTTCCAGACCTGTCAGGAGCAGAGAGCAGGAATGCCAAAGGATTAGCCAATTTTGTGTGTTTTAAATTTAGGCTGTTAGCTAAATACACTTTCTAGTTTGAGTTTTAGGAGAAAATGAAGCAGGCGTATCAATGTACAGATCGATATGTGAGACAGAATAAAACAAAGGACTGGAGCGTGCACAATGGGGTTATATAAGCAGTCTATAAGCAGATATACATTGACAGTTAGAGAGGCAGCAGGAGCATGGGGCAGACATCGCATGCAATGAGGAAGGAGGAAGTAGAAAATCCTCGCGCTGGCATGTAGGCCGATCACGCACTGCTCGGGCAAGAGGTGAATCTCTTTTACACAGAGGTCACAAAGACACGGCCTCATAAACAGAGAGGAGGAGGGGAGCAGGAGCAGGGGAGGAGGAGAGCAGGGGGGAGGAGCAGGGGAGGAGGACAGGAGCAGGGGAGGAGGACAGGAGCAGGGGAGGGGGCAGGAGCAGGGGAGGAGGACAGGAACAGGGGAGCAGGAGCAGGGGAGGAGAACAGGAGCAGGGGAGGAGGACAGGAACAGGGGAGGAGGAGCAGGGGAGGAGGAGCAGGGGAGGAGGACAGGAGCAGGGGAGGGGTGCAGGAGTAGGGAAGGAGGAGCAGGGGAGGAGGACAGGAGTAGGGGAGGGGTGCAGGAGTAGGGAAGGAGGAGCAGGAGAGGAGGACAGGAGCAGGGGAGGAGGGGAGGAACAGGAGCAGGGGAGGAGGAGCAGGAGTTGGGGAGGAGGACAGGAGCAGGGGAGGAGGACAGGAGCAGGAGAGAGGAGGACAGGAGCAGGGGAGGAGGACAGGAGCAGGAGAGGAGAACAGGAGCAGGAGTGGAGGACAGGAGCAGGGGAGCAGGAGCAGGGGAGGAGGAGCAGGAGGAGGGGAGGAGGAGCAGGAGCACGGGAGGAAGACAGGGGAGGAGGACAGGAGCAGGGGAGGGGCAGAAACGATATGGGAACAAAAGGCAGGGAGATGGGGGAGCAGAAGGAGCCATGTTACAATGATGATAGTTACATTTGAACATAAATCCTGTGTGATTGGTCAATTTAAGTGTTTTCAGCTCTCTGTTATAGGTGACATTTTGAGGACTTTTTCTCCATTCAAAAGATATGTTTTGTTTTAAATTGCTCACGTTACAACACATTTTGAAGTATGGTATCTTGGTACAGAGAGATACTGTGATAAATGATCATATTAAAGTACTTTATGCCTCTTACACAGTAACAATAATGCAAGATAATCCCAGTAAAACATTTTTAAATAGACAGTCTCATTAAAAGGCCTGAACTGCAAACTAAACTAAACTAACGACTAAAGTGTTTCATTCTGCTGTTTATTTTTTGCAGCTCATGATTTTTTAAGAATAGTTTTTATGGTTTAAATGGCAAAAATTAGTTTCAGTATTATCGTTTATTGTCTCTATTTACATCAGCGATATATCAAACTTCAAAATATGTAATCGTGACAGGCCAAGCTGCATCTAAGCTAGATCTGAATGCTTTTCCCCCCAATCATATGCTGTGTAGACATGGGTAAGACAAGCTAAGTCACTTCAAATATCCTGATTAATGTGAAAAAGATAGTACAGTACACCCGAGTACTTTTATTCACGGACCTCTTTTGCCATATGACATTGATCTGTCCTGACAGCCTCCATGCCCTGAGCCTCAGCGCTTATAAAACCTGCATGTAAACACTGATTCAGAGCTTGTCACGATGATACTAATCACCACAAGTCTAACTAATGCTCATTATATTGTTTTTGTCTAACCTCCAAATGTACCGCAACACAAACTGAAAGCACAGAGGCCAGGGGTCACGACCTTCGGCATGTCGGAGTGTTCACTTCAAAAACAGGTTAATGAGCTAGGCAGCTAATGCTAAGCTCAAGTGGAGGGCATTATGATATGAGCGGCGCAGGTCAAGCGAGGAGCCCCGATTGTCTCCCGTGTCATGAATGCTTAGGAGGATAGGAGCTTTTTGAGGTGTTTGCAGAAGTGACAATGAAAAAACAAAGGCTCGTACGGGACGCTGTTGGACGTATAAATTTATAAACAGGCCATCTCTGCCCTCTATTCAAATACACAATGAGTATAAATATTTGATCAGCGGAGAATTGGTGAAGTAGCTATGGGAGGTGTCTATCCTTGCATGCTCATGGCAAAGAGGAGAAGAAGAAAAAAACAAAAAACAGGCATATAAAGAGATGAGGGTGTCTTAGATAAATGCATTTAATTGTGAACACAAATAGGTCAAATTAAGGTACACTTTATTATCCTCATAGGGAAATTTGTCCTCCGCATTTCACCATAGACTGTACATATAAATGAACAAAGCTAATGCGCTGCGTTCCAAACAGGAAGTGATCATGGGCATGGCCCGGCTCCATGGTCTCACTTTGTATTGTGAAACTGCTGCCCCCTCTCTCTGTAACTCCTGCTCTCAGACGCACATTTTGATTTCACTATTGTGTCTGTAAATCAAGATATGAACATTAATAACAGACAAATCAGGCGCCTTCTTTCTCTGAGGTCGCTCTCAGTAGCGTTAGTAACAGATTTGATTGACAGCGTTGCTAAGCGTCCACTCCCTGCCCAATCAGCGGTGCGGCTGGGAATGGGCTTCACCTTCAACATCCTCGCACCAGACGGACTCTTTGGTTGCTATGATGCTCGCTAAGGGTGACGTCACACTCTCTTAGTCCACTTTTTTATCCAGTCTATGCATTTGACCCACCCTCCAATGCCGCTGGTGAAGCCTGTCGAGAGCAATGGACCCATCTCCGTGATCATGCTGCTAGGCTTGGTCAGGATTACCTTAGCAGGAGGAGTTGACCTATTGTTCATGCTTTGGGTTGAGGGAGGAAACCGGAGTGCCCAGAGGAAACCCACCCAGACACAGGGAGAGCATGCAAACTCAGACCAGAGCAGGAGGACTAGTCACTCTGTCATTGTGTCACCGCCTAAAACTGACTAAATACAATACAAAATTACCGTAATATTAACATTTTAACCAATACACAAGCTACGAAACACTGGGTGATCTGATGTCTGTGTAAACCCTCCGTCGTCCAGGTCTGATCCGCAGCAAAAGACAAAGTTTAAATCTGTCAACTGGACAAATCATAAAGACGCTTCTCTGCTCATCCAAGCCAAAGCAGCTTGGATGAGCAGAGAAACGTCTTCACTCTTACAACAATTTGTCCAGTTGACAGATTTCAACTTTGTCTTTTGCTACTGGGTGAACTATTTGAAGTCATAACTCAAAAAGAACGAGGAACAGCAGCCTTACTACAGATGATCAAAAATAAGATTTGTGCAACAGTTAAACCGACACGCAAAGTCAAAATCTTCATAAACTGACCCCAGTAGATCAAATTAGGACTGCGAGATAAGATGGCACAGTTTGGTATGTCATAATCTATTTCTCTTGTACAAAATGGCCCCTGCAGCTCCAGCTAAATCTCATGAGGCAGATATTCTATTTTTAGTTTCCGTAAAATGACCAAAATTTGACCCTTTTTCTGCTAATCCTCGTCAGCATGTTGTGTGTGCGGCCTCTGTGCTACTGCCTTTGGGTTACACTCTGAAGCAAGGAGGAAAAAAGAAGTCTGAAGGGTCACACAAAGTTTAGGAAACACAAGGTCCAGCTCTGACAAGGAGGCTAAAGATTTTAATCAAGAAAGAGTCGCTTTGAACAGGCTCAGTGCAATTAGACAGGCTCATCAGAAGAGCACATTCATTACTCGGTGGTTTGAAACTGACTGATTAAATAATAGTTATATTTGTTCCATTTGTAAAGGACTTTTATTTTATTATATATTTTAAAACCAACACTTCAATACATATTCTTCACATTATGTAATCTCAAAATTGTAAACTTCCAAATAACTAGAACTATAACGTGATATTTCTACATTTAATGAGTTATATTATTATTTTACAGTCAATGGGTAAGTCTTGCCCGAGGAAACAACAACAGCATTCATCTGTGGGAGCTGGAGTCGCACCGTCAACCTGTGGGTCAGTGGATCCGAGCGCTCAACCGATGACGTTTATGTCGAGAGCGGGATTCGAACCAGCAACCTTCGGATCAGAGGAGAAACACACAGCTGGACTCCCAAAATATCTTGCGATTATCGAGAACAATACATATACAGTCTATCCACGGGTTTCACAAAGATAAAATACAATATACAGTCTATCCACGGGTTTCACAATGATGAGAATCTAGGACCGTTGCCGTGGCGACAATTCAACAACAATTCAAAACAAAATATTATCACTTTTGAATGGGTAAAAGTCCTCAAAACGTTGCATAAAACAGGAAGCTGAATGTGTAATCGTGATTGTGATTGTGATTAAATTCGTCACCGAGAGCATTAACATTTGAGAGAAGAAACATGAACTGCTAAACCAACATAAGAGTAAATGCATTTCTGAACATGTTCTAAACTACAGCGTTAGGGTGTTTCTGTGATAAATTGTGATTTGATTATGACTCATTTTGAAATCTTGTATCCTATTGTTAACCACATCATGCAGACAAAGGCTGACGAGAGAGCGCAGTCACTCACTTCTCTTTTAACTTTCAAAAGAGTGTCCCGTCTACATGCTAACGTCACCAGCCGCGTAAGCTAGCGTGTGTCTGCGGCCCCGCTCTTCCTCTTTTATCACCACCAGACAAACAGCAACAGTACATGAAACTACAGCAAGGAAACAGACGCGACGATTTAAAGGGCCAGTACTACGCTGTTTCCTGATGTTATAATGTTGTTTCCTCGTCACAAACACACAAACCCTTCATATTTAGACAGAGTCAAACTGAAAACACTCTGTTCCACCTTGTGATGTCATCATGTGGTAATACAGGAAGTGTTTTTAAACTCCGCACATCTTCACAAGAATCATTTGGATGATTTCAGCCCTGGAATTGTCAATCTCGACTGAACTAAAAGTAAAAGGAGCTTGAAAACTACCACTTCATGACATCACAAAGGTGGAACAGAGCATTTTGAGCTTTGGAGATGTAACAGACTAATAATAAAGAGTTACTCAAACATGTGAATGAAACAAAACACAACTCCAGGTCTGTTTTTGTGGAGGTAACAACATTATAACATGACTTAAAGCTCACGAGAGTCATTTTTGTGTCATATAGGACTTTTAAACTTTCAGTGAACAAGTTATTTTTTTTAGTTACATAAAATATTCAAAATTAGCCAAGTTACTATCATAACTGTAGAGTTGATTGACAGCTATGAAAAAGGCGTTTTAAGTGACTACAATGCACATATCTCATCATAAACTATTTTGGTATCACTGTTTACTATCAAGAGAATCAAGATGGCTGCCCAATGTTTTCTGTCTATGCAAACATATTGTTGATCAGAATTACTTGATCACACAATATTCTCCTGATTTGATCTAAACTGAAATCTACCGCCGCGGGAGACGAGCCCTGATGATTACTCATTGTTCTCAAATAAACACAGAGAAAACGGCTGTCTGAAAGATCATGTGACACAGACCACAAGCTTCAACAGAGACACGACCGCAACATGCAAAACACCTCCCCCGAACGGAGCCGTGGAGCCTAATGCCCCATCATGCAACAGCCACATCCACCGCTTTAACTGGCCTCCGCTTTAAACGACATCATCTCTGCTACATGCTTATTTACTGACTTCTGCCATGTTCAAATTATAAGTTTAAATAACTTAAAACTTTAGTGGAATTAAAGCTCGTCTCGCTCTCTCTCTTTACTGCAGGTCTGTCCAACGTCAGGCCCTGAAAGTGAAATGAGCCGGAACCACGTCCATCCTCCAGAAAGTACAAACTATAACTTATCCTGTTTACTGATTTAGTTCTGGTTTAGTCCTGGTTTAGTCCTGGTTTAGCCCTGGTTTAGTCCTGGTTTAGTCCTGGTTTAGTCCTGGTTTAATCCTGGTTTAATCCTGGTTTAGTCCTGGTTTAATCCTGGTTTAGTCCTGGTTTAGTCCTGGTTTAGTCCTGGTTTAGTCCTGGTTTAGTCCTGGTTTAGTCCTGGTTTAGTCCTGGTTTAGTCCTGGTTTAGTCCTGGTTTAATTCTGGGATAGTCTTGGTTTAGTCCTGAGATAATCCTGGTTCGAACCTGGTTGGTACTGGTCATGTTATTGCTTTTCCTGGAATGTTTTACAGTAGCCATTTAATGTATCTATCGCCATGGAGACAAGCAGATGACACCACCAGGTCAAGTTACAAGTCAGATCTGTGGAGAGGGGAGTGCGCTTACAGTAAGAATCCTTGTTTTAGCAATAAAAACACTTGAATAAATGCAGGTTAACCATAAAACCAAGCAGGTGGTGAACCCAGTCTACCAGAAATGTTCCACAATGCACCTTTAACAGTTTGCATTGTTTTTACTTGATGAGCACAGACGAGTTGTTGCTGGTACAAGAAGTTTATATTGGTCCTAGTCCAGTGTATTTATAGCAGCAATAAAACACATTCAGGTGTATTTCCAGACACCACTGCAGTATACATTTATTTTTTAGATCCTATATGTACTTGTGCATGTCTCAGTATCATTTATAGACATTACTGACACAGCTAGTCTGTCTTTTCTACAGTGCTCTGTGCGGTCCCAAACAGAACTCCCAAAATGCATCAGTGTAAGAGGGAATTAAAGAGAACTGAAAAAACGATCAGAGGATTAAGGATTTCAAAAGGCGAAAGGAAAATGTGTCACTGTGTCACCGTCCACGTCACCCCAGTGAAGCCCGGGCCAGATGTTAACTGTGAGGGGACAATTCATTTAGCTTTGCCTGGAATGTTCCGCAGTATGGCATTAAACTGATCTATCTCCATTGACACAGGTGACACCATCTTCTCTGCTTCTTTATTCTGTATCTTTATTTATACAGGAGAAAGCGGACTCTCGTTTTCATGGGTGTCCCGTTTAAAATACAATACACACACAGAAAAAAAAAAAAAAATAAGTATATAAGTCTGACCTGTCACCATCATGTCACAGGTCAGATCTGTGGAGAGGCGACCCCACTCACATGCAAGTATTTTTACAAGACAAGACCCTCCACCAGAAAAGCTACATAGTGAAAATGATTAATATCACCATATCATATTGCACACTTCAAATTTGCATATTTTCTGGTTTTATTGTGCCGTTTTAATTAAAGCAGGATTCAATCTGATATGAATTTGAACAATATTTGTGCACAGAGTAAGAAGAGTCAGAACAGCGGTGGCAGAAACACAAAGCAGCAGGATAGGTAATCCTCAGGGTAAATATTTAACAAGCTCAGCAATTACAGGGAGGGCACCGAGCGAACATGGAAGAGGAGGGACTGCAGGCCGCTGCTGTCAACACATGCAGATATACAACAGACACACACACACACACACAACTGTAAAACACCACCTACAGCAGGCAAACAGAACAGGGGCAAAAACAATCACCACAAATGTGTTTTTACAACTTTAAATAGGAGTTGGTCTCTATCTTCACACAGTCTGTGGCCTCACGTAGCACACTAACACATGCATTTGTAAGTTGTGAGTAAAACACAAAATTGAACTCCTATCACTAAATAATAATGATGAAACAATACATAAAAATAAACGTCTTTCAGCAGGTCGTGAAAGTGAATTCAAATACTATCAAAATATGAAAGTGAATTTGGTCAGAAAAAGACTTAAATCGATCAGTGTGACAATATACAACACAACCTTATGTACACAACACTGCTCACAGAGACGAATCCAGAGAATCCTCATCGTGTTACTAACTGCAATTTTAAGGAGGGTTTAAAAATAAATAAATGAATGAATAAGTAACAGGTTCAGAAATTCACCAGGCACCAGTATGTAGTATAAAGCACACTGTCTCAGGAAGCAAAACAGCAAAGGCTGAACACCGGGGTTGGCAAAAGTATCAAATATTAGTACTCAACTGTACAAGTATCGATCCTGAAACCCTCCCATTAAACAGTTTTACAGTACTTTTGAACTTTACCAACACCGGCGTAACTTTGAACTTTGAAAATTACACCGCATTGTCCAACAGTTTTTCTTTTTCTCGTTGTGGTATCGAGCCTTAGTATCAAATCAAGTTCACAACACTTCTGAACTCAGCCGCTCATAAAACACGTTTGGTGAAATAATAATGATATTTGTGCTCGTTAAAAGCGGCTTCATCCTTTGCTCTCACACAAAGCCTCGTGTAGCAGCACATGCACTGGGCCCTGAGGCTGTATTTGCATATAGTGCCCTGGGTACACACTCCACGTAACCCCACCCTCCACCAGTCACGCAACAACTGACAAAGTTTAAGGATGCTCTTCAAAAAAAAACAAAAAAACACCTGCTGCTGTCTGCTTTGCTACCTCACACAAACCTTCAAAATATCAGTCGATGTTGAAGTTAAAAACGTGTAAAACTTAAGTCTAACCCAGTCAACTGTAGTAATGCTGCACAAGTCAAGAGGTCTCCCTGCTATTTGACTTCTTATAGTCCTCCTAGTGGACAATATAAAGTATGGCAGGATGATTACATGGACACATTTCTTGCTTGTTTTTGCATTCAAGCAGATCTACGGCTTGTGTAATTACTAATATAAACTGCCACTTGGATTAAATTAGAATAAAATGATAATATAGCAACAATATTTTCCAAAACTAGAGCTGATCCGTGGAAAACTTTATTGCAAATTGGCTCGAATTTGACTTATACTTGAGCACATCACAGTGTACACGTTAATAATTTGTATTTTTGAGAGCGATATTTCTGTAATTACTCAAAGCAATACTTGAAATCACAGTTATACCCTCAGTCAGCTGCACAGCCCTGCCCAAAAAACAGAACAGAAAGAACCGGGATGAAAACTCGCAGCTCATCTTAAATATATCTTTGACATTTTCAGCGGTTAAAAAATCCTCGGATCAAAATGCTGAACGGCAGGAGTTGGGAGCAGTAGAGCGTAGATCACAGATGTATACACACCAAAATCCCTCACGTTCTGCTCTAATTAATCTCATTAAGGTCGGCATCAAAGGAGAGCTAATCTGGCCACTACAGCCACTGATAAAGTCCAGCAGTAACACATGACAAATAGACTTACCAGGGCTCAGGGAAATATAAACTTGTGCCTCCAGTTTGCAGAATGTGTTTTAGGATATTAGGAAAAGTAAAATCAAAAGTATAAAAGCACTAAAAAGTATACAATTTGAAGTTTGAACGCTTACGGCTACATATATACCTGTATTTATTATTAATACTTGTGTAACAACTACTGCTGCTTCTAATTACTACCTCTAGTACTTTTACTACTTTACTTTAGTCTCACACTACAACAGACCTAGTTCTACTATACAATGCCTTCAAAAGTCGTGAGGTAGAAAACACTGCAGTGAAACGTGCACTGAAATAAAATAATAAAAGTAGTAGTAGTAGTAGTAGTAGTAGTTAAATGTGTCTTATTATTATTTATTTCTGCATATATATCACATATTATCAGCAGTACAGTGTATTTGTTCATAATCAGCTCATTCTAGTTACTCCCTGATCACCTGGCAGTAACAGTCCCCTGCGTGATTCTTTATCCAAGAAAAGTCTGTTAATACATCTGCTTAGGTGCTGTCCTACAACTTTGCGTGCTGAGCCTAACCATTTGAGTGCTCACCCGAACCCTAACCCTCTGAGCACCGACCCTAACCCTCTGAGCACCGACCTTAACCCTTTGAGTGTTACCCCTAACCCTTTGAGCGCTGACCCTAACCCTCTGAGCACCGACCTTAACCCTTTGAGCGCTGACCCTAACCCTCTGAGCACCGACCTTAACCCTTTGAGTGTTAGCCCTAACCCTCTGAGCACCGACCTTAACCCTTTGAGTGTTAGCCCTAACCCTTTGAGCGCTGACCTTAACCCTCTGAGCCTTTGAGTTCTCTGACCCTAACCCTCTGAACACTGACCCTAACCCTCTGAGCACCGACCTTAACCCTCTGAACGCTGACCCTAACCGTTTGAGTTCTGACCCTAACCTTTTGCGTGCTGACCTTAACCCTCTGAGTGTTGACTAAGCAAACGTCGAGTCTAGACAGCTGAAATGAAGTTTACACAGTTTGGCAAAAGTTGTGTGAAAAATGTTAAGAGATTATTATCAGGGATCAGAATGCAAAGAAATGCACTAGGATACTAGGATAAAAAAACAACAACTGCTTTGCTGATAATTGTAGTTAAGAAAACATTAATAGTGTTTTTTCTGTTAATGTCTCGCCCGGGGACTGAGTAAACAAATATTTCACACATTTTCCAAAGTGATAAAAGTTTGATCCACAAAATAACAGCTTTTTTAGTCTTTATAAATGAAGCATCCAGCTGTGCCATTATTAGCCAAACTGTGACCGCAATCGCTAAAGCCGCTGGCAGAATTTCACAAGTGATTTACAAGATCCTGAGAATATTTGAGAAAAATTTGGAGAGTAGTGAAAAATTATGTAAAATCCATATTATAATAAATACAAATAAAAAAAAACAAAAATGTGTTTTAAATTGTCAGATATGTGAGAAAAACAGTAATGAATAAATGATGTCAAAAATGTTCACAGCTAGAATCATTTGGACAAATGCAGTGCAGATGTGCAGTATGTGGACAGCATGTGCAAATGTTTCAAAGATAACTCAAGACAGGAACAAACCGAGCTCATAAAACCGGTTTAAACTGAAATTAAAAACTAAAATAGATGAATTTTGATAGAAAAACATATGGTGGTGCGGTGTGTAAGTGCTTCTTGTGAGACATTAAAACAATAAGCAGACAAATGGAGCCAAGATAAGAAGAAGAAAAAAAATGAAATAAAAATCAATAAGACATAAAAACTTAAAAAAAATTAAAAATTATATAAATATTTTTTGGTCCTAAAATGAAATAAAAGAGTAATAAATATCACTTAAACGACAGGTATAACTGTTTTTCATGGGGCATTAAAACCATAAAAAGCAACCAAAGCCAAGATAAATTACGGGAATAAAACACAATAAGAAACAAAATAAAAAAATACCAAAATTACATAAATATTTTTGCGGTCCTACCTTGGAAGAAGCTCTTGACGCGGAGGTAGGACACGGCCAGGCGCAGCACGGAGAGTTTGTCCAGTTTGGAGATGACGTCTGGGGGGAAGGGGAGCAGGTTGGCCAGCCTGTCCAGCTCCGCGTTCAGCCGGTCCCGGTGCCTCTTCGACGGATTGGTCTTCTCATTGGCAGAGGACGGCTTCCTAAGAATAGCAACAATAAAAATGATATAGTGTAAAACAAAAAGTATAGAAACGCGGTGAGAGGGGAGGATAGGGTTAAGAAAAGTTGGCACAGAGCAATTGAAAGGCTTTGATGGGTAATTTTCTCACTACACACTGAGCGGTTTATACTTGGAACCGCTTCAAGAACGAGTAAGTCCTTTAATTGTTTAACTTATTGGGGCTACTGTTAATGGAGAAGTAATTATACACAAGTTAAACAGGCAGTTACAGGCGAAAACATGACAAAATAACATCAGTTTTGTTTTATGAAGTACTTTTGATATCGTGGAGACTCATTTCTGTCTAACACATTTGCATCATCTGACAAGCAATTTCTATTCAAAGGCTTAATCAGTTGTAGTTTGGTTTGAATCATGTTTTTTTTAAGATGTCGGTTCACTACACAAGTCAAACCACACAGACACATGCCCGAATAAACCACATTTTCAACTCTCTGCTTCCAAATGTGTTGCTCAGTTTATGTTTATTAATAGTTTGAAACTTATGCTCACCACAAATTAAAAGTAAAATTAGCCAATGCCAATTTTCACTTTCAGTTTATTATAATAACAAATGCTATAAGTGTAAAAGTCAGGTCAGATGTGCAGATAAAATAATGCCACTGAGCTCGCCAACACATGTCTTAGCGTTTTATCAAAAAAAAAAAGTTCAAATAGTTGCTCACAGCTGAGTCGATTAACAGTTTGCTTTTGTATTTTCTTATGTTTAAAATATGGGTAATATTTAAAATCGTACCAAGGCGAGAATACGAGCAGAACACGTCTCCGGTACCTGCTCTGAACTATCGATTTGATGGGAAAACAGCAAACTTTATAAATGCCAAAAGCCTTGTTAAAATGCCACTGCCCTTTACAGGATCTAGTAAATCCAAAGAAAATGTTTAACGTTAAGTCTGACTGACAAAATAATACGCAAAACATGGGATGATTTCAAAAAGATGGGAGCAAAACTGTGTCAGATAAAAGTGAAGAGGGGCACAGCAGCAGAGTTATGGCATGGAAATCTACAACTTAAAACTAAACGCTAAATGTGTTTCCGAAGTTAGAATTAACCGAAAAGTCACCGGGATTATAAAGAACAGCTGAATCGACTCAGAACTTAACTTGTGATGTTGTGATAATGATGCAAAGACCTAATCTGTGCCTATAAAAAAATAAATGAATACATTTGGACTGGCGACTTAAAGTTAAGAGGCAGGAGAAGTAAACAGTGAGTCAATACTTTGCTACAGTTCCATCGGTTCATTATCAGTGAACGGAGTTAGTAGCATTGCATTAACGGGGGTCTTAACTGCTTTTGGATGGGCTTCCTCCTCTTTCTGCCCGCATACATGCAGTCTCCAGGAGGAATCATGACCGTCCGGCGCTCCGTGGAGGTAACAGGTGCGCTGCAAAGAACACACAACTTTACATGGCAACGAGAACAAAGTTTGAGACTATAGTAAAGTAAAAGATAAGACATGCAAACTGTAAACAGCAGTTCCTGTGGTTTATATTATTGGTATTGGTTGGCAGCTGCTCCTAAAACTATTTACAGACTTTATGCACTGAATAAGATCAAATAAATACTTAAGATCCCTTGACATTTAAGTGAAATAAAACACAAGTGCACAAAACTTGGTAAAAGTTGCAGAGGAAATTGACAGTCCAGGTTTTGGATACTTAAAGACTCACTGCACACTACAGTAAAAGTAACAGGGGTGCACACCAATCAAATATTAGCAGAAATATTGAAATAATCCAGTGATGATGTGGGATAAAAGTCAATATAAAATCATATTAAGAAAATGTAGTCCAACAAAAATGAGTAAAAGTGAACGCACTAACCCAAACGCAGGGTTACTTTGAGTTAATTCCAGTATAGAGCTGTATGAGGAGTCATTCACTTAAAAAAAAAAAAGAGCCGCGTGTCCGAAGATGCACTGAGTGGACTGTGCCAAAGGATAAATCCAGCAGAAATCAAATAACAGGTCCTTAGTCTGCATGCGCGGATGTTTTGATGAGCTGTGGAGTGCGAGGGGCAGATGTGCGCTTCTGATGCTTTATACCCAATTGAGTCGCCTTCTCCACTTCCTCGCGTTTCAGGTGGTGGATTCCTCTGAATGACATGTCGAGCTCTTCGCACGCAACTCTGCCTCACAAACAGCGCGCGGCCGGCAGCAGCGCACACACCGGAGCGCGCGCAGGCTCACGGCGCGTTCAGGGGACGTGCACGGGTGGGAATTTTCAGTTAGAGAGAAGAACAGAGGAAATGCATTGTGTAAAACTTGCAGCAGGAGGGATTTACCGTGTTTATTCACAGTGTTTTGCGTACACTGCGTAAAGCACTTTGGTCACCCGTTGGTCAGGTTTTAAATGTAAACGTCACACTTGATCGGAATAAATCTGAAGCTTTTAAGAAGATGCTGTTAAAGATTGTTTGTATATTTTGCATTTCTGTACTTAAGTGTGCGTAACAATAAGACACAGTTTGATGTAACAGTGCCAGACTCTCCATGCGTAAAGGCAAAGCTCTCCATCACAATAACATGATGTAACCAGACGCCTCTTGGTTAGATTGATATAAATGTTTTTTTGCGCGTAACTGTTTTTACTGACTCTTTGAACGCAGCGTTGGCCCAACCCGACCCGAGCCCACAGAAGCGCACAGTCCGCACACACAAGAAGGAGGGATCTCACGCGAAGGGCAGCAGACGCGCACAAACATCCCCGCGCTCACAGAGAAGCCATCCTCGTCCGACGGCGCGCGAGGACCGGAGGGCTTTCCTGCGTCACACGGACCAAGATTCAACATTTTACAGCAAAAAAAAAGCAGACTGCGAGTGAACACGGGGGAGCTGTGGACGTGCTCGGGTCGTTTAGGGTCACAGCGCGCTTTGTGGATGTGGTTTGAGACGGACTATTTTGGATAGACGTGTTTATGAGTTGGATATTGACTCGAGAGAAAGGCAGACGGGATGCGTAAAGCTGCGCGTAAAACTGATCCTTTTCTCAATCCGGGGATACATGTTTGCTTAGCCTGAATATTCAAGGTGATATTGATTAACAACGTTATTTTTTCATAAACCATCACCAACTAGGTCCCTTTATGATAGTCAAAAAGAACCAAACGCTGTGGTTTTGACTCTGCTTTTGCGCCTAAATACGCGCGTTCTGTAGCCTAATCCAAACCAGTGAGCAGTCTTAAGCCCATTACAGAAGGTGAGGTAATATATTGTATGATGGCCTACTATTGGTGATAAAAATAGACGCGTTAGGCTGCAGCTGGAGCTCGTGCCACGCGCAGCCGCTTTCACCATAACCACATGAAACAAAGTGACAGCAGCACTTTGCAAAGCTTTTGTGTTTCTCAAGTCTAAAGTTGTTTATGTGTGTTCATTCATTTCATCTGGGGTTATACTGTACACGTGTTATGTCAAATATGATATAATGTAATAAAGTGGAACAAAAAAAACAATCCTGGTCTTTATGAGTTGTGGTCATTATACTGCCCCCTAGTGTTCAAATGTCAGAATCAGAATCGGAATACTTTTATTTCCATTGTCAATGAACACAGCCCACAAACTAGAAACTTTCTTTGGTGATAAAGTGCAACATAAAAACTGAATAAGTACACATAAGGGCATGCATAAAGTTAAAAAAATATATGCTTAAAAATAAAATAAAATACTTAGAAGTAAATATATACAACAACATCAGAACAACAATGACTTATTAAGGTGACCGGTGTTGTAAAGTGTCCAGTTTAGTGCAGATTATATGACAAAAGCTGTGTTTCAAATCATTAGGCTTCATAGTAACCACTGAATATTGCATTTTCTTGCCATAAAAGGTTATCTAAGTTATATTAGGTCCCTCTTGGAAATCATGCAAAGATAATTCAGTAACATGTCGGTGAGTTATTTGTCTGTGAGTTCTTCTCCAGGCAGCACTCAGTCACCTTCATAAGAGTCACGTGGTGTGTATCACAGAGCTTATTCAAATCATGTGTAAGTAAATCTGCCTGTAATGACAAACTACAGTCAGGACACTCTGAATCTAAGTCAAGAGGACAGTTATGTGTCCACCTTCACAGCCGTGTTTGTGCAAACCATTATCTCTAATAATATCATGGCTGTAATGTAGCAGTCTAATAAGCACTGGCAGTGGTAATAGTAATGACAGACAGTGGATGTAGACTTATCATTATCAAATCATACTTAACTAACAGGTTTGGATGGATAATACTAGGCTATGAATTCTTAATAACAAATAGAACAGTAATAAAACTGTACATAAAAAATAGTCCAAAATGAAACAGATAAATCACTATTGTTGTACTCTCATGTAGTACAGGGCTATAGAGGAGTCAGTTTTGGTGAAACAGCCTGTCCATCATTGCATGTTATTGCTGACAGGTGGAGGGAGGGCACTGGGAGGTCCTTAGGCCCCGTTAACACTGTCAGGAGCAGCCATTAAAGCCACAGGGAGCTTTGGTATCAATGTAAATCCACAGGCAACACTATCTGAGCGGCTCCAGATTAGCCTCAGCTTATGGCATGATTTACGGGGCAGGAGCGAGCTTCTCACGCAACCCACCGCCCATGCATCTGCAGACATCTGCGACATATGTGTGCAGCTCTGTATCATGATAACAGCAGGACTGCAGGGTCGACAGGTTACCACACACAAGTATGCATATTATACACAACAAGACACATTAGGACAGAACTACTCTGCATTTATAATTCATAACCTAAAGATGTTTCATTATTGTTACAGAAATGAGTTTTTAGATTTTAGTGTGTTATGATGTCAAACTCCCAGATGAGGGGCAGGAGACAGTTTGTCCTGTTAATTACATTGTACTTTGCCATGAAATATCTAAAAGGTAAATTTACTACTGTTTAACCTGATGATTTTTATTAGTGACTAGACCCATTAACTTCTTGTATTAAAACAAAAATGAGCATTTTCACAGTATTCATTTCAGTTACCGCTCATCTGTTTTAAATATCATTGGCCTATAGACTGTTGTGATGTCATCTGAAACCCTGCGAGTCATTCCTGCACTGAGGCTCTCACTACCAGCTCAGGCCTGGTTATCTTGGTTTACATCATGTGAGGTATAATAATCAACTCTCACTCTACTACAGTTTACTCCACCACTGTGACGAGGCTGCAGTAGGAATGAGAGTGTGGCAGTTGGTTTTGGGTGTAGCCTAATTGCAGTAATGATATTAATGATAGCAGTGGTGCAACAAAAGGTCCTGCAAGAAAAGAAACAAACCATTTTAATGAATTGTGTACTTTGAGGTGTCATATAAAGAACTGTACATGTGTGACAAAAGCATACACGAGTACATGCCTTACATGCTTTACAAGATTACAGTACAAGATGGTAGCTTTGTTTAGTTTTTTTAGATAGCAATGTAAAAAGTAGTAGCGTAATACTGGTACTTAGATGTAATTACAATATTACACATATAACAGTAGCAGAGGAGCAGAGGCAGAACACAACAGCCTACACTCAGTATTTGGTTGTATAAAGTATAAAGATAACACACATTCTTCTTTTGTTACAGTAATTCTTGGTTATTGTCCCAGGAAAGCATCCATGTCCTAAATAATAATAACGGTTAGACTTTAGACTAGATCCATTTCCTGACAACCGTTTCCATGACTCCAGGCTTCCTTATTATTTGAGTACATTTACTTGGAAACGGCCCTGTCTTGAAATAGAGATTTACGAACTTAAATAGGCTCTTTCGATAAACATGTGGTGTAGACTCTATGCACACTCAGCCTGCAGTAATGAGAGAAATGAGTCATACACAAAGGAGCAGGTGCAACAGTGTACAGCTCCTATTGATTATCATTATGTATTAAACACAACACGATCAATGCAAAGATCGAAAGGCTAGTGCACTGTATTTACACTAACACACTGATTTAGAAGGATGCTAGTCTTCACCATTCAGTAGAGATGTGTAGAGCTTTTTCAGGTCCAATACCGATTCCCATACTGTCTTTAAACATCTGCCAACATCAACCAATACCAGTGCAAGGACAGAAACAGCATTTATTTCCTCAGAACAAAAATAAAATAAGACAGAACTGATCCAAATGTGTTACGTGTCTGTTATCTATCCCTCAAGTAACTGCAGAACAGCTTTGTGTAAATGAAAATTCAACATTACATCAACATACTGTACATGTCCAGCCAGGATATCGACTGAAACGATATTTGCGAGCTGATCCAGCAAATGTTTCGGTGTCAGTGCCTCCCTGTGTCGGTATGCGGGGTTTGTTTGTTTGAAATGAATCAAGAACATTCAAAACTATGTACACA
Source organism: Periophthalmus modestus (assembly GCA_019594935.1). NCBI lineage: Eukaryota > Metazoa > Chordata > Actinopteri > Gobiiformes > Gobiidae > Periophthalmus > Periophthalmus modestus. The sequence continues at coordinate 16,314,246 of JAIEZT010000021.1, forward strand.
CTGAAAGACAAAAGGATCATTATGTTCACAAATGAAAGGACAGCCAGGATGTGAAATAGTGTTAGTGTGGTGTAGCTCACAACTCCCCCTAGTGGTGCACAGTTTTATTTTATATGTGTCTGTTATGTGCACACAGAAGTCTAGGCTACTTAAACAGCCAAACTAGGTGATATTTGTGTCAACTACGAGAATTTTGAGTGTGACTTTTGAACCAAACAGTCGTCCAAAATCAATATAAATCATCTACTCCGTCGATTATCCCTTAAGCCCTCATTTATCCCTAAAATGAGGTGTCTGCAGCAGCTCTGGAAGTGCGAGCGGGAGGGCGTAGCTGACCCGTGTGAGGGGAGGGTGGTTCCCTGTCTGATCTCTGCTGTAGAAGTATAATCCATTACAGACGAGTTGTTAATTGAAAAAGCTTGGCTGAAGGGGTCTCTTTGGGACAGAGCACACAGCTGTATTCACCCTATAGGACCTGCGCACTGCCCCAGTCATTCAAGTACAACTAATCAATCTGTGGAAAAATTGACTTAGTAAGAAGGTTGTTTTTTAAAATGAAAGCAGTCTGAGGATACAAGAATATAGTTTTCTCTCTTAAATTGTGTAAGTATTGTGTATGTGCTCTCTTATACAAATTTACCATGTCTCCTTTTACCATTTGTCCAGCACGGCAATCTGATAAAAGTCTGCAAACCACAAGTGTTCATTAATATCTACTAAATGTTGTGTTTCTTGTGTTTAAATGCTAAATGAGTCACTACTTACACAACTGCAAAAAAGAGTGACTGATCAGATGAGCGATTCCTCTCCTCCTCAGACATCATCAGTGTGGTTTTATGAGCACTTTCAGTCTCATACTGAAACTTTCACGTTGCCCATGTCGATCAGCTCTGTGGATTATCTTTGGATGACACTCGTCAGAGGGTCAGAGGGGAGATCACTGAGAGGTTGGCTCAGTTATGTTCTGCAAAAAAAAAAAAAAAGAAAAAAAGGGACAGATCTACATGTCCTAGTTTTTCTATCTCTCTCCCCCTGTTTCTCTCTCTCTCTGTCTCTCTCTCTTGGTCTGTCTTTCTCTGTCTGTCGTCCCCCACCCCCCTCCGTCTGACTCCATCTCTCTGTTCTCCTTTCTCTGTCCTCTTCTCTCTCCCTCTCTCTGTCCTTCTTTCTCTCCCTCTCTCTCTGTCCTTCTCTCTCCGTATGCCTCGCTCTGTCCTCTTCTCTCTGTCCTCCTCTCTCTCCCTCTCTCTCTGTCCTCCTCTCTCTCTCCCTCTCTATCCTCTTCTCTCTTCTCTCTGTCCTCCTCTCTCTGTCCTTCTTTCTCTCCCTCTCTCTCTGTCCTTCTCTCTCTGTCTCCCCCTCTCTCTCTGTCCTCCTCTCTCTCCCCCTCTCTGTCTCCCTCTCTCTCACCTTTCCTCCCTCTCTCTGTGTGAGTGAAAATGAGTAAACTCTTTACCCAGAAGTCCTTGAGTCACCAGTAGAAGAATGGATGATGACAGACAAACACAGATCTGGATCCAGCAGCTGTTTTGACAGCCTTGTACAAACTGTTTGAAGCAGCTGTAATTTGTAAAATGAGGGTCTAGGTGAACTATGTGAAGTGTTTTGGCAGATTTGTAAAATAAACCCTTATCTGCTTGATTCATGTTGCATCATCTGAAATATTCCATAGTATAGCATTAAACATATTTATCTTCATTAATTCAGTTGCAGATGTTTTATTGCTAAAACACCCTGACAAACATGCATGACTAGAAGGGTAACCTCTCCACAGATCTGACTTATAACCTGGTCAGGTGGCATCACCTGCTCATTTCCATAGAAACAGATAATGCCACGCTGTGAAACATCACTAGCAGAAATATTTCCATGGAGACAAGGAGGTGTCCTCCAAAGATGAAGGGAAAAATCTGACTTCTGTATCTTCTCTGATCCATGTTCTCATCAACTTAACAGACCTGTCATTAAAGCCCCACTATGGAACTTCTTTGTCAAAAAACAGACTGAAACAAAAGCGTGTTTTTTCATTATGGCCATGTTCATTGCCCTGAAACAACTCGTGCTTGCATCTCCACAAACCTGACTCTTACTCGGTCTGGAAGACAGCCTCGTCCTCCTTGTTTCTGTGGAAACGTTGTTTCTTACAATAACATTTCACAATATGTTTTAAAACTCATCTATCTCCATGGAGAATGTTCTGACGTATGGCTTTAACTCTCTATTTCCATGGAGTCATGTGGTTGATTTCCCACCACCAGAAAGCTCCATAGTGAGGCTTTACAACTAACACCTTTATTTCTACATGACAACTGTGTTGACAGTTACAAACAACAGCATCACATTAGATCAAAACCTTCTGTTGGGAAAAACTATCACAGGGGAAATTGAATGAGTCAGTCCATTTGCAGCCGCACGCCACAGAAACACTAATACATCCCAAATGTACGTTTTCTTATGGTCCTGAGTCCTGAACAGAAGAGCTCAAACTGCACATTTCTGGAGTTACAAGTCTGACCTGACTGATGCTTTTCATTAAACGCTGTAGGATCCCTGTCGCCTGGATGTCTCTCCAGCCTTTGGCATTTATTTATTTCAACAATAACTGACAACTATTTGGTTGTTTTTCTGTGCCTGGTACGATGTCTACTGTACAGCTGCACATCAAAGTGTAAAGATGATAGGGAAAGCTGGTACACTTGAGACTGTTAAATCTATGCCCTCCCAAAAGTTACACAGTGCATCTTTAATAATAGTTTGCTATTTTGTTAGTTTGTTTGAACAGTATAATCTCTGAACTCAAGTGTCAACAAAGTAAATAAATAAGGAAAACAAAATGTGAGATTGCTGGGTCTATGCCAGGGTTTAGGTGTTAGTGTCAGGGATTATGACGCGCGGGTGACGCAGTCATTTAAGACTTCAAATAGGAAACCTCTGCCATCTTGTGGACGAAGGTAGCAACTGCATCATTTAGTCATTTGTAATAAATAATAAAAAGGTCGAACTCTTTGCTTTTGGTTTGATATTATTTCTTATGCTGGATATGTAAAAACAAACCAGGCCCGGTGGAAATTGCAGCTCAGTGCTCCTCATGTACATAAATGCCATAAAAACACTGGCAAAATATTTCAACTTTACAACTTATAATAAATGATCAGAAACATTTTGTTTTGTCCACATCTCCGCGTCTCTCGTCCCAAATTTTAAAAAACAACATATTGCATCATGATTTTTATTTATTCATTACAGAACAGTTACGACTTAGAGCCATCTGTTTTACAAAGTGGTTCATAAAAATCAAGACATAAAAACGACAAATTCATTGGAGTTTTACAGTTTCAAAATCCTTCAGTCTCCTTCATCAGTGCACACGATCCCGTTTTAAAGCCCACGCCGCGCTCATACTGGAGACTAGTACTAACCATTATTATCACTGATGAAACAATCCTTCATGTGGCATTTGTGCAATTCTTACGCTGTTTCTCACATTATTAGAAATAAAAATAAAATCTCTTATTTAGCCATGTAACAGTTTCTTTATGTGTTTCCCTTTGTAACATTCACAAGGCCCTGGAACCTCCCTCTGTCTGTCCCAAAATAATAACGATAAAAATATTATACAACAAAAGCAGTAACTGTCAAACTCCCAGCATCACTTAAGATTAAAGAGCCAGTATTACACTTTTCTGATCTGTTATAATGTTTCCTCATCACAAACAGACCTGGAGTTATGTTTTGTTTCATTCACATGTTTAACAGACAAACCCTGCAGATTTAGAGCTCTTCTCTCAAACAGAAAACACACTGTTCCACTTTGTGATGTCATCATGTGGTAATACAGGAAGTGCTCCATTGTGCTTTTAAACTTCATACACCTTCAACAGAATCATTTGGATAATTTCAGCCCTGGAATTGCCAATCTCTACTGAACAAAAAGTAAAAGGAGCTGTTAACTTGAAAACTACCACTTCATGACATCACAAGGTGGAACAGAGCATTTTGAGCTTTGGAGAGTTACTCAAACATGTGTGAATGAAACAAAACACAACTCTGGGTCTGCTGAGGCTGGTATGAGGAGGTAATAACGCTCCAGCATAGTTAAAAACGTAATATAGGACCTTTAATGTAGCATTTTTATATATGTGGGCGTCTTTTTAAAATATGCTGCTGTTGTTGCCCATGAAGAAAGTTTGAATGTGAGCCGGTCAATTTGAAATTATCTGAATGATTAAAAGTAACACATGACCTAAGTGTGTCCCCAGTGTCCCCTTTCTTGCAAACTGTAAACGATTTTGATTTTGAAAAATAAAAGTCTAATTACCCAATAGTCCAGATGATACACATGTTTGTATTATGCTCCAGATTTGCATAGCAGCATTGTTTCAACATTCCACTGGCACATTCACAACATTTAAGGTAATTCATGTTTTTATCACCCAGATTTGTGCATTGTATAGTACCAATGAGATGTGTACCATGTGTCACTACTCTACAGAAAGCCAAACCTTTCCTTTAAGCAGCTCTTTCCACCTCTTTTGGTTTGAGACACTGGGACTGAGAACATTGTGATTAAAGTACGTCCACCTGCTTGTTTCCTTTTGCTCTGAGTACCTCTGGTTTCTGTGCTACCTTTTGTTGGATGAGCGAACCTGGTGTCTCATCCAGCCGGTCGGAGCTAAAATAAGACAAAAGCAGGACATTTATAAGTGACTATAATTAAGATTTCAGGTCATTTTAGTTTAAAAACTCACATCGAGGCTCAGCTGCTTGTCTTGAGTTGCTGGCGCTGCTGCCGAAGGAGGACTGGAAGTTGTGGATGGTTTCTTGAAGGATCTGCCTTTCTCTGCCCTAAAACATCAGATATATTGAAGTTTAAAATAGTATGGTATTCAATTAAAGGTCTTATAGTATGTGAAACTGACTCTTCTAATCTTTAAACTTTTAGCCCTGTTATAAAGTTGAAACCTCATTTAAAAACAGACCTGGAGTTGTGTTTGTTTCATTCATTCATGTTTGAGTAACACTTTATTATTAGTCTGTACATCTTCAAAGCTCAAAACGCTCTGTTCCACCTTGTGATGTCATGAAGTGGTAGTTTTCAAGTTATGGTTTATGGAGTTTAAAAACACAGTGGCGCACTTCCTGTATTACCACATGATGACATCACAAGGTGGAACAGAGCGTTTTCTGTTTGAGAGAAGAACTAAATCTAAACCTAAATCTGCAGGGTTTGTGTGTTAAACATGAATGAAACAAAACACAGCTCCAGGTCTGTTTGTGACGAGGAAAACATTATAACAGATCAAAGTCGCACAGTGTGGCCCTTTAATGAAAGTAAATGGTGAAGATGTGATGTGAAGATGAACTATGAAACATGTCTGAGCCTGCTTAACTCCATGGAGACATCACTGTTTTTTTTGGAATGTTCCACATTATGTCATTAAACATGTCTCTTACATGGAGACAAGCAGGTAACACCACAAGGCAAAGTTACAGGTCTAATCCGTGGAGAGGTGAGCGCACTCACAGTAAGAATCTATGTTTTCCAAGGCATTTTACTGCAGTAAAAGTGCTGTAATTGAATAAATGCAAGATAAATACGTTTAATAATGTCATACTGTGGAACATTCCATTGCACAAGCTCTTATGTGTGTAAAAGTTTGTGCATGTACCTTCCCTGCGTTCAGCTCCGATATCGCAGCTAAAATCTGCTGCCGAGGCCCGTCTGTTTTAATGCCCAGCTCCTTCAGGTCTCCATCAGTCAGAGTGAGGAACGCCTCCATGTCCACCTAAACAAACAAGAGGCTTTAAACTAAACACATCACTGTTTAAATCTTAGTGTCAAATCATACAATACCTCCTGTTCTTCAAATATAGGCTGGTATTTCTCCAGTGAGAGCTTCTTGAGGATACTGGACAGCTCATCTGAAACAGAAAAACATTTCATTTAACAGAGTAACAGGCGAATTACTGGTCAGATCTGTGAGGAGAGGAATAGAGATGAAAATGCATATTTTTTTTAACTTATTTTTGAGCAATATAGAAATGTAACTGAATTCATTAATGTTATTTAGACTGTGCAACATGTAGGAAAAGCAAAAACATCTCTATGGTATCAGTGCATCTTTAAGGTATTATTAATAATTACACCTAAATTACGGCTAATAATTTTATTCCTTGAAAGTTAAAAACTGTCCTAATAATATACCCAAGCCCCTAGTCTCACCTTCATCAGTGATAGTCCCGCTGCTGGACCCCCCGCTGCTCTTGGACCGTGGGTGAGAGGAGGCAGAGGACAGAGAGTCTCCGGGCCCAGTCGGAGGCTTCGGTGTGGGGGATGGGGATGGGGTGAGAGTGGGGGACGTGCTCTTGGAGGTGGAGGAGTTTCCAGACTGAGGCCTCTTCTTTAGATCTATTTTCTACCAAGATTAAAAAGACATCAGTGAGAAAAAACAGCTACTGATGAAAGCTGAGAACTTGGAATGTTCCACAGTATGCCCATAAACGAAGAGATATCACCAGACCGTCCAGCTCATCGTAAAAAATGCACGTTTTTCAAGGCATTTTTAAGCAATAAAAACACCTGTAATTGAATAAATGCAGGTGGATACGTTTAATGCCATACTGTGGAACATTCAGTGGAAAGCAAAAATATCTAAATGTTTAAGTCTGTCAATCTATATTCATTTTTATGAGCATCTAAACATTAGAAATACAATATGATGAGCATACCCTCCTGGAGTGTGCTTCTGAGGTGACCATGTTGGAGTGGGCGTGGATGTCAGGGAGGGTGATGCTGGGCAGAGGAGGGGCCGAGGCTGGGATCTGGACTTGGTTCTGGTTCTGATGTTTCTCTGGACTTTGAGGTTTCACTTCAATTAAACCTGCTGCTCTTTTCCTTTGGGCTGCGATCTGAGAGAGAACACTGTCTGCACTGCCCCCTGGTGGGAAAAGAGGTGAGTGAGAGGAGAATAAGAGCTGTGTTATTGGGATCTCGTCCTGAGGTGTGCTTAGGCGCTCCACCAAGTTTTAATGTATGTTCATCTTTACCAGTGTTAAAGCTGGAATATCTGATTTTCACATCACAGAAGAAGGAATCTGTCTAGATCGTCTCTCACACCCTTTGGCACATCATTAATATCCACATATATACATTTTTGCTTAAAATTAGCAATGAGTAGACAATGATTTACCGACTTAAACTCTGAACACAGCGATCTCTGGAGTGTTTGGGGAGGCACAGAGTACTTTTTACAGAGGATTGTTGAAACCAGCAAGAACAATGCAAAAATATAAACTCCGGGTATGTTTTAATGATGGGCAATGGTTAAAATGTCAAAAATGTCACATTTGCATATTATGTGTTCTTAAGGTGTCCATGAAGTAGTTAAGCAGCCAGAATAATGCATAATATATAATGTGTTGAAAGACAGACAGAAGGCAGAGATAAAGAAAGCAGAGCTGAAAAGGAATTTTTTGGGAGTAACTGATTTGGACAGCTCATGTGGTATGTCTTAGAGATAAATTTACTGAAAAAAGACAACAGTTCATAATAAACAGAGGAGAGATTCATGACTAGAATGTGGTTTCAGCAAAATCATGTTTGACACAAAACACACAGAGTTCTGGGGGGCACCTGATCGGTTGTGTGAGTCCCGGTTGAGTCCTGCGACGCCGTTGGAGCCTCCAGACGAGTGGGGCGAGTGGTAGTGTCCAGAGTTTGACGGAGAGGTGGAGGACGGCCCTTTGTTTATGCTGGGGAACTTTATGGAGCGATTTACAACACGACTGATGGACGTCTACGGGTTAGAGTTAGGACATAAAAGTATAGGTTAGGACGTATTTTATATTCTTAACATTTATAACTACTATGAAATATGTGTCAGTTAAGAATAAGTATAACAAATTATAGTAATATGCATTTGAGTAACTGTGTGTCTGGGCCTCTAACAATAATTACAATATCGATTTATCATTCAATACATGACAGAGGGAACAATACTTTTTGGGGTCAGTATTTATTATGGTAACAGTACTTTTTGTTTGCACTAGAGTTTTGATTATTTTTCTGTACTAAGATGAGATTTGAGCTGTATAAGGTTGAATAATAAACTCCTGTGACTCATTATAGACACAAACAAACTACTTAAGTGTTGCATTATGTTATTTATGCTTCTTGGTTTGGTTTCAATATTATTATTTATTATCCATATTTACTTCTATCAGACATCAAAATGTGATATCATGACAGGCCTATCTGTGCCTTGGAGAGTAGTATAAAGTATAAAGTTTAAAATATATAGTATAAGTGTGTTGTTTGTATCTTGGGAAAATGTAATTGGAATGTGAAAAGGATTTAGTATTTCATAAATGTGTCATTAAGTAACCTGTTTAAATATATGACAATTCCACATTTGATACTGTGTGTTTTGCTGATTTGCTAAAAATCAAAGTTATGTCTAAACAGTTATATCAAAATTTGTATTACAAGGTTAGTTAATTTTCTTCGGTCATTAGTCAAACAAAAAAAAGTAAAATAACAAAACATTTGGGCACAGCTGCTGATTCACTCACAATGTCCGAGTTCCCGCTGCTGTTGAGTTTTCTCTGGGGGGGCATGGGCAGGCGGGGGGGTTCAGTCTTGCCCTCTCGGAGAAGTCTGGACCGGTCCGAGTTCCAGGCCTCAAAGTTCGATGGGGGCAAAAACGGAGGGATGACAGCTTTCAGCTTGTCGTTAGGGAGACGCGTCAGAGGAGCGCCACTTCTCAGCTTGAGAAAAATATAAAAACAACTGACTGTCAAAATATAATGGAACAGAAAACAACATTTACAAGGGCAATACCAGTGTTGACCACAGTGAAACATATGTAATAGGTCTGTAGAATGTTCTGACATTGTTTAACATAAAATATAACAATGATGTCGTCACAAACTCCTGTACTTTACTAAAATGGTTTTTTTTTATTCTACATGTGATGATGTCATACTCCCAGATGGGACAGGGGCCAGTTTTTCCTGTTGATACCATAGTATTGTAATTTGTAAATTAAATCCAAAAGGTGAATTTACAAATGTTGAACCTGATCATTTTTACTACACCCAAGAGCTCACTGTATACAACCAGAATCTGCATTTTTAGAATATTAATCTGATCTGTCCTTGTCTGTATTAAATATGAGTAATATACAGAATGCTGTGATGTCATTTGAAACCGAGAAATACTGTCCCATATTTAATCATGATGAAGGAGAAAGAATGGAAAAACGCTTTATAAATGTAATTAATTTATAAACTTTACTTGATCAAAAACAGAACAGCATTTCTGTGTATTTTTACCACTGACATGACAAACACAAGCACACGCTGATTCTGTGTCCAACTACTGAAGAAAAACTGCACATAAAAATATAACCCACAATTTGTCCTAGAATATATTTTTTTAGAATCCAAAATCCATAATTCTCAAATATGTTGCACTCTTATCACGTCTGCAAGCCATGTTAAAGCTGTTGTATAATGCAATACTTTGGAACATTCCAGGCAATAACATCTCCATAGGGACAAGTTTCAGGTCTTAAGCACAGAGAGCGTTCTCTGTAAGGATGCATGTTTTTGCAAGTTTAACTGCAATAATAAAAACAACTTTATTTTAGTTTCTTTTCTGACTGAAATGCTACACAGTGGAGCTTTAAGTTTTAGCATTATAGAACAAAACAAGTCATACCATTGTAGTTATTAAGGGGTCCTCCTTTTCTCTGCCTAGTCCTGTAAAGAAAAGCAAACAACCATATCACCAAATTTCTCTGTTGACAGAACGATACACTTCCAAACTGTTATTCATTCCACTTGTATCTTACCGGTGTCTTTACTTTTAACAGCCCAGTTAGCGCTGGTGTCGGCCCCTCCAGCCGCAGGGCTCGCTGCTACGGAGCCATTAGCGTCTGCTGGAGGATTGCTATTATTATTGGCCCTCATGGTTGAATCTAGTGAGTGTATGACATCATCAGGGAACGGAGCGAGGCGATTGGTCGAGAGGCCGTGTCTCAGTGTATGAGTCAACTTCAGCCTACGGAAGCGGTTAGACATCCGACTCCACCAGGACTGTTGGCAGAACGGGTCAAAAATAGATGCTCAAAATCACATATGTTGGATCTCACTGTTTTTATTTTAGTGATTCTTTTGTTCTCTTTATGTTTGGTACTTTTAACATTTAATAAATATTTGAATTATTTAAATAAAAACGTTGCAAGACATAGACTGTATATATAAAAGGAAATAGCTAACCTGCTAGCCGACTCCTTCAATTCTGGCTCCAATTCACTTTACACTGGAAAACTGTCGCCCCTCTCTCTGTAACTGCTGCTGTCAGACTCGTCATTTTACTCTTAAAATGTTCATATTAACCCACTCAACATGATCCTGGTATTTTTATTTCACTACTGTGTCCAGAACTCAAGATATGAACATTAATAACAGACCAATCAGGCGGCATCTTTGCCCGAGATAGTGTTAGCAAAAGGCTTGATTGACAGCGTTGCTAAGCGCCCGCTCCCTGCAGGAAGTAAGGGGCATTACCTTTAACAGCCTCGCTCTGGATTGGCTCTTTGGTTGCTATGATACTCACGGTCAGAATTCCTAGTTTGGAACTCGGCTCCAAATTGGCCCCTGTAACTGTGAGGCTTGATGAGCTTCATTTGACTGAAGCCGAACGCTAAAAGTGATGTCACTCTCCCTTAATCCATTTCTTTATACAGTCTATGGTTGCAACATTGGCTTAACTCAAACTGTCCAGTGGTTAAATCCCAGTTCTGACATGTTACCAAATGTCTGTGTAAACTCTCCCCTCCTCTTCACGCTTGCTATCTCATCTAAGGGTTAAAAATGTCTAAATGAGTGCACCTTAAGCCCTCCTTTGTCGTCAGGAGGCAGTGGGACGTGGTTGAGAGACTGTCTGCTTTTGGAGCGAGCCATCAGGCCCCTCCCCCTGTTTTTACTTTTATCTTTGTCCACTTGCATACAGACCGAGGCCAACAGGCGGACCAATTCAGTGTCTGCAAAAAACAAGAAACACATATATTTAATGAAGTATATAATGCAATAGTTATGGTTCTAGTTCACTGTATCTTGTTTTTATATTCTAGAGTTTGAGTCTCAGATAATGGACAGACATCAGTGCTGTGTTTAATTACATTTGCAGCTTTCTAAAAGGTCTTGTCTAGTTCTCCTTAGGTAGTAGGTGTAAAAATATTAAACATATTTACCAAAAGTACCATCACTCAATGACATCTACCTGGATCATTGAGGAGCATAACCAGATCAAAGGCAGTGTATCCATTCTTGGCCCGAAGGTTGACGTCCGCACCTTGACTCAACAGGTACTTGACAATGTCTTTATTACTGCAAAACAAAGAAACCACTTCAGTTTGGTAACCTTGTATTGTATTCCATTCAGCTAACTTCAACCCTGAGAAACTGACACCTACCCGTGATATGTGGCCTGCATTAAGGCGGTCCACCCATGTACCCCATCTTGTTTGTCGATATCTGCTTTCTTCTCCACCATCAGTTGCACCACCTCTAACTGTCCGCTCACAGCAGCGATCATGAGAGGCGACGCTCCCTCCTGATTGGACGAATTCACCTGGGCGGGATCCTCCTCCAGGATTTCTTTGACAAGCTGAGAGTTACCTGAACAAACAACGCACTATTACCTTAAAGTAGACACCTTATGTATTCTGTCATTGGCTTTTAAATCTGCTTTTAGTCACTTTTGCACCTGTGTGTTTCAACTTTTTGGACATAAAGTCTAAGGTTGGAAACACACTTCCTTTTCCAATATGGTATTTAGAGGTTGGAGGGGTCAAATGGACAAAAACTGCATCTCCATCTCAAAGAAAAGACTTGGTTTGAGAGGAGAGTTAAAGAAGCTATTTTTGTTAGGAAAGACAATCCCACTTTGAACAGGAATGTGGCCTTAGACATCATCTCTCTCCTAGTTATACCTCCATCCTCAGACCTATATCTAAACAAGGAAAACAATAGTGCTATCCACTGTGCCAAAAGGTGTGAGAGCGTGCATTAGGGGCCTGAATGATTATGCAAAATATGACTCGGGCACAGTTCAAACTTAAGGTAGTTGATTAGATCTAGTCAACAAACAGAAACTGAAACAACAAACATGAATGCTAGTTTCAGTGTAGCTCCTCCCTTCAGATAGATATAAGTCCATCAATAATCTGACCAGAACTGAAGAAGCGGCTTGAATGAGCAGCGAAATGTCTTCACTCTAAACACTTTTTGTCCAGTTGACAGATTTGAATTTTTTACTATGGATCACACCTGGATGACTGAGGGATTACAGAGACACTCCTGTGACTAAATCAAAATGAAACCATTAGGCAATTTGAGCCATGTGTTTGTTGTTGTTCATTTATCATCATTTTTATGTAGACATAAAAATAAGATACTGTTTCGCATAACTCCTCAAAGTCAGTGCACAAGTCAACAGCAACGTGTGACAGCTGGATTCTGTTACACAACTGTCTGGGGGAAAATGTAACAAAATTATTTCTGAGCGCTCAGAGAAGACGACTTTGTGAACAGGATTCATCAAACGTGTCAATGAAGCAAAACCCAACTCCAGGTGTGTTTTTTGATGAAGGATAATGTTAGATTCAAAGCTTAAAACATTGCAAGTGTACACAGTATTTATGATCACATTTTGTCATCTAAACCACTGGCTCTTAAACCATGTACCACCAAAGAAAAGATCTGGCTTTCTGAGTGCCACCAGATCTAAACTAGGTGTAGAACAGGACTATTCCAGGTCTAATCTAGGGTAAACCAGGCTTAAAAGTGGACTAAATAAATCCCACTATAATTTTAAACAATAAATTACCAAAAAAAAGTGGATTAAATGAACTCTAATTTACGCAAACCAACATAATGAAGAGCTGTCCGAGTATCACCTGAAGGAGCTTGTGTACGCGCTCCACAGTTTGAAAAACACTGGTCTAAATGAAACTTTTCTACTTACCCAACTTGAGAGCACTGAACACGTCGGGCCTTCTTCTCTCATCGTCTGTGAGGCAAGAGAGAGAGAAGGAGAGAAGTGATAGAATAAAAAAAACAAACTTTACTTGGCCAAATACCACAGAATAACACAGTGGGGGGCTGTGTACACCAAAGACTTCAACATTTACACAGCACAAAGAAATACAGGCTTATCACCCTAATACTTAGCTTTAACTGTGAATTTGAGTAGATTCAACTGGACTAAAACACCTATCAGATACTTAATGAAGTGAATGAGCTAAAAGGTCAAACTAACTTTACTTATTTTTGTGTTACTTCAATATTTCTAACACTGTTTAAGCTTTAAATTAGGCCTTTTCAGAGCTTTTATCCATGTTATAGTTGTTTCCTCTTCTCATTTACCCTCTCAACATTTTTGGAGTGATTCATGCACGTTTGAATTATCTTTAATCACTTATTTTCAAGACACCATCCTGCCGATCTGCCCCCGTTTATACATACATACACGTCATTGTGATACACGTAGAATTTGACAGCATCATGTCGTCTTTTAGTGTAGTGTAGTCTTTTTGGAACAACTGAAATGTGGTGACGTCTATGGCGACATGAGTTCCCACTGGGCACCGTAGTATTCTAATGCAGAGGTTCTAACTTGTTTCTTATCAAGTCTTTTTAGATAACATAACATAATGATCCACATGCAGGCCCAAGCAAAATGGGTCTGCTTTAAGGTGCTTTTCACAATTTTCACTGCGTTTATTTAATACATTTTTCTTATCTGATTTGAACATCTCCTTGAGGCTACAGTTTTCTGAAAGTGAACCAATCAGCGTCAGTTTATTCATCCAGAGGGTCAAAAAAAACCTGCACATAGTGATTTTTTATATTGGTTTGGACAGTAGAAAACATCATGTATTGAACACGGGGACATTTATTGTATTTAACTGCTAATGTGAATGATTAACTTATAATGTAATTGTAATGAAATGTGTATTTTAAAATGTGCCCAGGGACTGTAGATGGAAAGTAGCAGGAGCTGAATCTGGTACAAATCATTTTTGACAAATAAAGAATAAAGAAAGAATAATGAGTATATATAAAGTAGATCAGAACCGAGCTCCCACCCGTCTGCGGTCGCACAGTGGTGATGGGGTCCAGGTAGGCCTTGAGGTCCCTCTGCTTCAGCTGCATGGACAGTTCAAACGCAGTCTTTGAGAGGACATTGACTCTGTCAGGGTCAGCTCCCCTCTCCACCAACTGCTGAGCCACTGCCACCTGCGGAGGACACATGAAATGTTTTCACTTTGAGACAATTTTTACATTTATTACACTGTTTTCGGTCAATTTTTAAACCTTCACCATTATTGCTGGGTAGATAGATAAGACATAAATCAGGATAAAGGAACTAGTTATTTTTATGTGTTATATTTAAGGGTTTCAGCTTCCTGTTTTATGCAACATTTTTAGGACATTTACCCACTCAAAAGATATAATATTTTGTTTTTAATTGTTAATCACTATGACAACAGTCCTAGTTTTTTGTATGTTCTTTATACTCAATACTTTACTGGCTTAACTTCTACACTTAGCTGTAAATATGTAGTAGCCCTGCTTGTGAAACCTACATACAAACATATGTGTAGTTTAAAGTTTTGTTTGTTTCCAGTGTTTTCTGATAAAATGATGTTTTTAAGCTGCTCCAATAATAATAAATTAATTAATTAATTAACATCTCTGTACTTTCCAAATAATTGTGTAGTATCATGCTCAAACTATTCAAATACATTTTCTTTTGAACCATTTTGATATAGTATTTAACAAAAATCCTGCTGATGCACATATAGTGGGTTCCTTAGCCAGATCTACCTTCCCACTGAGCGTCACGATCATGAGGGGGCCCCAGCCGGTGGTCTTCTGGGAGAAGTTGACGTCAGATCCCCACTCGAGCAGCAGACGCACCGCGGCCTCATGCCCGTGCTGTGACGCCACCATCAAAGGCGTGATGTCCATGAACTCTCTGCCTCCACCGCAGCCTTCGATACTCCCAAACCCAGAGCCACTAAAGAGACACAGAGAGAGAGAGAACACACAAGGAGGACGGATCACTACCAGTGTTAGGCTTGATATGGGATCTATTATGTGCTCTTTTTCTATTTCTGCTAAAGGTCAAGGCCAGTCTAAAACTATTCAAGAAAGATCCAACTTTGTCCTAGTTTATGTTTACTTTGTACTGATATGTCTTCAAATGAGATATGTAAAATACAGTTTTGGTACAAGTTTTAGTTTTGAAACACTACTATGTCTGAATGGCACTAAACCAAATTGAAAACTAAGGATTATTATCTTGTCTGATAGAATGCACAAAACAAAAACACATGTGATAATCTGTTAAATTACCACAGTATAATCTTAAACCTTAGTTTTGACCACAGCTTTGTATTTCTTCATATTACAGCTTCAGAACTGTAATATATCTATCACCTGTTGTTATTGTTGCCATTGGAGACCACATCAGCAGCCACAGCGAGGTGGTCGTAGTCGTCGACGTAAGCCCCACTCTCCAGGAGGAGTTTGACCACATGAGTGTGTCCCCCGCGGGCCGCCATAGCCAGGACACTCGCGCCAAGACGGTTACGTCCATTTATCTCTGCTCCATTCTCCAAAAGCATATGAGCAACTGACAAGTGACCAAACCTGAAGAAGACAGAGACGGATGATGGACACTGCGATGCACAGTCTGAATGTGTACAGAGGAGTTAAAGGTGCACTGGGAAACTTTTATTGCACTTGCTTGTCTCTTGGAGATGTAGGTGCTTTGTTGGAATGTTCCACAGTATAGCATTACTTATATATCTTGCATTTGCAGGTTAAATAAAAAGCATATTGTTTTACTGTGAGTGGGATCAAATTCGACCTGCAACTTAGAAATACATACATTAATGCCATAGTGCAGAACAATCAAGGCAAAGCAATCATGTGTCCATAGAGACGGAGCCCCCGCAGAAAAGTTACACAATGCTCCTTTAACATCATATTTATACATATAGATAGATTTGTCATATTGCAAATTTCAAAAGAGACAGAATGTTATAATTGAGTGTCTCTGTGTAGAAGAACAGTGTAATAATATAATGAGCATACATGTTTTTATGATTAATAAATGATTATGTTCAAATAACATGAAGAGGCTACACGGTGGGGGGTCAGACATCTACAGTATCTGGACAGTAAACTCAAAAGTACTTCTCTCCTGTGCCTCATAGACAGATCTTGAGTGTAAAGTAGTCTGTGAGTCTGTCAGAGCCCACCTGGCCGCCTGCATGAGGGGGCTCCAGCCGTAGTTGTTGCGGCTGTCCACAGAGGCTCCTTTCCTCAGGAGGAACGGACCAGGCTCTCGTGTCCGCTGGCCGAGGCGAGCTGCAGGCCGGTGTTCCCCTCCTCATCCGCGCAGTCCACCGGCACCAGGGACCACGACATTTCCGACTCTTTGGGGGCCCCGGGCTCCAGGATACTCCGAGCGGTCTCATAATCCCCCTCGTCACAGGCGCGGAACAGTAAAAGTGAATTAGCGCAAACCCCGACATTCATCTCGTGTGGATCCCAGGACCATGTCTCACCACGGGACCAGCGGACTGTTACTCCTGTCCCCGCGCGTGGACGGCATGACGCACCTAAAAACACTCTGATTTAAAGTTTAAAAGTTTGTTTCCTGTCATTAATACTACAGAGGAGTTAAATGTATTTCGAATATCACTTTAAGACGTTAAAGTTCATAGGACAGTACAGCTGCGCCCCGGTCCCGTTACTTGTTTTGGAATCTGAACAACTGGATGATCCACTTCCGCCCGAACCTTTCACAATAAAGTTTTGTTTTGGAATCTGAACAACTGATAGTCCACTTCCGCCCAAACCTTTCACAATAAAGTTTTGTTTTGGAATCTGAACAACTGATAGTCCACTTCCGCCCGAACCTTTCACAATAAATGTCAGTTTGGCTGTAAAGAACCTACAGTACTGTGTTGAAAGCATAGACTGTATAAAGATTATACCATATACAGTCTATGGTTGAAAGACATGCAGATAAAGAGCAAGAAATGAAATAATTTTCTACATAGTTTATCCATAAAATAATAGATTTAAGATTATTTTTGATTAACAATGTGGCATGTAAAAAAAACAATCATGTCATCTTTAAATGTTGTTTGGGCTCTATGGTAAACTTAGACTACGTAAACTAGATATTTAAAGCTTTAATATATAATAATAATAATAATAATAATAATAATAATAATAATAATAATAATAATAATAATAATAATAATGAAGAAGAAGAAAAAAATCAACAACAACAATAATAATCATCATCATCATCATAAAAATAATTATAATAAATAACTAGTGTATATATATATACTTTAACCACATTTTAACTATACTTTAATCTCATTTTCGCTTAAATGTTTTAGGTGGGCATCTTGTTTAATTACTTTTTTTTTCCATACATTTGATCAGTCAGCTCTTGAGGCAATCAATCATGCATTCAATGACCTTTTAGCACCATCAAGTGGAATAAATATTAAACTAAACTACTCTTAATGACCACCAGATGTCACTGTCAGGTTTTGAGGGCATCTGCAGACGTGAAAGAAGACACGTCCCAAAGTCCCCGGATGTGCGGTACATATTGGGCACACACGCGCTCTTCCGTCCCTTTCCTGAAGCTAACCCACGTTGGTGGCGCCTATTCCTGGCTCACCGCTGTTCGCTTGATTTATCTCCGAATAAGTCGGTCAGGAAGTATCGCAATGGTATGTTTCGTGGAAGTAAAACATCTATAGTGATTGTTGTCTTGATTATTCTGCACAATGACCTCGGAGATCTTAAATAAACTGGATAAACGTAACCCCAAACCGGCTGGCTAATGTAGCCTAGCCATAGTCCGAATTGCTACGCATATCCCGCCTGCATGGTTTACTCAAAGTTTCCTTTACATTGTAGCGATATCTTTAATAGGTGCTTTATTTCACATTTTAAAAGTGTGTTTAATTGGTAAATTAAAAGCACAAATCGAAGTAAAGGAGCACACGATGACATTTAAGATCATTACATGTTTCAAATGTGTAATTGTTCTATCAAAACTTGCCACATTTTCTATTATAACTATCAAATGCCATTTTCCCGATTATCATTATATCGTGTGCAAACTGTGTTTGTTGCAGGCTTTCAAAGACTCCGGCAAAGCACCTGTGGAGGCTGAGGTCGCCATCCACCGCATCCGCATCACTTTGACCAGCCGCAACGTCAAGTCTCTGGAGAAGGGTGAGTCCTGTTTTCATCTGGTCAAACTGAACTTCACGTGAGCTGTGAGGACACAATATTTAGACAAAATTATTGTGTTGACTTGTATACGCTATTCTGAGCCACCACAATTGTTTCATGGTAATTGGACTAGTTATTTGTTTTGATGATTAATTTTTTTCCTTTTTTCCTCCCAGTCTGTGCTGACCTGATCCGTGGAGCTAAGGAGAAGAACCTGAAGGTGAAGGGACCAGTCCGTATGCCAACCAAGGTATGTTGATTCATGCAAGTTTGTAATGTTTTTTTTTTTTTTTTTTCATCTGAGGTTAAATGAAAGCTAAATGAATGTAGCAGTTCTGTTCTTTGACTAGGCCTGTCATGTCAAATTTTGAAGTGTGATTAATTACTTCAGATAATGATAAATAGTAACATTGAAGCTTCTTTATACCACTGGTACAATAATTTTAAAGCGGGATGATCCCTTTTCTGAATTTATATTTAAAACGATGTCTTTTTTAGTAATGAGATTTGAGGTGTAGGGGTCAAAATCCCAAAAGTTGAGCAAATACATCTGTGTGGATCATTGTCATGATCTGTATTTATTGCTTTCATGACATGAGCTGTGAATTTGTGGCATTTAGTGAGTGAGTTACCAAACAGTTAAAAAATTAATATGACAATTATGTTTCTTCCTTAGACCCTGCGCATCACCACCAGGAAGACTCCCTGCGGTGAAGGGTCTAAAACCTGGGACCGTTTCCAGATGAGGATCCACAAGCGCCTCATTGATCTGCACAGTCCATCTGAGATCGTCAAGCAGATCACCTCCATCAGCATCGAGCCTGGTGTAGAGGTCGAAGTCACCATTGCAGATGCATAAACAATGCAACGTTTTCAATAAAAACGGAAAATTGAATGATTTTGGAGTACATCTTTTATTAAACATGCATACTTTAGTCAATGTAGAAATGGGATGCACATAAATCCTAGCTTTTTGTAGTAATAAAATATTTGCTCATTTCAGTAAGGAAAATGTAGCAAAATGGGGTTGGACTTGATACACTCACATGTAAATGAGCAGAAAAATTGATAAGTGAACATTGAAATGTAAATGCATCAGGCTATGAGCAATTTGTTGGAACAAGCAGATCAGCAGCATAGGGGCCTAGCACTTAAAAACCTACTGTTTCACAAACCATTTTTAATAAACTGATTGTGGTATAAAAGCAAATTCAAACAGGCCTCCAAATGGTGTTAAAGAAGATTCAATTAAATGCATTTTATTGTTTTAGTTAATATTAGAAGTGCCAAATACAAGGTGTACCCAGGTTGCTGTGGTTAGTTGCAACCTGAACACTTTTGGTCTCTATCATTTAATGTCCCCTAGAAGATAGTTGTTCTTGACTTACTTGATTTTTAAAAAGTTATTACCAAGAAATGTACAGAGGGCAGCCCAGTGACTCCAGTGTGCTCATCATGCCCTGTCTCTGCTCTGTCAACAGCTGCATTCAATTTAAACTAATCACATCCTGCTCCTGGTGCTTCAGTCCATGTTCAGTTCAGGAGCTCTCCAAAGTTTGTGAATCCAATTCGTCCTGGAATAGATTTGTATTTATTTATTTTTAAATTCATGTACTGACTTTGTGGATTCTTAACTCAAAATGAGTTCTGCCAATGATTTGATCATTGATGAAAGTGTCAATCACCAGCCTCTGGACATGGACATGACTCTACCTCAAACCACAACAACAGAAAGGGTAAAACATTCGCTTTTGGAGCAGTTTTGTCAGTTATTTGTTGCTTCAATCTTCACTCATACAGGCAAAAAAAAATGTATTCATGTTTTTCAAGGTTCAAGAGCCAAGTAACTCTGAGCCACAAACGATGAGTGTCTACCTCAGAGTGAGGCCTTTCTCTAAAGAGGAGCTCAACTGTTGTGAAGACCAGGTAGAGACATGCAAATATGACTTCATCACATTCAAGTATTTATGTCATGCATATTTTTGTCTCGTTTAGGAGTGTGTAGTGATTGAAAATGACCAGACCGTGACCCTGAACGCACCAAAGGGCTCTGCCACCATGAAGAGCAGTGAGAAGGGGGTTGGCCTGTCTATCCACAAATTTTCATTCACTCAAGTTGGTGTCATTAAAAAGCTTATAGTTTATATATTTGACCATATAAAAGTATTCTTTTATTATATACTCTTGACTTCTAGATATTTGGCCCAGACACCACTCAGGTCCAGCTGTTTGAGGAAACTGTCCAAAGTCAAATGTCTGATTTCTTGAATGGGAACAATGCTCTAATATTCAGTTATGGCGTCACAAATGCAGGGAAGACCTACACTATTCAAGGTATGTGCTAAACGTTATTGTTGTATTATTGTAAATGTTAATGTTTTAAATTAAACTAACCACATTTGTCCCTTAGTTGCAATTCGACAATGAAAAATAGTGAGCGAAATGTGTCATAAACATTAAGAACTAATCATTTAAAAAGCATATTGAACCTAGCATGTTTATTTTCCCAGCACATAATTAATGGTTATATTTTTGTATATACCAGTAATTCATTTTAAATATGTTGCCATTGCTGTAGGATCTCCAAAGGATCCTGGTATCCTTCCTCGTGTTCTGGACGCCACCTTCCATCACATCAGAGGACATCAGTACGACGCCATGGACGTCAAACCTCATCTCCGTAACGACGCACAGTTTCTCACCTCAGAGCAGGTCAAGCAGGAGAAGAGCGTGAAGGCTGCTGTTTTTGCCTCATGTAAAGAGGTGAAATATTTCGGCCAAGTACAATTTGTTTTATTTGTCTTAAGGCTTGTGTCTATAGCTTACACTTCTGCTGATTTGCAGTTAAGTTGTAGGTTCAATCCCTTAGCCAGACTATAATATCTAGAGGGGTTTTTTTTTTTTTTCATCTTCTAAATACGATGGTAGGAAAAAGTTTAAATACTTGATACCGATTTCAATATTATTTAATCTATTTTTGAGTGTTATTTTTAACTAAACAAAATCTGTATTGTTTAATATTTGGCCTTAACAAGTTCAGGAAAAGCTCAAGACCATAATAAAACTACTTCCTTCTTCCCACTACTACGAAAACTTTAGTTCTGTTTATGTAGTAATTTTTAGTGTTGATACTTTAGATTTTTTAGTTTTCTAATTGTGCTAATGCTATTGTTTCAGGAGAGCGATGCTTTATCAGCGTCCCTTAGAAGCCGCTCCTCCTCCTGCTCTTCTTTCACTGACGCTGGTGGGTTGTGTTAAATACTCATTGTTCTAATATTGATGGATTTTAGTTTGGCATTGTAGAAATCTATAGTCTGTAGTGTTTAATGGCCTGGTATTTAGCTTATAATAACAGGCAAGTCATTTTGAGACCTAATTTGGTGTCTTGCTGATGATGGATGTGAAAAATCTGAATGTTTGTTAGAGGGTCTTTACATAGTGTCTCATTGCAGACTGTGAAAACGATCATTTACTTGTAACATTATCCTTTTTGCAGTGGTAGCAGACGGCACAGTGAAGGGGGGTGGTGGTCAGTTTGCCTTGTGGGTCGCCTTCTTTGAAATCTACAATGAGAGCGTGTATGACTTACTCCAGCCGGCCCTCTGCTCCAAGTCCAAGAAAAGAGCTGCTCTGAGAGTGTGTGACGACGGCGCCGGAAACGCCTATGTAAAAGGTAAAGGTGCTTTTTCTTGTATTAAAACGCAGTGATTAAGTGACCTTTTCTACACAGTGAATTTATATTTATAGATTTGAGGTGGATCAACATCATGAATTTGAATGAAGCAAACAAGATCCTGCAGTATGGAAACAAGAACCGAAGTGCAGCTGCTACTAAAATGAACCAGTGCTCCAGTAGAAGGTAACGCCACAATACTGACACTAGAATGCAAAAAAATAATAATCTGTTTTGGTCATTTTGCTGATACAACAGTCCATATAATGTGACACTTTTGTAACTTTATATTTTCCAGCCACAGTATTTTTACAATGAAGCTGCTGAAGATCGACAACGATGCAGTGAAGGGCATTTCAGAGTAAGTATGTCATCATATTTCATCGAGCTTTTGAATATTTCAAACAGTCTTGCGTCACATGGACACTGAAAATGATCATTTTTAATATCGGAATTTTATTATTATTTTTTTTTATATTTAATTTACAATCTTGTTGCAGAAATAAATAAAAAAAATATATAAAAAGGTGATCCCCTGATTAACAAGGTTGTGTACTAAACCCTCTGTTAATGGCTTTATGGTCACTCAGTGTTTTCTAAGAGTCAAAGTCGTAAATGTTCCAAGTGTTGTGCTGAGGTTATCATGGTTCTAAACTCCTTTGTTTCAGGTTTTCTCTGTGTGACCTGGCCGGCTCTGAAAGGTGCAACAAGACGAAGACCTTTGGAGAGAGACTCAAAGAAGCTGCGAACATCAACAACTCTCTGCTCATCCTGGGAAAATGTATCATGGCTCTGCGCAACAATCAGGCCGACAGGTGAAGAACACGGGGCGATGAGGGTTAACTGATTTGTGTTCATGAGTTTGACTGTCATGGTTCTAGTTCAATGGATCTGGTTGAGTGGGCCGTAAATGCACAATGGGCATAGTAGAGTTTGCTTAGTAGTTTTTGAAGTATTTTATCTGGGCAGTTGTCAAACATGGGTGGGCCGACCTTTTATTAATGACTAGAGCTTGCCTTGGTTACAGGTGAAATTTGCATTATATGATATAGAAGTGTTGATTAAAATGGGATACACTATTGGTAACATGGTACAAAGAAGATAGAATTATTCACTGGACAAAAGGTTTAGCCACTCAAACTCCTGCTTGGACGACTGAGGGATTATACAAACATTGGTGGTTCTGATTTTGTGATGTGGTGTAATCAGGGACCATAGTTGCACTGAAAAGCTATTTGAATCATCAAAATCAGACATGACTCAAACTGTGTAAGCCTTTATAATGGTGTAAAACAAAAGGTAAAAGGGTCTAATCATTTTTGTATAAATGCAGATGACCATTAAAATGTTCCATTTCCCCAGATCAAAAAGCTGCATCCCGTTCAGAGAGAGTAAACTCACGAAGCTGTTCCAGTCTTTCTTCTGTGGCAAAGGAAAAGCCTCAATGATCGTGAACATAAACCAGTGCGCCTCCACCTACGACGAGACCCTCCATGTCATGAAGTTCTCTGCTGTGGCCAAACAGGTGATGGCTTCAGTGATTGTTACATTTGAATGGTCCAGTTTGAGCTGCACAAACTGTATTAAAGATCAAGTATTACCTTATGGGAAGTCATAATCTTACCCATTTTGTGTGATTATTATTCTAAAAGACAAGCAGAATATTCCTTAAGTTAATAACATTGCCTGTCTAGGGGACTGGCATATGGACACCAAGTCAACAAAGAGTCCAAGAATCTGGAATAGCCTCCATTATTAAATCATATCATACATGTACCACATCAGAACAGGCTTCAACACTTTTGTCATTGAACAGACCACCACCTCACCATTGTGCATAGAATAACATACACTGTTGTATGTGGGGCAGCAAATTGGGCAAGCAGGTGTATCGCTGCTTTATCTGTGCACATAAAAACCTTGACATCTTGCTTTTCCTTCTGCTGCCTGTAGGTGGTGCAGGTGATCCCAGAAAAGCCACCTCTCCTGTCTCCATGTTTGTTTGGTCGGGATGGGAAGCCCCTGGTTCGTCCTGGGACAGACAGCCCAGCCATGGAGAGTTACCTGTCTGAAGACGAGCTCCTGGATGAAGAGGATGAAGCAGATATGTCTGTCATGCCACAAAATGTAATATATTGAACATTAAAGCATAGTTGTAGTGGAGAGTCTATAATGTGACTGAAACCCCTTAACAGCAGAGATATAAAACTCTCCTGGTTTGAATTAATTGTATTGGTAGTGGCCCTAATTTTTTTATTATTAGAAACTCAGATACTAGAGACCTAATGCTCGACATTTCAATATCATTTTTGTACTTTTCCTCTTTTGAATAAGATGGATGCCTGATTCCAGCATTATGTTCCCACATGTTAATTTGCACTTTCTATAGGAGCTCCTTAACCTGGTTGAGAATCTGAAGATCAAGTTATTGGCTGAACGTCGGAAAAACTTGGTTCAGGAAATGGAAATTCGTAAAGAAATGGGAGACGCCATGATGCAGCAGATCATGGAGAGTGAAGAACTACGCAGGTATAACACAGCGCACATGATCAATGAATACATAAAAATGTCTAATACTTTTTAAATATGTTGTTGATTTTATTTGCTAGCCGAGAGATGGAGGAACTGAAGGAAAGCTACGAGGAGAAATTTGAGAACACTTTTGAGATGTACAAGGAGGCGATCAAAGAGCACGCTTATCAGAGCGCCATGAGGAATCTGGAAGACGACTATGTCCCACTGGACGAGTTTACAGCCGAACAAGAGAAAGTGGAGGTAGGTTTGTACTACAGTATCCAACATCATCCTGTTCTTCTCTGTCATAAAATCTCATAAAAAAAAAAAAAAAAAAAAAAAAAAAGTTTTTATTTTGAACCAGTTTGACTAGTAAATAAAAGGAATACACAGGTCTAATGTAAAACGTAATAAGGAAAATCATGAATAAAATCTACTTTTTGTCCATTTTACTTTCCAAAAACAGTGCACTTGTAGAATCGAGAACTTTGTGGTGTTCCTTCATTATATATTTTCTATATTCTTGCGATATTCATATTTTCGATCCCTTGTGCAGCCCTAAGTCCAAGTACCCACAGAGGTACCCAAGTCTAACAAAAAAACGATCATTAAGCATTTTATCAGCTTGCAAAAAAAAGCAGCTTTTCTGTTTGGTGTTTTTAAATTGAAGGCCATCATGCAGTCCAATATAAATCTTGACTCATACATGTGTGAAAATACACAACCCAACATGGACCACAAAGCTCCACTAATGCCCTGTGACGTGTTGGTCTTCACCTTGTCTCTTTGCAGGAGCTGAAGCGTCAGTTGGAGAGTGCTGAAGGCCGAGGACGTTCAGTGCAGACGACAGATCAGTCGACTCAGACAGAAGCATCCAGAGAGACGGAGGCAGCAGGTACAGCACATGTCTGATGTCTCCACGGTTTAACACATGACACTGGTCTCAAACTCAAGTGTAATACTGCTTCTTTACCAAATCAAACATCAAATGGTCATGAGGTGTCCTTTTTGTTTGGTGTAGATTATAAAAAAAAACTTGCCCAAACATTAGGATCTGTTTTTAATGGAGTGGTCACAAGTGAATGAGCTTTTTGGATTTCAAGAGGCATATTCTCACAGTGCATTAGTCTTATGCACAAAACAATAAAGTGACCGTCTCACACAGAGCTATGTGCCCATATGTGTCTTCTACTGCTACCATCCAGTGAAAACACAAATTCACTGCACCATTGGCAAAGCCGGCAATAATATACTAACAAATGTAAATTAAAGGTAAATGTAATGTGTGATTTGGAACCTGTGAGCTTCAGAAAATGACTCGGACAAAAGCAGAAGATCGGGAAGGCTCAGACGGTTGCATCATTTAGTTGTTTTTTTCAGGCATCATTGAAGTCAAAGACTCCTCTCCAGAGACCTGGTTACTGTCTCCTGTCTTTACATTGTCTCCTAGTTTTGTCATTGTGACTGTGACTCTTAAATACTTGTGGCATCGTCATCACTTCGTTAGTGATTAGCTCGACACGTATAGCTTACCACACCTTATCTGTGTTTAGCGGAGCCAAACGTATGGAAAACACGCGTACACAGGTCTCTTCCATCAACTTGAAACATACAGACTATTGCAGAATATAAACTGAGTTGGCTGGGAAATGTGCAGCTGTACATGTTCACTGCAACAAACGGGTATTTATCTGATCCCAAGTTCAGTGTACACATGCCACGTAGAACACACACAGACAAACATATGTTCAGGTTATGATCTTGATTTCTTATATGAAAAAATCATTCCCGACAAACCCAAAAGTGACTTTGATTTGGAAAAGCTGCTTATCAGCCTAATTTTCACAGTGGAGGATGTTTTTTTTTTTTTTTTTTTCCCCCAGCCTTTTCCTATGAGCAGACTTTAAGAGCATTTCTAAGTTCAAAATCTAGACGTCCAGGTTCAAGTCTCACTCACATTTCATTATGTTTATATTTTGGTTAGTGTTTGACATTTTTAAGCCTACTCAGGGACGGGGGGCTGAAAATGAGCCACACGTGGAATCATGCCACCACATATGCTTTTGTTTTAACAGAGGAGAGGTGCAAGAGGCTTTATAAAGAAAAGTCCGCTTTGGAAACCATGTGTGAGAGCAAGCAGCAGGTATTTGAGTATAATCTTTGTACATGTCTTTTCAGTGTTCATCTTTACTAAATTATTGCTTTCCAGCTGATCGTGTCACTGGAGAAAAGTCTGAAAGATCTCGGTGAGGGACACAAGTGGCTCACAAGCTGCTTATCAGAGACGTCACTGGAGGCTGAAACACTCAAGAGGAAAGCTGAGGATATGGTGAGCAAACGTCCACTCTGTTTGATGGCTACAGCTCAGATATAAGTATGATTTATTACTCCTTTGAAAAGCCACTGGTCTGATAAATTTACAAGTACATACAGGTCAGTTGGCACAAATGATGGCTCTTATCCTTCCATTGTGTCTGTATTTAGTGTGTGCTCTGATATATGTTGCTCTGATGCCTCTGAATCACTGCAAAGATGAGGCGATTGTAGCTGTAACCTCGGTGACCCTTCAAGAAAAAAGGG
Organism: Periophthalmus modestus; assembly: GCA_019594935.1. Taxonomy (NCBI): domain Eukaryota; kingdom Metazoa; phylum Chordata; class Actinopteri; order Gobiiformes; family Gobiidae; genus Periophthalmus; species Periophthalmus modestus. The sequence continues at coordinate 16,341,364 of JAIEZT010000021.1, forward strand.
AAATTGAAAAAATGTGGTGTGATTTCATTTGGAAGAATTGTATATCGTGATTATTAACATTTAAACATTTTGTCTGAAATGCAACACTTATGTATAGTGTTTGTCTGCAAAATTTAAAGTGCAGATAGATTTTCATAGTTCTGATTATTACTTTAAGCGAGTTAGAGCTTGGTTAGCACTTGTGGTAAATATCTGCTATAGTTTTACACCAGGCATGTGAGAGCTTGTGAAAAGTTTAAAAATACAGTACTTTTCAGGAGTAGTTAAGCAGGGTGAACTAGGGCCAACCTGGTAAAATATTGAGCAGAATCTTAAATGTTAAATGTAGTTTAAATTGTGCATCTAACCCATCATATGAACTTTAAGCCTGTCACGACACAACACATTTTGAACTGTGATATATTGAAGTAAATATAGACAAACGATAATACAGAAACTAAACCATAAAGCAGAATTATCCCCTAAAAAGTATTCATGCACAAAATTATTAAGCACAAACTGCAAATAAATAAATGCTATAAATAACAGAATGCAACACTTAAGTAGTAGTCATACAGGTTCATAATTCATCCTTCTACAGCTCAAATCTCTCCCCAATCATGTGAACGATAAGTCGATGTAGTAATTGGCGTGAGAGGCTGACTTTAAATGGACTTTTTCTATATTGACTGCTTTTTTTTTTTTCCCCTTAGTCTAAATCTCTGGAGGACGTCCTGCTGCAGAACATTGAAAAAGACAAAGAAATCGAGACTCTAAAAGAACAACTGGAAGAGAAGTCCCTGAAGAGCAGCCCAGTGCAGCTCAGGCCCAAACGCGGCCTCCTCGCCAACATCAGAGACGCTGTGACGTCACCACGAAACTCCAGCTCTGCCCGCACCCTGAGGAAGACCGCGAGAGCTGTCAAACGCTAACATCTTATACCATGCTTTTAAATGTAAAATATCGTACAATTTAAAGTGTTTTATGTGTGATTAATTTAAAATAAATTAAATTGCTCTTCTGAGTGATTGTTTTTTACTTGTGTGAAATGAGCACATCCACAGCAGGTTATTGTTTTAATGGCAAAAGTTACAGCACAAAAACTGACTGAAAATGGGTTTCTCCACTAATATATTGAAGTAAATTGTGATAAAGCTTTAGATGGAAGTGAATGTAAGAAATGTAATTTTTGCAGTAGAAATATTCAAACTTTTCTGATGCACAACACAATGCTTAAGCTGCAAACGGCTGCATCAATGTAAAATGTATTTTACACACAGATGTCACTGCAGTACTGACGTAATACTGACGTTATTCTGCCCTGCCCATGTCTGCCACAAATGATAAACCACTTTTTTTGCAGCGGCACTTTCAGTTAAGTGGGAACCGCTTTCATTTCAATGGAGAATTTGAGAAAAGTTTTGCAGCTAAAATCTGATATAAAGTAGGTTCATTTGTGTAAAACGTTTAGTGTTCATGAAACCAACAAGTCAACACTGCACTGACTCCAGAGGCTTTAAAACGGCTCTGGAGTCTGTATAGAACAGCTCCATGTAAAATAATCCAACCTGAACGACGATGGCGGCATTTCCACTATAAGGTGAAGAGTTATTTGCTTAAACAAGTGGCCAGGTTATGCACTGGATCCACATACACGTTACTTTTGCCAAGTTTCAAAATGTTACTGAGCGATTTAGCTTAAAAAATGAATATATACTTAATGAAACTTAAAAAAATTCACCATACTTTTTGCTTTTCCTGGAATGTTCCACAGTATGGCTTCAAACCTATCCATTTTGTCTTTATTAAATTGCAAGTGTTACAGAAACCTCTCCATAACCGGACTTGACTTTGGCCTGATGGCATCCCCTGCTAGTCTCCATGGAGATTCATATGTTTAATGTCACACTGTGGAACATTCTTGACATCACTAGAAAAGGAGCATCATTAATCTTGGTTAATTGTTTTGCTCAAGGGTGAGAAATCGTACAGTATCTTGGGTAAAATACAGTCCCCAGTGAAACTTGAGTCCCACGTGCAGCGGCTGCGTGAACCTGGCCTGGACTCGGTGTAGGAGGGTCATCGTGTCTGAAATACTGTAAAAACACACCACCCCTGCACCGTGATCCAGATATACCCCGATTTTAGACGAAACCGGACCCGAGACCGGCAACTGGACTTTGTTAAACTTAAACAAATAACCAGTTTTGTCAATACATAAAGCCCAAGATTTATCATTAAGTCCAAAGACACATTCATAGCTGTTTCCTTTTCTCTTTAAACTCTTATATGCGAGCGCTATATCCACCATTGAACCACTCCACTCCAACTCCCAGTAGTGCCGACCAATTAGATCCTCTCTGCTCAAAGCCTGCCAGTAGTAGTCGAATCTGTCTGGATGTTTTGGATATTTTTGATCTTCCGTCATCAGTGTAGCTCTTCTGTCCCCATCAGAAAGCATGATCTGTGAATGTGCAGAGTACGAGTCCATTGTAATTTGACATGAATATTTCAAAAAGTCCTCTCTTGTTTTCGGATCTGGTTGAGTTATCGCTTTATGAATTTCCGGTGATATTTTGGCGAGTTCTTCAGTTAGAGAAAGCTTTACGTTATCGGTTAGATCTGCCACGGCTATAGCCACTCGATCAAAAAATTGTATCGATTTTTCAAGTCCAATTATCGGCGCCTGCGTGTAGTCCATGGTTTGAATTTCATTGGATAAAACTGCACATTTGTGTAGGAAGAAGTTATGGTCCGGTGTTTGCACTAATGAGTTGAGTTCAGCTTGGGTTATCCTCAGTTCTTTAAGCTCAAATTCCAGTTTTTCCAAAAGCTGCTGAACTTTGTCCTCTTCTGCTTTTTGCTGTTTCCATATGTGTTGTTCCACGTCGTAAATTTTTTTATGAATGAGATGAATCAACCCGGTAAAGCTCTCTGTTGCAATCTCAACTGCTTCCTCTGCGTTGCATTTTAGATCAAGCTGCTCTTTCCTGATGCTCTCCAAATGCGTTTCTTTATTTTGAATACTGTGCACGACTTGGAGACGTCTTGCTTCTACTTCCACCTGCTTCTCAGCCCTCTCCTCTGCAGCCATCACTATACAATGCCCAGTATGTTGTTGGTCCACACAACAGACTCCACAAACGAGCGCTCTATCAGTACGACAATACATCTTCTTCACTTCACTGTGTCTGGTACAAATATTTTCTTGGATATTTCCCGATGGCATCATCAGCTGGTGTTTCCTCAAGGCGTCCGATTGGTAGTGAGGTTGTAAGTGAACCTCGCAATAGGAGGCTACACACTGCAGGCACGACTGGATAGCTTTTAGTTTCTTACCAATGCAAATATCACAAGTTATATCTGTTTTCTCAGCGGAGCATTGGCCAGTAGGAGCAGACTGGTATCCACTCTTCTCTAGCTGCTCCACCAAAACAGTCAACATAGTATTTTTAACCAGGATAGGCCTTGGCACAAAGCTCTGCCTACACTGTGGACAACTGTAGACTTCATACTTTTCCTCTCCCTTCCAGTGGTTTTCAATACATCTCATGCAGTAGCTGTGTCCACAAGGAATGGTCACCGGGTTCTTTAGTAGATCCAAGCAGATGGGGCACGAAAACGCATCAAAGTCCAGCTGAAGTTTGCTCTCCGCCATGTCTCTGCTCTGCGTTGTGGAGGTTCACTTTTCACTGTGCGGGTGGGTTGGAAAGTCATTGGGTAAAACTGGGGGCAGAGCCGTGTTGTTCCACCCATTTAACCTCGGCCAATCAGAGGCACCGAGCACAGGAACATTTGGAAGAAGATTTGGAGCCACTAGAATATTTAAAAGGAGCAGTTAGAGATGATGTTTTTGGATGTTTTTGGCATGAATATTATCAAAACAAGAAATTACAATAGTTATAATTTGGCAATATATATAGAAACACTGTCAAACAATGCAATACTCATGAGTTTATCTGTGTAAACCCTCAGTCTTTTGCTATGGATCAGACCTGGATCTGGATGACTAAGTTTAAATCTGTCGACTGGACAAAGAGTGAAGACGTTTCGCTGCTCATCCAAGCCGCTTCTTCACTTTTCTAGAAGCAGCTGTTGAAGAAATGAAGATGTGGAATGAAGATGAGAAGCGAAATGTCTTCACTCTTATAACGATTTGTCCAGTTGACAGATTTAAACTTCGTCTTTTGCAAAACTCAAGAGTGTAAGGTAACACTTATGGGGTACTCAGGTGAGGGGAACGTTGGGAATCACCTGAATAAGGAAAGGATTAGTTGAAAAGTTAGAATCACTACAACAGGTGAAAGAGGAGGCCAGCTCAAACTCCAGATATGGAAAAATTATGCTGGAATGTTTTCATATTTTTCATATTAATAATTATTATACATAAACTAATGCAAAAAGAAACACTTTTTTGGATAGTAAAAGCGTAAGCCATTTTCACCTACCCCTTATCTCCGCCCACTTCTCAGTATTTACCTGCAGTTATTTAAAAAAAATCAGATATGTAAAGTTCAACAATTAAAAAAAAAAAAAAAAAAAAAAAGTCCACCCATTTACTTCAGCCAGTCAGAGGCGAACACAAGAGGAGTTAGTGATAAGTAGAATAAAATTAAGATTAGTTGAAGATTTGGAACCACTACAATATTTAAAAGGTATCTATCTCTATCTCAAATTATAAATATGGAAAACTAAAACTGGAAAAACATATTTTTACATTTAATTAGGCCTATAGTGAGTATTATAGTGAGTACTACCTCATCTGAAAATATATTGGTCATAAAATGTTTTCACCTACCCCATAGTTCTGTCCATTTCTTTGTACTTGCAGTTATTTAAAAAATCATGTAAGAATAAAAAAATTATTTTAGCCAATAAATAAAAAAAAAATAAATGAAAGTCTACCGTACGTATGTCTCACTGCAGCAGGTGAGTGTGGACCAGTGGATTCACTCTGACACTGCATCAGATCAGTGTGTGGATAAAAAACAACTTTCTCCAGATAAACTCAGACAAGACTCAAGTCATAGTCTTTGGACCCACAGAAACAAAGAGAAAGTGTCAGCAGTCACCTCCAGTCTCTCTCTCTAAAACCTTCAAATCAGGCTAAAAAAAAAATCAGGCTAGGGGTAATAGTGGACTCAGACTTGAACTTTAACAGCCACATCATCAAATCAATAACATCTGCAGCTTTTTACCATCTAAAAAACATTGCAAAAATCAAAGTTAAACTGTCTAAACCAGACTTAGAGAGATTTATCCTGCATTTGTCTCCAGTAGGTTAGACGACTGTAACGTTCTGCTCACTGGTTCTCTCCAAACAAGCCTTAAGACAGAACAGTACATCCAGATAGAACACTGCTGCTCGGGTCTGACTAGAACCAGGAAGTACTTCACGCATGTGTCCTGTGTCTCTGGCTCCTGTGGCTCAGAGACTTTAAAGCAGCTCAGTGTGAACAAGTCTCTCCATGAACCAGCACCAAAGAACATCTCCCACATGTTAGAGCCACATGAACCATCTCACACTCTGAGGACTTCAGGGGACCGGCCTCCTGCTAGTCCCATAGTCAGGACTAAACATGGGGAATCAGTGTTTCAGTTTTATGCAACTAAAACCTGGAACAGTCTCCTGAAGATGTGAGACAGGCCTCGACTTTAACAATGTTTAAATCCAGGCTCAAATGATTCTGTTTATCTGTGCATATGACTGAAAGATTTTTAATGTTAATGTTAATGTTTTAATTTTAATTTTATGATGATTATTTATGTTTTGATTAGTTGTATTGTGATTTGAATGTCGTTCTTAATCTGTAAAGCACTTTGAATTATTTTGTGTATGATTTGTGCTGTACAGATAAACTTGCCTTGTCTAAGAGCTTATCAGTTCTCCAAGTTACAACAGGAAGTCAGCAGACCTGCTTTTTATTATGAAGCTGTTTTGTATCAATATTTCTATTTACCATGAAAATGTGAATAAATTATATATATTTAATACTAAATACCTCAGAAAAGTCTTCAAATCTGTATGTTTACATTAAGGGCCTTAGGCGGGGCATAAACTAGGCAAAAACATACCTCACCCATTCACTCGTATTCATTGACCCGGGGCAGATTCACCAGTTCTCTTTAAGAAGTCAAAGAACGTTCTCATGTGTGCACCATTTAATCCATCGTTTTATAAGCTCTTTGTCCTAAGCATGTCTTTACAGCAAAGTGCCCTCACTCCTTTATACACGGCGCTGTACACCTCTATAGCAGTCACGCCACTCATTTCACGCTTGGTATATGCTGAACACGCGTCACGCCGGTCACATCGGGTCGTCCATTATCTGGAGACCTCAGGGAACAAAAAGCCACAAATGACCAAGTTTGAACCAAGAAGCTGCACAGTCTTAAGTGCATGGCGCGTTCTTTTTTCTAATTAATGCATTTTACACTTAACTTGCTAAACTTAGAGCCAGTAGCGTGTCTTTATTCCCACCTTTTCATGTTGCAGTGTTTATATAGAAGCCTTGATGTCAGCACATGTCAACCAGCCACATACTGTTGTGTACTTTATAATACTACTGTAGTCACTTTGACCTGCTCATTTCAGTGTATACCCAAGATGCACCGGGATGGACTGATTTGACTATAATCTTCCACAGTATGAGCAGGGTCGCCTCCCCACAGATCTGACTTGTAACTTGGCGCAGTGGTGTCACCTGTTTGTCTCTGTAGACAGTATGGTTTAATGCCATACTGTGGAACATTCCAGGCAAAGCAATAACATTTCATCAGCATCATGGAGAAGCAGATTGTGGAACATCCAACAGAAAAAGTTACATAGAGCAGCTTTAATTTTGGAATATTGTTTTGACTTGTTTAAATGTACAACCATGTCTTACACAATAATAATAATAATAATAATAATAATAATAATAATAATAATAATAATAATAATAATAATAATAATAATAATAATAATAATAATATAATAATAATAATAATAAAATCACACATATATATTTTTTTTTTTTTTTTTTGGTGGAAGAAGTCGTCAATTTTGTTACTTAAGTAAAAGTACAGATACAAGAACAAAAAATACTCAATTAAAAGTATCCGTTTAAAAATGTACTTTAAGAGATGTAGTGAATTTTGTTCAACAGAAACAACTGAATGGATTTTTTTTTGGCTGTTTTTACCTGTATATTTTTGTTTGCTCAAAGTACAAACTTGTTCAAACCCTCAGGCTTTTCTCAAACAATCATAAATAATAAATAATAGTTGGAGCCGAAAGTACAGATGCCTGCTCTCAAATGTACTGAAGTAAGACTTTATATGCAAAGTACAGATACCTAATATGTATACCTAAGCACAGTACTTTACCACTTTTACTTTTGCAAAAGTAGTAAAGACTTTTCTTTGTTTTTTCCTTGACATAAAAAGACGTAAAACCAAGGTGAGGTATGAGGGATGTGCACAGTGACCCTGTACAGTGCAGTGGACTGAAGCGGCTCAGCTCTCACTCAGTAAAAGGACCATTGTAGTAGATCCAGCAGCTGCCTCTCTCCTCCTCTCTCCTCCTCCTCTCTCCTCCTCCTCTCTCCTCCTCTCTCCTCATCTCTCCTCCTCTCTCAACCCACTGATACTTAATGAGATTACATATACGCCTTATCCTGCGTCAGTAGCCTGCATACGGGTCAATCACTGGATTAGCTACCACCTTGTTTCAAACTTACACCACTTAAATACATTTTTCTTTTAGATTTTGACGCTTGTTTTGTCTCCAAAGGATGTTGAAGACTTTTGCAGGTTTTGAATCGGACAGGAGTGCAGTTCTGGGACCATGGGGACTTGGGAGTGAGCATCTGACCCTCGCCTGCTGAATGAAGCATCTTTTGGGGGGACAGGACGTGCAGAGGTGGTCAGACAAGAAGTAAACAGCAGACTTGTGGCTCGGACTGTCTGTTCCTCATGCCACTTGTAAATAATAAAGTGAGCGATGAATGCACGGTCAGCACTGACAAATCTTTGACTGATGCGAAAGCTCTGGTGGAGTCCCTGATCAAGGTACAGTGAGCTCTCCTATAAGCCACAGCATTACCATATGTACATCTGTCTAATGACTTTTATATGAAACGCACTGTGTTTGTTAAACCAGCTGATTTTTGTTTTCAATTCAGTACCATTTGTGTCTACCCCAAACTTGGATAATTTTAAAGTAATACATTAGTAAAAGCACTTATATCAAATGATCAAAATGTGTGCAAACTATGTTGACGACAAAAACTAAAATTTGAATGTGTAATTATCATCCTTACATCATGCTTTAAACATAATTGCTGAGAATAAAAAGTCTTTGGATTTACACACAAGTGCAAACATATTAATACTCAAAATAATACAAGTTATACAGATAATCCAATGACATAAATGTACCGATATATAGCAATAGCATGGTATTTTAGTAGTTGTACCAAACTGGACCTGTAAACACAGATATGAGAGCGTGTGTCCCCTATGGCTAAAAATGCACTCTATCAGTAACTGTTCTTGCTCCAATGAGTCTTTTGAGTTTATTTAGATGACATACTTTCACACTGTACACTATACCAGTCCTGCCACTCTCGCACTTTTACTTAACAAAAGAAGTGCAAGATAAAATAACATTTCTAAAGAAACTTGTATTTGGGCAAAAGACTGAACTATGCAAATAAGTAAATCTAGCTCCTGCCGTGTTTATTTATGTTGAAATGAATGGGCTGTATCTCACATCTATCTCTGACTTACAACTGGGCCAAAGCTGCGGCTGCACAAGGTTGTCATGGCTTATCCCGAAATAGATCACAGATAATGAGATTATTCATAACATTTCTTATTATCCCAGGTATTCCTTCTGGGCATGAAAAGGTCTATAAATAATATATACTGTATGATTTATGTCTGTAAAACTTGTGTCTCATTTTAGTGTGTTTATAAACCAACACTGCTGAATAAGCACTTGTGAGATTATATCTTATGGGATGTGTATGAGAAGTTCACGTGATCTCAGTCCCAAACCCAAATCAATGACTGTAACATGATTGAGGTCTGTAAAAAGAGAGAAAATATTTAAGGTACCTAATAATATGAGCCAGAACAAATGTCCTGAAGTGAAAAAGTACTATTATTACTATCACCAGGCACTTTACCGATAATAGGCTACTTTTGTGGCTACTGCAACCGTAGCTTCAATATTATATTCACACTATTGTTACTAGCAGAGGATATCAGACAGATAGTCCACGTGTTCAGAGGGAAAGAACAAGTATCTACAAATACAGTACATTATATACATGTCAATACAAGTGTGCTGAAACGCTAAAATAAAACATATCTAAACTTAACTGAACTGTAAATTGCACATGTTTTCCAGGTGGTAGCATGTCACCGTCACCTGGCCTCATGTGTGGGCGGCTGTACAGACTCTCTGCAGCTCCGGGATGAGCTCAGACAGACCCGAGAGAGGGCCCTGAAGCTGGCCGTGTCCATCTGCGCCCACCTGACCAAAGCTCTGAGGGACAAGAGTCTGCCCCCGGACCACCGACGCCACTGTGAGCTGCTCTGGGTGGGCTTCTCCTCCAGCCTCGAACTACTGCACATCGACATGTGCAAAGTCTTCAAGATGGCCGACAATTTCACACTGGCCAATAACGTCTCCCTGGTGCAGACAGGATTACAAGGTAAACTCTTATTTTTTACTAACAGTTGTGTTCAGGCTTGTCCCAGCAACTAAGGGCCTTAAGTGGGAATATAATGAACAGCATTTCATTTTATGGAGGCAGTTTAGATGAACATCCCGTTTTGTGCATTATGTCAGCCCTGTACCTGGTCTTCATGGTGGACCCGCCTCAGGCCCATAGTGGCTTGAGGAAGCTCCAGACACCCTAACACATGAATGATAAAAGCGTCCTTTTTGCAGGAGGAGGGAGTGAGGTGGCTGCCAGAGCTCTAAGTTTACCAGACCTGAACCAGGTAGAGAGCACAGCGCCCCCTGCTGATTTGGAGGGACAGGAGCGCTGCAGCCTGGAGCAGGACATCAGCCAAATGGATCACATGATCGATGATATGGAGACCAAGGTGAACGTGCTACGCTGGATGGTGGAGCCACAGGGGGCGCTGTTGCCTCTGGGCAGCACAGACAGCTTGTCTCTGGCCCTGCTGTCTGTGGACGAGGAGTGTCCCAGGACAGAGGAAGAACCCAAGCGCCTGTGCCAGCGCAGCCATGTGTTTGCGCTCATCCTGCTCTGTGCAGTGGTCGCTGTGGCAGCTACTCTGTCCATCTGCATCGTCCTCTTCACATGAAGGACACTGTCGCTCAAATAGTTGGAATCGTTTTCAGTTCTTTTAATTCTTATTTCTCCATGTACTGTAATTAAAGATTAAAATTATTTATTTTATTAAAATGTTCCATCTTTATGTACAGTAGGGTTTACAAACATCAATATCATGGACTGCAACTTTTGTCACCAAAATAAACTGAATCTGTATGAGGCGCTTGTACTAAAAACGGCAGATTCCTGCACTGACTCCACAGCTGCTGTATCCATTTGTCCTTTGCTGAATGACAGAATAAAACTACAGAACTGATGGATAGAATTACTCGGATTAAGCAGCTTTTAAAATATTTTATAACTAGACTTATCCAAAGAACAAGCTTGGCATTTTACAGCTGTTACTTTAAAGTAAAGTATTCTAATATTATTTAATGAAATTGCATTTGTTGTACAAGCCGAGTGATAGAAAATGTACATTTGGTCTGAATTAAAGATGATTTTGTTGTGGCTGTTTTACTGTGCTTATGTTCACACTCTTTCAACATCCAAACATTCAACATTCAACACAAAGATCACAGTGATCAGATTAAGTACAGTAAGTAACTTCACCATTTTATTTTGTGTTTTTATTGACCTAAACTACTTAAGACTTTAGTATTCTAGTTGGTACTACATCTACATATAACCAGCCTAAACACTGATCCTCATGTGGCAAATATCAAACATTGAAATCAAACCACAAAAGTCAACTTTTATTTGTTTTACTTGTACAAAAGTCATTGTAGCCACAGAGTGAACTGTTTTTCCTTATTCCATGACTTTACATGTGTTCAGCCCGTAGCCGAGGCAGGCCCATTCATTGGTCAGCTCCACGAAGTCTGGGTATGAGCTGAGACCACTCGCTACAACAGACACACGTGTTATATTTGGAACATTTCACAGGACACAGAGCACAAGAATATAATGATGAAACTTTAACTCCTGTACTGACCTGCCACCAGATTGTAGAGGTTGCAGTAGTTGATGCCATTGTCAAGGAGACTGGACAAATCATTCGACTGAGACTGGGCCTGTAGAAGAAGAGAATAAGACAAACTGTATCAAAGTGTACCAATCTGTGGAAATAACAAACTTTTATCAGTTATTAAAGGTGCAATGTGGAGATTTTCTGGTTGAGTTACTGCTTTGCCTGGAGCGTTACGATATTAAACTTATCTATCTCCATGGAGACAAGCAGGTTATGCCATCAGGCCAAGTTACCAGTCAGATTTGAGGGGAGGTAAGTGCTCACAGTTATCTTTTTTTTTTAGCAATAAATAACACCTGTAATTGCTGTAAGAGAGACAAGTTTCATGCCATACTGTTGAACCTTCCAGACAAAGCAATAACATCTCCTTGGAGACAAACAGACGCCACCAGAAAAGTGACATAATGCATCTTTATGTAAAACTACTACTTACAGTGACTCTGCAGCCCATAGTCAGAAGAGTGTCCATGAATTCAAAGCTGAGAGTTTCGGTGAGTCCGTCTGCTGAGGTGTGGTTCGCCATGATCGCCAGAGGAGTCACTGACATCAGCTGAGCAGAATTATCGGAAACAATAGGAAACTTTTACACTTTTAAATAATTACAACGCATGACCAGTGTTGTTTTCTTTGTGTTCATACCCAAAGCAAAACCTATTTACTTTGGTCATAAGATAAGATACTCCCTGGTTCATTTCATATGGAGTCAAAGTGAATAAACAGTCTATAAATGGGACATATGCAGGTACATGTAGTTGTTCTTTGTTGAATTACTGGGCTCTGTTCTAATCCTCAAATGTCAGTCAATTTATTAGATTGGTTTAACACAATTCAAATAACTATCGATGGTTTCAGTCAACACTAAAGCTTTATAACTGCCAATGTGCTAAATACATACATTTGAAGCTTTATACTAAACACACTGCGGACTGTAAATGTATTTGTACTTACATGGTAATGACAAGTTGCACATCCAACTTCAGGGCGGAGAGCGACTATCTGCTGCGCCAGTGCAGTGCTGATCTCTGCACATGGGGTCGCAATCAGCCTGGACAGAGAGGGGAATAAAGAGCTGCTTAAAGAAGACATTGTAAACCGCAATATTGATCTAAAATGGTCTAGTTAGAAACAGGTCCTGTTCAAAACTGCAGAACTCAACCTCTTTATAGTGGCATTTCACAGTAGCAAGACTTTCAAATATGTGTTTTTAGTGTTGAAAAATTATATGTTGAATAAATGTGACAAATTTAACTCTACAGGTATGACCCAAGGACTGCATGTTCTGAATAATCACAGTAAGTACAAGAGAAATGTGTTTAGATACGGGGTAAGTCAAACAAACATTCTCAGCACTAAATCCTCAAATGCAGGAAAAAAGGACTTTAAATTCCTTTGAAGTATTTGTAAGTATAATTGAGTGTTATTATATACTTATAATAAAAGTGTTATTATAAGCATTTTAAGTCTATCCTGAGAACACTCATGACAGAGACAACACTATCACTATTAAAAAGACCTCACCATATGGATCTGCAGAAGGCCTGGTAGGGCACCGGTCCTGCGACGGGGGCAGCGCTCCCAGAGCAGAGCAGAGCAGCCACAAGAGCAGCAGACAGCAGCACAGTCTTCATGTTTGTGGTTTGATGTGACTGAGTCCTGCTCCTGCACCTTTTATATGGAAACACCTCACAATCTGACGTCAAATCGATTAGGACGCTCGGACAGATTCACGGTCTTGTGGTTGTAGTCTGACTTCACGGTAGCATCAGGAAGCACAAGACAATAGAGTCATGGTTACAAGGGGTTTTTTTTTTTTACAAGGTTTTTTTGTTGCAACTTCAAAGAAATGTTTCTTACAATGAGTGTTAATCCAACTGAAGTAGCAAAGAACTAACAACATTGATTTAAGTTGTATTAGAGTCAATCAAAGCCACATTAGATCTATAGAGAGGTGACCATGTTAACAGTCAGAATACAGGCTTTTTGCAATATAAAGCAAATACACCTTGAACTAAATGTGAGAGGGATAAGTTTAATATGAAACATTACCGGCAAAAAGATGGAATACTCTCCATCAGAAAAGTGACATAGTGCAAAAGTAACATGGAGATGGGACTGATTTCTTATTAACACATTTACTCTTTCTGATTTAATATGTTCTGTTAAATTCATCTCTTGCAAATGCCAGAATCTGTCCTTTATTTTGTTTTGTTGAGTAATAAATAAATAAGACTTATTATTATTACTTATTATTTGAGATGCCTGGATGAGCACAATAATATATATGTATTTGAGGATATATATCATCTTAACGGTTTATCCTCTTATTAAAATAAATGTCAAGTGTATTTTGTTGTTAAACCTCAAAATTACAACAGCATCAATTATCAGCCAACACCTCTGACTAAGCATCAAGGTCAAAAATCATCACAGGTCACACTTTAATGAGCCTCTTTTTGTAAATCACATGTATGTATTTTAGTGGCACACAGTAACTCATGTGATACTGTGAGCGGAACAGCCTAAAGCATTTGACTGAACTCCTCTGTGTTTGCTGATGCTGTGGCGGACTATAGGTGCAATTACCAATTAGCCATAAGTAGTTGAGAAGCATGTTAGTGTCTTTACAACCCTTAACAGTGACCAAAGATCCTCAGCATAGTGTGATTGTGGTGTGCAGGGCCGGCCCAGCCTATAAGCGGACTAAGAGGGCCCTTAAGCTCCCGAGGACACACGAGGACCCCCAGGGAAGACCCTATAATATACATCGTATGCAGTACGCGCTGGGCCGGCCCTAGTCTTTAGTGGGCCCTAAGCAGAATTTGGTGTTGCCACATCTGCAACACTAAGCGAGCCAACCGAGGAAGGTCATGTTGACTCTTGAGAGCTTTAAGTCATGTTTTCATGTAACGTCATCATAAACATACCTAGAGTTGGGTATTGTTTCGTTCACACATCTGAGTAATCTGTCTATATCTCTAAAGCTCAAAATGCTCTGTTCCACCTTGCGATGTCATGAAGATGTCATGAAGCTGCCTTTTATCTTTAGTTCAGGAGAGATTGGCAGTTCCATGGCTGAAATCATCCAAATGATTCTAGTGAAGTGTTTGGAGTTTAAAAACACAGTGGAGCACTTCCTGTATTACCACATGATTATTATTAATATTTATTTTATTTGGTTGGGACAGTGCATGTTGATGAACAGACATGACCGTAAATACGCCGGATTATAGCCAGAGGCTAATTTCAACCCGTTGTCCCAAGGGCTGAGGTAGGTGGGTTAAGTGTTAAGTGTCTTGCCCAAGGACACAGCATTCATCTGTGAGGGCTGGAATTGCACCGCCAACCTTCAAGTCAGTGGATCTAACCACTCAACCACTCAACCAATGATGTTTATGTAGAGAGCGGGATTTGAACCGCCAACCTTCGGATCAGTGGACAAACACTCAACCTACTGAGCTACTGTCGCCCTTGTGATGATGACATCACAAGGTGAAACAGAGTGTTTTCTGTTTGAGAGAAGAAGTCTAAATCTGTAGGGTTTGTGTGTTAAACATGTGAATGAAACAAAAGACAGCTCCAGGTCTGTTTGTGACGAGGAAACAACATTACAACAGATCAGAAGATGGTGTAATATGGGCCTTTAACACTCGGACTAATTCAAATCATATGGTCACAAACACGACATTTAACTGTTATTAACAACGACAAACATAAATACTGACCAGACATTTGAACATTTGCAGGTGTTTGAGCTGGAACACGAGCTGCAGGAGAGTGTGTGATATCTGCAAACACAAACGAAGCACTGTCAGGATCTCTCCAAGTGTCACCAAGTACTTATATCACACTTCAAGTACTTATATAACACCCCTAAATACTTATATAACACCCCTAAGTACTTATATCACACCCCTAAGTACTTATATCACATAGTATGTCAGAGTAACCCTGCTCTATGGGACATTTGTAACTGTTTCCACAGTAAACATGTGATGTGAATAGCTTGTTCAAGGGTGGTCAACTAACAAAAATCAGATACTAATTGATATAGAAACTAGTATCAAAACTAGATACTCATTGTAGTATCTAGTTCAGAACTCATTCAGAACTTCAGATCAGAACTGAAGAAGCGTCTCTCATTTGGGTTACAGTTTCATTGCCCAAATCCAGTTGGTTTAAACCTAAAAGTTCTCTCTTTGAGCTGAATGGTCACTACCTAAACCCCAGCACCTGCAGCCAATCGTGAATCAGTGCTAGTGCAGCCTCTGCAGCGCAGTGAGTGAATTCTGGAGGTTCTAAGATTTCACATGAGGCCTGTCCATATATTGACAATGAGAAAAACACATATGTGTCCTGTATCTGCAGGTTAAGGCTCTGGAGACACAGCTTCATATGTGATAGGACTTTTTAAAACTCTAACAGTGCCTCATACATACAGTTCTTTTAAAGCACATGTGACAACTGGTTCACAAAAAGACTTAGTTCATTGTCACTGTCTGGTCAGACACTGGGACAGAGCGAGGCCACAGAGGCTCAAAATAAAACCAAGACAAGTGTGTGTGCAGCAGGAGAGTAAAGAGTCAAACCAGAGAAGTGTGGCCATAGTGAAATACTCACTGAAACTCCAACCAGACCAACAGACCGACGAGACTCACCCAAACTTGCACACTTAAAATGTAAAAATGATCCCACCTCAAAAGCATATTTAAACACTGCAGTTGTAATGTTCAGCCTTTTCCTCTACTGCTCTGAGTAACTGGAATAATTTATCAACAGAGTTTCTAGCCTGCAGTAAGTAGTGGCTCTAAACACATTTGTATACATTAGGGATGAGTGAGATTTGAATGATCAGGAGTATGTAGAATGTGTGTGTGCATGTGTCGGGCTCATAGGCTGCATGTACAAATGGACATAGCTAAGCCGTTAGCTGCTGCGTTACAAATATGGAACTCGGCTCCAAATTGGCCCCTGTACCAGCTCCAGCCTCGATGAGCTTCATTTGACTGGAGCTGAACGCTGTGGGTGACGTCACACTCACTTAGTCCACTTCTTTGTCCTGTCTGTGGTCTTGATGGAGGGGGAGGGGCTAAGGGGAGCAGAATGATCGTGTGTATGTGTATGGCTGTATGTTGTTTTTAGACTAGTATAGATAAAATGATCAATAATCAAATCTAATATAATCTGTATCTTCAGTATTTCCACGACCTGCTCAGGACGACACATGTAAATGATTCATGATAGAGCCAGCGCCAGCACCTCTCCTGGCACGCACAAATGTGACAGTGTATGTGGCGGCTGTAGCTGGGGTTTGGAGCATGCTCAGCTCTCTGAATGTTTCACACCTGCTGGTCCTCCTGCAGACACAGTCCCTCCAGCGTGTCCTGGGTCTTCCCCAGGGCCTCCTTCCTCCTTCTAGGGAGGTGTCCAGGAATTATCCTGAACAGACGCTCGAGCCACCTCAGCTGCTCCTCTCGACGTGGAGGAGCAGCGGCTCTACTCCGAGGTCCTCCTGAACCACTGATCCACTGACCACCACTGACACTGATCCAGTGGTAGTGACCACCACTGACTCCCTGTGTCTGTGGGAGTTGGTATGTTTCATTATGTGTGTGTGGAGTGTGCATGTTCTATGTGTCTGTGTGGAGTTTGCATGTTCTTTATGTGTCTGTGTGGAGTTTGCATGTTCTCCCTGTGTCTGTGTGGAGTTTGCATGTTCTCCTGTGTCTGTGTGGAGTTTGCATGTTCTTTCTGTGTCTGTGTGGAGTTTGCATGTTCTCCCTGTGTCTGTGTGGAGTTTGCATGTTCTCCCTGTGTCTGTGTGGAGTTTGCATGTTCTCCCTGTGTCTGTGTGGAGTTTGCATGTTCTCTATGTGTCTGTGTGGAGTTTGTGTGTTCTTTCTGTGTCTGTGTGTAGTTTGCATGTTCCTCCTGTATCTTTCAGTTTTCTTTCCGGTAAAAATCACCGGCAGATTTGTAGCTGAGGCCGTCGTATAGATTAACCTTTAAAGGTTCTATATTTATGCAAAATTGATGAGCTTTAATCCATGTTCTAATGCTGTTTGCTCCTCAGAAACAGACCTCGAGTTGTGTTTTGTTTCATTCACACATGTTTGAGTAACACATCTCCAAAGCTCAAAATGCTCTGTTCCACCTTGTGATGTCATGTCATGTGATAGTTAACAGCTACCTTTGACCTTTTGTTCCATGAATATCTGCAATTCCAGGACTGAAAAAGATCCAAATGGTTCTAGTGAAGGTGTATGGGGTTTAAAAACACAGTAGAGCACTTTTGTATTACACCATGACATCCCAAGGAAAAACACAGTGTTTTCTCTTTGAGGGAAGAACTCAGCCTAAATCTGCAGGTTTGTGTGTTAAACATGTGAATGAAACAAAACACAACTCCAGGTCTGTGTGTGATGAGGAAACTACATTAAGTGGCAGTTTAAAAAAAAAAAAAGTTGAGAAGAAAAGTACAAAACAAAGGAAGTAGCAGTGAGGTTAAAACTAGAACAAGAAATTCCATCCAAAATGCAAGAGCAATTTACATAAAAAGAAGGCATTTTTCTGGCAGCTTAAAGCTTCATTTTACTAACCCTTGGCCCTTGTTAACATTATGGTTTTACCTCTATGTATGTCATATCTGCTGTCCATGTCCAACAAGCAAAAGGGAAATTATAAACTTCATAAAATCACAAAACTAGAAAAACTGATACTAGTTTGGATTATTATTTCTGAAAATAAATGTCTAACTGTTTATAGACCCTCTAATTCTTCACAAATCTAAGTCAGTTAAAATGTTTTGTCCACTGTGTCCTTCATAAGAAATATTAATGAAACAGTTACTGGGTGATTTTAATATCAACTGCCTCTGGCGTCTACTTTCTCTGAATGGAGCATGTTCAGTCGTTTGAATCTCAAACAACTTATTGCACAACCTAATAGAGTTAATTGACATTCTAAATCCCTTTTGGACTTGGCCCTCGTTTCTCTTTATTAGTAAATCTGAAATTCTTCTAGATTGTTTTAGTGATCACACAATAATTTACTGCACCTGGAAAATGACTAAAATCATCTTCCACCTAAAGTGATAAAGATGAATAAAACTAAAACATTTAACAGCGAGCATTTTATCAGTGAGCTTCAGTGTATCAACTGGAATAGGCTCAATCTAATTCCCTATGCAGATGGTGCTGGATGTCTGTGTGGAGTTTGCATGTTCTCCCTGTGTCTGTGTGGAGTTTGCATGTTCTCCCTGTGTCCGTGTAGGTTTCCTCCAGGCACTCCAAGTTCCCCCATCAAAACGTTCACAACAGGTAAAATCCAAAAAGTCTACCTTAACCTTAACCTCTTTTACTAGTATCAAATGACAATGACAAAAGGTGTAACTTTAGTATAGTATATATTATATAGTATATATATATAGTATATATTGTATTATATTATTATATTATATATAGTATATATTAATATAGTATTATATTATTATTATTATTATTAACTTTAGTAGGGATTTAAAGTGCTGCCAGGGCCGGCTCAGTCTATAATCAGACTGAGCAGCTGCTTAGGGCCCTGAGGCCACCAGGGGGCCCCCAAGAGCCCACACATTTATATTGATAATAAGAATTAGATTTTTTGGAAACAAAACAGCGCTCGGGTGTTCATACTAGTCCAAATATCCCTCTAAAATGATCAGATGTGTTTTATTTCCAGTAGCTAAATATATCCTGCCAGCAGTTGTTTTTGAGTCATTCATTGGTGTGGACAGCTACGTGCTTCCACTGGTGAAGGTCCCTCTTCACCAGAGCTTTTGTCTTTTGGGTCAATCCTGAACACACCCCACTCCAGACCGCAGGACAGCTATAAAGGTGAGCAGCTGTGTTAGAAACTAAACTAGAAAAGTGTTAATTATCCAATATATTTAGGTAAACACATCGTAACATCAAAACAGAGGAATCAAACAAACATCGCTTATTTATGTTTAGCAAAAGACGAAGTTTAAATCTGTAACTGGACAAATCGTTGTAGGAGTGAAAACATTTTGCTGTTCATCCAAGTCTCTTCTTCAGCTCTGGTCAGATCACTGCTGGACTCTGCCTTATATCTGTCTGAAGGAGGAGCTACACTGAAACTGTAAACATCTATTGTCTCCAGTTTCATCTGACACCACCGTATTCAACCTTTAACGACCCTGCTGTTGTTCTCTTTGTTCTGGGATTTTAGTGTACTTTTTGAAAACTCAACAGATCCAGAAAGCAAAACAGATCAAGAAAAATTAAACAGTGTATAAACTGGAACTGAAAGGTGTCTCAAAATATATAAAGATATCTCTGCAGCTGCTGAATAATTTAAATTGAGCTTTTCTGAGTTAATATAGACCCTGTACACCCAGGAAAAGGGATCCAAGAGCTAACAATGTTAATTTAGCATAATATGTGTTAAGGCAGGCCCCTGATATTTGCACTCTTCAGCATTAGCACAAAGCTCCAACAGAGGGCAGTATTTAGTTTGGGCTGACCACGTGACTAAAGGAAACATGTGACGCTCATAATAACGTGATGCTTTATTTGAAGACTTAGAATCAGAATCAGAATCAGAAGAAGTTTTATTGCCATTGTCCGTGAGCAGAGCTCACAGACTAGGAACTTACTTCGGTGATAAAGTGCAACATAGAAAACACACACACAAAAAAAAAAACACTGAATAAATACAAATACAAATAAGGGCATGCAGGTAGAAAATATATACAACAGCAGCATCAAAACAACAACAGTGCAACATGGGTTATTTAGTAACCAGTGTTATGAAGTGTCCAGTTTAGTGCAGGTTTATGAAGTGTTCATGAGGAAACAGCAGAGGGGAAGAAACTGTTCTTGTGACGAGAGGTTCTGGTCCTGATGGACCGTAGCCTCCTGCCAGAGGGAAGTGGCTCAAATAGTCCATGTTCAGGGTGAGAAGTGTCAGCTGCTATACGACCTGCTCGACCCCGAGTCCTGGAGGCGTACAAGTCCTGGAGAGATGGAAGACTGCAGCCAATCACCTTCTCGGCAGAGCGCACAATACACAATGCCCCGTGTGGACTGCGGATGTCTAAAATCTAATCTAAAATACACGTTGTTTATGTGTTTAACTTTCATTTTTAAAAAGTCAACCAGTTCGACCCCTCAATATAGTACAGTAATGGATATTCTTTTGTCCAGTTGCAGATGTGAGGTAAACGTCCCTCTGCTGCAGTACCACGGGCGACCAGTGCGCGGCAGCAACACGCCACACGGCCACAGCGAGGAGCGCCAGAAGAAGCAAGCCTTTTTACCATGACAAGCAGCTAAGAGGGAAAAGAGAGAAAACAGGAAAAATAGACAAAACCAAAGGGTTTGTAAAATGTCTAGAGGCCACAGGCTGAGAGCTTTGGTGGAGGAGCGTCTGTCTGCGGCTGAAGACACATGTGACTCGACTTTGAGCCCGAGAGTCGAGCTGACCGGAGCCCGTAAGTCTGATGCGTCCAAGCTGCACAAGTGTTAAAGCGTCTCTGTGAAAAGAGGAGAAAAAGAATGATAGAGACTTTACGCCGTGTCTATATGAACACAGCTTGTAGAACTTTAAAGCTCGGGATGTTTCCAAAATTTGGCGTTACTGTCCAAATGTGGCGTACGTCCATAGACACGTATTAGCAACAACAATACAAGTCTAAAAGAGCCGTGCCACAGCCCGATAAGCTGCTGCTAAACACATCCATCACATTATAGTATGTGAATACTTTTGAATCAACGCTAAGGTTTGTATTTAACATCTTCAAATCTCGATTGGTTTAACATTAACTGAACATTCGGTGTGAGACACAATCCTGATCTCAAAAAGTTTAGATTTGGACTAAATGGACAACTTCATGGACAAATAATATGTATGTTTGTGTATGTGTTATTCTCATCTTTGTTTGCTCATTGTCTCCTGCAGGTGTCCACATGTCCTCTCTGAGTCCTGGTCTCGCTCTGAAACAGGAAATCCCAGACACTCCACAGATTAAAGAGGAGCCAGAAGAACAGCTCATCAAACAGGAAGAAGAGGAGCTGCAAGTGTGAGTCCCATCACTTTCAACACGAAATTTAGGGACATTTAAGAACAGCCAGAAGTATAAAGTGCTGATTGAATCCCATGTACAGGGTTAGCAGGTTTTATGCATAAGAATTATTTATGCAGACACAGAGATTGATTCTTCTCAGAGGACAATTGTTCCAAACTTTTTGTTTTTGATTTTCTTCAGGTCTGTCCTTGAGGTCAATGATGGCTGTGTGAAGACAGAAGAGTCCTCACTGCCTCAACGAGAAGAAACTGATCACAGGGAGAGGACATCAGCTCAGAGACACATGTCCACGGAGAGGACACACAGGGAGAGGACATCAGCTCAGAGACACATGTCCACCCCGAGACTGAGGGAGACACGGAGCACTTTTCTGACACTGACAGTGATGAAGACTGGCGTGCTCCAATCGGCTATTCAGCTGCACAGATGGAGACAGAGGGAGATGCGCCATGTCTCTCCGAGACTGAGGGAGACACGGAGCCCTCCTCTGATACTGACAGTGATGAAGACTGGCATGCTCTGATCGGCCATTCAGCTGCACAGATGGAGACAGAGGGAGAAGGAGACCACTACAACCAAACCCAGATCAGAGCCAAAAGTACCACTGCACCAAACTCTGGTCTGTCCCCCAATTACAAGTCTGCACCAGAGACCAGAGCCACTGTGGACAATGGGGAAGTGCCAGGAACAGCCAAAGAAGCTGCAGGGAAGAAACACCAGTGCTCTGTTTGTAAAAAGAGATTTGGCTTCAAAAATAATTTAAAACGACACTTAAGAGTTCACAGAAGAGAGAAACCTTACAGCTGTTCTGTCTGTGAGAAAGCATTTAATCAAAAGAGTCATCTCACAGACCACATGAGAACACACACAGGAGACAAGCCTTACAGCTGTTCTGTCTGTGAGAAAGCATTTAATCAAAAGAGTCATCTCACAGACCACATGAGAACACACACAGGAGACAAACCTTACATCTGTTCTGTCTGTGAGAAAGCATTTACTGTAAAGAGTCATCTCACAAAACACATGGGAACACACACAGGAGACAAACCTTATAGGTGTTCTGTCTGTGAGAAAGCATTTACTCAAAAGAGTAATCTCACAAAACACATGGGAATACACACAGGAGACAAGCCTTATAGCTGTTCTGTCTGTGAGAAAGCATTTACTCAAAAGACTTCTCTCACACTACACATGAGAACACACACAGGAGACAAACCTTACAGTTGTTCTGTCTGTGAGAAAGGATTTACTCAAAAGAGTTCTCTCACACTACACATGAGAACACACACAGGCGACAAACCTTACAGCTGTTCTGTCTGTGAGAAAGCATTTTCGGTAAAGACTACTCTCACAGACCACATGAGAACACACACAGGAGACAAACCTTACAGCTGTTCTCTCTGTGAGAAAGCATTTGCTCTAAAGAGTACTCTCACACTACACATGAGGACACACACAGGAGACAAGCCTTACAGCTGTTCTGTCTGTGAGAAAGCATTTAGTTCAAAGTGTACTCTCATAAAACACATGAGAACACACACAGGAGACAAGCCTTACAGCTGTTCTGTCTGTGAGAAAGCATATACTAAAAAGGATAACCTCACAAACCACATGAGAACACACACAGGAGACAAACCTTACAGCTGTTCTGTCTATAGTAAACAATTTCCCCTCAGCAGCGTTCTGATGAACTCTCACATGATAAAACATGTGAGAATTCACACAGGAGAGAAATAGTTTGAACAGAGTGTGACAGAAGGTTTTGGGTTTTGTTTGTGTTACAACAAAAGCCAGATGTTTAAAATGAAGATGAGATTCTGTTATTGTTATAATGTTATAGTATAATGTACTGTTAAGATAAAAAAATAAATGTTAGTGCTTAAAATCTGTGTAATTACTGAGCCTACCCACTTAAAACTAAAGCACCTTAGAATCAGCATCACTTTTATTGATCCCTGAAGGGAAATTCTCTTAGTTATCAGATAGAAATTTAAGAATAAGAATACAATTTCGTGCAATAACAAAGTGTCAACAGTGTTCAACAGTGCATAAAACAGTAAAAATATAAAATAAAATAGAGTCTATAAATAAATAGATCTCAGCATCACAAAATCACACACTATTTAAATCTATGTACAAATGGTATATTGGAGTATTGAAGTGTTTGGTTACAGCACAGAGTTCAACAGTTTGATGGCGACAGGCAGGAAAGATTTCCTGTGTCTCCCAGTGGAGCAGCGTGGCAGTAACAGTCTGTGGCTGAACGAGCTCTTCTGATTGGCCAGCACCTTGTGGAGGGGGTGGAGGGGAGAGTCCAGAATAGTCCTGACTTTGGTCAACATCCTCCTGTCCGACACAACAGACAGAGTCCAGCTCCTCCCCCACAACATGGCCTGCCTTCCTGATGATGTTGTTGAGTCTATTAGTGTCCCTCACGCGCAGACTGCTGCCCCAGCAGACCACAGCGTACATGATGGCACTGGCCACCGTAGACTCGTAGAACATCCTGAGCATCGTCCTGCAGATGTCAAAGGACCTCAGCCTCCTCAGGGAATAGAGGCGGCTCTGGCCCTTCTTGTAGACTGCGTCCACGTTTCTGCTCCAGTCCAGTTTATTGTCCAAGTACACTCCCAAGTACTTGTACTCCTCCACCACATCCACACTGACCCCATGGATGGAGATGGGAGTCACAGCAGCTTTGGTCCTCCTCAGGTCCACCACCAGTTCTTTTGTCTTGGTCACATTGAGTTGAAGGTGGTTCTTCTCACTCCATGTGACAAAGTTGTCCACAACAGTCCTGTACTCCCTTTCGTCACCACCACTGATGCATCCCACCACTGCAGAGTCATCAGAAAACTTCTGAAGGTGGCAAGTCTCACTGCAGTAGCTGAAGTCCGTGGTGTAGAGAGAGTGGAGTGGTGGAGTGGTGTAGAGAGTGAAGAGGAAGGGAGAGAGGACTGTCCCTTGTGGAGTCCCGGTGTTGCTGACCATTCTGTCCGACACACAGCCCTGTAAACGTACATACTGTGGTCTTCCAGTGAGATAGTCCACAATCCAGGACACCAGGGAGTCCTCCACCTGCATCACCGCCAGCTTCTCAGCCAGCAGAGCCGGCCTGATGGTGTTAAGGCACACTGGAGAAGTCAAAAAACATGACCCTCACAGTGGCAGCCGGCGCGTGTCCAGGTGGGGGTAGACTCTGTGGTAGTAGGGTCAGGATGGCAGTGGCTACTCCGAGATGGGGCTTGTAGGCGAACTGGAGGGGGTCCTGCAGATGTTGGACCCTGGGGCCGCAGCTGCTCCAAGACGAGTCGTTCCAGAGTCTTCATGATGTGGGAGGTCAGTGCCACAGGCCTATAGTCCTTGGGGTCGCTGGGGTGCGGCGTCTTCGGGACAGGGACGAGGCACGATGTCTTCCACAGAAGGGGGACTCTCTGAAGACTCAGACTTAGGTTGAAGATCAGGTGCAGGACACCACTTAGCTGAGGGGCACAGTTCTTTAAGACCCTTAGCAGCTGTCTCATCACCTGTTCTTCAGTGACAGTCAGTGTGGAGGTGTCAGGAGGGGGAGGGGTGGAGCTCTCAGAGGCATGAGCAGAGTCTTCCCCTGGAGATGGGCAGGGGAGGGGGTGGGGGAGGCTGCTGGCTGGAGATGGTTGTTACCTGCCAGTTCAAAGCGATTAAAGAAGATGTTGAACTCATTAGCTAAGTTCACATCCCCCTCAACGCCTTTCCCTCTGGTCGGCTTGTGTCCTGTGATGGCTCTCATGCCGCTCCAGACTTCCCTGATGTTATTCTTAGGTAATATTCTTAGGTAATATTGTTATTACCTTAGGTAATATTGTTATGTTTGTGGAGCCATGGTTGACCAACAACTACATTTCTATTTAGAAATGTGTACAGTTTATATCCATAATTTTCTCTTTCTCTCACGGCTCACACTCAAATGTGCATGAAACTTTTCCCTCTCTTAAAGAGGGTAATTCTATGGGGTATTAACTGTCACACATAACATATTTATATCACCATGTTATCTGTTATCCATCTATTTTCTCCCGCTTATCCGGTGCAGTCGCAGGGCAGCAGTCTAAGCAGGGACTTCCAGACTTCGCTCACCCCAGACATTTCCTCCAGCTCCTCTGGTGGGACACCAAGGCGTTCCTAGTGGTGGGGGCAGAGTTAGAGCCCACCCCTTGTAGCTCAGGAATAGAGGAGGGAGCAGCGTCCGAGTGTACCCCTCGTCGTGTAGAAGCAGAGGTGGAGGTAGCGTTTAAGTGTATCCCTCGTAGCTTGAGAGCGACGGCGCAGTTGGAGCAATTTGAGTCTGGATTTAAACATTGTCAAAGTCGAGGCCTGTCTCACATCTTCAGGAAGAATGTTCCAGGTTTTAGCTGCATAAAACTGAAACACTGATTCCCCAAGTTTAGTCCTGGTTTAGTCCTGGTTTAGTCCTGGCTTAGTCCCAGTTTAGACCTGGTTTCGTCCTGGTTTAGTCCCGGTTTAGACCTTGTTTAGTCCCAGTTTAGTCCTGGTTTAGTCCTGGTTTAGTCCCGGTTTAGACCTGGTTCAGTCTTGGTTTGGTCCCGGTTTAGTCCCGGTTTAGTCCCGGTTTAGTCCTGGTTTAGTCCTGCTTTAGTGCTGGTTTAGTCCTGGTTTAGTCCTGCTTTAGTCTTGGTTTAGTCCTGGTTTAGTCCTGGTTTAGTCCTCAGAGTGTGAGATGGTTCATGTGGCTCTAACATGTGGGAGATGTTCTTTGGTGCTGGTTCATGGAGAGACTTGTTCACACTGAGCTGCTTTAAAGTCTCTGAGCCACAGGAGCCAGAGACACAGGACACATGTGTGAAGTACTTCCTGGTTCTAGTCAGGACCCGAGCAGCAGTGTTCTATCTGGATGTACTGTTCTGTCTTAAGGCTTGTTTGGAGTGGCCAGTGAGCAGGACGTTACAGTAGTTTAACCTCCTCGAGACAAATGCAGGATAACTTGCTCGGAGTCTGGTTTTGACAATAAACCAGAAAGTTAATAAACTGTTGGTAAAACAACTTTTTCAAGCACTTTGCCTTAAAATGGCAGATTTGAGATTGGTCGGTAATTGTTCAATATCGTGGCATCAAGACTGCTCTTCTTCAGGAGAGGCTTGATAACTGCAGTTTTCAAAGCTCTGGGGAATATTCTATTCAAACGAGTGGTGACGGCAAACTGTTGAGCACAGACTTTAGAAATATAGTGGGTACACAGCATGTAGATGAACTCAGACTGGTGACGATCTCTTGGACAGTTTTGTCAGTTACAGGTGTAAAGTGAGTCAGCTCTAAGTGTCTAGGTGGCTGCGGGGATGTTATTTGCTTTGTGGAATCGATGTCATTTTTAATGCCCTGAACCTTGTCATTAAAGAATACTGCAAACTCATTGCACTTAGATGTGGAAATTAGTTCTAACAGCAGCAGAGCTGTAGGGTTTGTTAATCTGTTTACTGTTGCAAACAGGACATGAGAGTTGTTACTAAATCTCATGAACCTGGAGCTTTGACTTGCTCTATTCCCGCTCGGCCCTTCGGCACTCTCTTTTCTGTGCCCTGACCGAGTCATCATTCCTCCACGGCGTTTTCTGTTCTTTAACCATTTTCACCTAAATCGGCATGATGGTGTCCATTTCTCTGATTGGACTGTCTAACTGTCCTTCTGTTAATCAGTCTACGTGGTGTAACTGCAGATATAGCTCCATCTCAGGGCTTCAGTCTGATATTATCTTTATCATGGACTGTATGTCCTGGGACAGCAGAGGTATAAGATCATAGCTAAACTTAAGGTGTCATTGGCTTCATACACTGTTTTAGTCGTGGTTTTCTAATGACTTTTCAAACCTTGTGTGAAAAAAGTTACAATTTAACAAAGGAAAACATTGCAAGTCCTCCATATTTTTATTCACAGCTCACATAGACTGAGTACACTTTATGGCTCATTCAATTATACTTTTCCACATCATTTACATGTGGCCAGTCCGTAGCCAAGACAAGCCCACTCATTTGTCATCTCCATAAAGTCTGGATGCGCCGCAAGACCACTCGCTGCAACAGAAAATGCACAAAAAAATGTATGAATACATCATAATCAAAACATAATTATAAATATGAAGCCATGTTATGTAGAGAGTTCAGACGTCTGACCTGAGAGCAGAGTGTACAGGTTGCAGTAGTTGACACCGTTGTCCAGCAGACTGGTGAATCCAATGGACTGAGAGCTGGCCTGTCAGGTATAATTATCTCTAATAATTGAAATAAATTTGAAATAACACATAAATATTGTCGGACATACTTACAGAGACCCTGCAGCCCCCAGTTAAAACAGTGGGAATGAATTTGAAGGTAAGAGTTTCGGCGGTGAGTCCGTCTGCTGAGGTGTGGTTGGCCACGATCGCCTGAGGAGTCACTGACATCAGCTGAGGAGGAGGAGGAGGAGAAATGTGAAGAGCTTCATCTAGTCTGGGGTTTTAGCATTTAAACAAATTCACATCATAGAGACACTTACTGATGTTGTGAGCATATTTGGTTTGTAGGTGAATTGCAAATATGAAAAGCAAATTTGGTGATTTATAAAGATAATTTACAAAAAACTACAGTCAAACAACATCAAATCCTTTGGGAATCAAAGATTTAAAAACATGTTTTTAATTTTATAAGTGAATCAATGTTTAACTTAGATGAGCTCAGACAAAATAATGTTTGATCCAGCTCATATTTGAATGTGACGTATGTGGCCTTTTAAAAACAGCAGTGAACGAGGCAGGAATTGAACCACCAACTATTTCATTTGTGGATAACTATTTCTATTTTCCAAAAGAGATATACACCTTATTTTCATACTATGAACATTTTATCTTTCACTTTAATAATACTCACATGGTAAAGACAGTCTTGACATCCGGCTGCAGGACTGAAGGCCTCGATCTGCTGCTCCAGTGTGGTGCTGATCATCGAGCACGGGGTCGCAAACAGCCTGAAAACAACGATTCAGACAATTTACGGGGTCGCAAACAGGACTGAACCAGGACTAAAACAGGACTTCAGGACAATTTAAACCAGGACTAAACCAAGACTGAACCAGGACTAAACCAGGACTGAACCAGGACTAAACCAGGACTAAACCAGGACTGAACCAGGACTGAACCAAGACTGAACCAGGACTAAACCAGGTCTAAACCAGGACTGAACTAGGACTGAACCAAGACTGAACCAGGACTAAACCAGGACTGAACCAGGACTAAACTAGGACTAAACCAAGACTGAACCAGGACTGAACCAAGACTGAACCAGGACTGAACCAGGTATAAACCACGACTAAACCAAGACTAAACCAAGACTGAACCAGGACTGAACCAGGACTGAACCAAGACTGAACCAGGACAGAACCAGGTCTAAACCAGGTCTAAACCAGGTCTAAACCAGGACTAAACCAAGACTGAACCAGGACTGAACCAGGACTAAACCAGGACTGAACCAGGACTGAACCAGGACTGAACCAGGTCTAAACCAGGACTAAACCAGGACTAAACCAAGACTAAACCAAGACTGAACCAGGACTGAACCAGGACTGAACCAAGACTGAACCAGGACTGAACCAAGACTGAACCAGGTCTAAACCCAGAAAGCGCAAAACGGCAGATGAAATCCACTCTAAATGAAGTTAACATCCAAACTGAAGAGGAGCAGTAGAGTTAAAATAATAGAATAAATGAAAATAAACTCACCATATGGTTCTGCAGAAGGCGTGGTACGGCGTTGGTCCTGGGACGGGGACAGCGCTCACAGAGCAGAGCAGAGCAGCCACAAGAGCAGCAGACAGCAGCACAGTCTTCATGTTTGTGGTTTGATGTGACTGAGTCCTGCTCCTGCATCTTTTATATAGAAACACCTCACAATCTGACGTCAAATCGATTAGGACGCTCTGAGGGGCTGACGGTCTTATGGTCCTCTTCATGCTCTCATTATTTAGCAGCCATGAGACAATAAGACTCATGTTCATAAATGCAGCCTTTTGTTTTGGATACAGTCTAATCAGATACTTAGAAACGCTCTCTTCTGTTTATGGCTTATTGTTCATTTAAACTCATTTGTCTTTTGCCTTTTTGTACAAAAGTCTGATCATTAGTCCTTATAAAGGTGTCATATTGGATCCAGTAATTCAAGCAAACATTTATACAAAATCTCAGTTAGTGGTTACTTTTCTACGCTGGTAAATAAATGAATGAATGAATGAATGAATGAATTAACTAATTTAAAACGGCAATATACTGAATTTCTATGATGGATGGTTATTGGTTTAGGATTATGGAGTGTTAATGCCGTATTGAGGAGCTCTCCAGGCAAAGTAACCCACAGAAAAGTGCCATAGTGAACCTATAATATTACTGAAGCTCGGTGGTACAAGTCAGGAGAAATCTCTCAATAATCAGTAATTGCATAAAATACTCATTTATATGTAGGTTATAAATGAACTATGAAATATTTTTGCAAGTTTCCATGTGGGCGGTTAACTTTTTTTTGGTTTGACCATTTAACTTTTCATACTAAGAGATTTCCACTGAAAAATACAATTATGGGACTGAGTTCTTTATGCACTTTTATTCGTGGTCTGTAATCCAAAAGTGACAGTTATACCAGAGCCACTGAACATTTGGACAAAGTGGGTCAAATCTGCAGTCACACTGAGCAGGTGGACTTCATAATGTCTGGGAAAAGTCTGTGTGAAGATTGATCATAAGATTCATTGAGAAATTCTGTCCATTTGTCTCCGGCCTGTCGTCTGCAACTGTGACAGTCACCAGGTTTTGAAAGCTCTTCTCGTGCTAATCTCAGACAAACTGATTATGCACGCTTCACTGCCCAAGACAATCAGACTTTTAAATGAACTCACAAAGGTCTGCAGGCGCCTTTCAAATATAAAGCTTCTAAGAATGTTCGTTTCTGGTGTATGAAACATAGAGTTTAATGAGTTCCAGGTAAAGTGAACGATTAAGAAAGGACAGAAGAGAGTCTTGAGATGTGCATGTGGCAGCTTTTATAGATCATGATGCCAGTTTGATGTAGAGCTGCACTGCTAGAAAATACCTTACAACCTCATAATGTTTTGTCAGGCAAGGCAAGTTTATTTGTACAGCACAATTTACACACAAAGTAATACAAAGAGCTTTACAGAATAAGAAAGACATTAAAATCACACAAATCAAAACCAAAAATAAACACTGAAACACTGATTCCCCATGTTTGGTCCTGACTCTGGCACCAGCAGGAGGCCGGTCCCTGAAGTCCTCAGAGTGTGAGATGGTTCATGTGGCTCTAACATGTGGGAGATGTTCTTTGGTGCTGGTTCATGGAGAGACTTGTTCACACAGAGCTGCTTTAAAGTCTCTGAGCCACAGGAGCCAGAGACACAGGACACATGTGTGAAGTACTTCCTGGTTCTAGTCAGACCCGAGCAGCAGTGTTCTATCTGGATGTACTGTTCTGTCTTAAGGCTCGTTTGGAGAGGCCAGTGAGCAGGACGTTACAGTCGTCTAACCTCCTGGAGACAGATGCAGGATAAGTCTCTCTAAATTGTTGTTGGGGTGAAGCCATGCATAATTATTATCATCAAGAAAACTATCCCCATTGCCACCGTAGGGTGAGGCTAATAGACCAGTACAAGGATTCTTCTCAAGTTCAAATATTTGCTGAAGTTAGAGTCAATTAAATCCATCAATTTTTATCTCTGTTGGGTCCTTGTTTAGAACTATCAGGCTGTCAGTAGCTCAGTAGAGTGTTTGTCCACTGATCTGAAGGTTGGTGGCTCAAATCCCGCTCTTGATGTAAACATTGTTTGTTTGTCAGGTTGCTGGTGTGATTCCAGCTCTCACAGATCAATGCTGTTGTTGTCTCCTTGGGCAAGACGCTTAACTCACCTCGCCCCTTGTGTCTGTGCACATTGCTGTATGAATGTGTGTGTTTCCTTCATGTAAGGTGCTTTAAGGACCATGAAGGTCAAAAAAAAGTGTTATATAAAAATGTGACCACCATTTACCAATTCTTTAAGCCTATTTTAGACCAGGTTTAGCCTCATTTTACACCCATAATATTCCCTTTTTAGACTGGGTTTAGATCTGTTGGTAGGCTACTGATGGATAAATAGGCTATTTTCTATGGTATGAAAATTCTGAGAATTTCTCCAGTCACTCTTTATTTTGCCTGCTGAAAGTTTTTGTCTCCATTGCTTATTCTCAGAGGTGGATAAATGAGTCACTGTAGGCGTATAATAATGCAGCTCTTTTATTTTGAAAGGAGCCACCGGATGTTGAAAGGTTTCTTTCGGTTCATTAATTCCTGTAACTTGGTAGAGCTTTGTAAAACACTGGGGAAAAGGTGAAGTAGCAATGGCAAAGTGCAGTTAGCCTTCACTTCACGAGTTTAGCTCATGTGGGCTTTTTAGTGTCACAATGTGGGCCAAAATAGTCACGTCACAACTTAGATATTTAATCAGTAGGACTCAGTATCAGCTGTTTGGTCCAGTGTGTCGTCCACACAGAGCCGAGTCTGTGTCAGAGCTCTCGTCCCGCGCTCTCTCATCTTTGACACCATGTCATCCACACGTGGGACACAGTTTTAAAGCCTGTTTTAACTTTTTGAAGACACAAACACGACCTGAAGGAGCTGAGAGTCTGTGTGCCCTGACCCGGAGGAAGTCCACGAAAGGTGAAGTGTAAAGAACTAAACTGTAAAATGGAGCATGTGATGAGTGTGTCATTAGACAGTCATTAGACAATGTCATTAGACAATGTCATTAGACAATGTCAATAGACAATGTCATTAGACAATGTCATTAGACAGAGACATGACAGACACATCACACAGAGACATGACACAGAGACATGGATGACACAGACGTGACAGAGACATGACAGAGACATGACACAGAGACATGACAGAGACATGACAGAGACATGACAGACGTGACAGAGAGTGACGTGACATGAGAGACATGACAGAGACATGACAGAGACATGACAGAGAGACGTGACAGAGACGTGACAGAGACATGACAGAGACATGACAGAGACATGACAGAGAGACATGACAGAGACGTGACAGAGACATGACAGAGACATGACAGAGAGACATGACAGAGACGTGACAGAGACATGACAGAGACATGACAGAGACATGACAGAGAGACATGACAGAGACGTGACAGAGACATGACAGAGACATGACACAGACGTGACAGAGACATGACAGAGACATGACACAGACGTGACAGAGTCATGACAGAGACGTGACAGAAACGTGACAGAGACATGACAGAGACATGACACAGACGTGACAGAGACATGACAGAGACGTGACAGAGACATGACACAGACATGACACAGACGTGACAGAGACATGACACAGACGTGACAGAAACGTGACAGAGACGTGACAGAGACATGACAGAGACGTGACAGAGACATGACACAGACATGACACAGACGTGACAGAGACATGACAGAGACGTGACAGAAACGTGACAGAGACATGACAGAGACATGACACACGTGACGTGACATGAGACATGACAGAGACGTGACAGAAACGTGACAGAGACATGACAGACACGTGACAGAGACATGACAGAGACATGACACAGACGTGACAGAGACATGACAGAGACATGACACAGACGTGACAGAGACATGACAGACATGACACAGAGACATGACACAGACGTGACAGAGACATGACAGAGACATGACAGAGACGTGACACAGACGTGACAGAGACATGACACAGACATGACACAGACGTGACAGAACGTGACAGAGACATGACAGAGACATGACACAGACGTGACAGAGACATGACACAGACATGACACAGACGTGACAGAGACATGACAGAGACGTGACAGAAACGTGACAGAGACATGACAGAGACATGACACAGACGTGACAGAGACATGACAGAGACATGACACAGAAACGTGACACAGACGTGACACAGACGTGACAGAGACGTGACAGAAACGTGACAGAAACGTGACAGAGACGTGACACAGACGTGGCAGAGACGTGACACAGACGTGACAGAGACGTGACAGGCAGGACACAGGAGGGACAGAGGCGGGACACAGGCGGGACAGAGGACATTCTGGCTCTAAATGTCACAGTAAATCTTCATGCTGATGTCACACTGTAGCCTGTCATTACCACAGGACTCTGTTCTCTGTAACATGAGGATCAAGTGTCTGTGACCAAGTAAAAGTAGTAAAGTACTTTACTGTATCTGTACTTATGGAGCAGCGTCTGTACTTAAGGAGCAGTGTCTGTACTTAAGGAGCAGTGTCTGTACTTAAGAGCAGCAGTGTCTGTATTTAAGGAGCAGGGTCTGTACTTAAGGAGCAGTGTCTGTACTTAAGGAGCAGGGTCTGTACTTAAGGAGCAGGGTCTGTACTTAAGGAGCAGGGTCTGTACTTAATGAGCAGTATCTGTACTTAAGGAGCAGGGTCTGTACTTAAGGAGCAGGGTCTGTACTTAAGGAGCAGGGTCTGTATTTAAGGAGCAGGGACTGTACTTAAGGAGCAGTGTCTGTACTTAAGGAGCAGTATCTGTACTTAAGGAGCAGTATCTGTACTTAAGGAGCAGGGTCTGTACTTAAGGAGCAGGGTCTGTACTTAAGGAGCAGGGTCTGTACTTAAGGAGCAGGGTCTGTACTTAAGGAGCAGTATCTGTACTTAAGGAGCAGGGTCTGTACTTAAGGAGCAGGGTCTGTACTTTCTAGTCCACTACATTATTTAACTGGACTGAAAAGTAAAAGTATTTTTATAACTGTCTGAGACCTGCTGAAAAGTAGTTTTTTTTCTATATATTTGTAGATTGAGCAAACGAAAGTAAAGAAAGAAAAACTGCTAGAAAAAAATTGTTTCTGTTGAACAAAATTCAGCACAAACATTTGAAGCTTTATTAGATCTGAAAATCTGCACAAAAACTGAGTACTTCTTCCACCACTGATGTCTTTCAACCATTAAAATAAAATAAAAAATAATAAAAAAATAAAAGTGCTACTAACTCTGCTGCTTCCACACACTTTATAATTACTTCACTGTAATTACTGTATTTTCCGGACAATAAGTCGTTCTTTTTTTCATAGTTTGTTCAGGGATGCGACTTATACTCAAATATATAATTTCATATCTTCATGATTGTCACACTGATGACTGTATGAGACACTCTAGACTTGCACCAGTTTGACCTGACAGTGACTCAGAGATGAAGATTCAATGGATTTAGTGACTAGGAGTGAGATCCAGAGTGAACTTGTTGCTTGTTATTTATGCTTTAGTTATGTAATTAACTGCTAATATCTTACATTAACAAACCAGACACATGTTCAGTTCTGTCTGTGTTTCATGGAGCTGAATAAATATAAATGTGTTATATTAGCGTGTTGTACTGATATTCAACCTGTTCTTCTCTTTTTTATTCTTATTATTAAAATTTGCCTTTAAAGATAAAATGTCTGCTCTTGGCCTCGGATTTTGTAAAATAAATTTCCCCAAAAATGCGACTTATATATGTTTTTTTCTTCATTATTATGCACTTTTTCACTGGTGCGACTTATACTCCAGAGCGACTTATACTCCGGAAAATACAGTAATCTTAATAAAGCCTGATGACTTCATTCATAATGATCAAATGGAAAGAATATTTCAGTGATTTATTAAGAGTAGTCATAGGTCTGTCATGATAAAGACTTTTAGGGACTTTTTCTTTGTACTATATGTGAACCTTTTGTTATTTTCCTGTACTATGATCAAATTTGAGGTATAGAGGGTTGAATAATTACTGCTTTTAGTCATGATGTTGGTGCAAACTGCCTGCACAAGGGTTTGATTCTGATATTAGTTTATTGCAGGTAATGTTTATTAACAAAGTTCCTCATTTAGAATAGTTTGTTGGGAATAATCTTACTTTAGAGTTAATGTGCCAGTGGCATAAATTAGTTTCAATATTATCACTTATGATCTACATTTTCATCATCGATATGTTGCACTAATTACTAAGCCTGAGTCAGTCTTAATAAAGTATGTATTCAATATGAATTAAGTCTTCTTTCATGCTTTATTAAGGCTGTGAATAGTGTAGTTTTATTTCTGCATGATAATGAATAGTGCTCCTCCCACTTCTCTTATTACCAGTGATACAATAAAGTGTCACAGCTGAACATTTGTAGATAAAATAAGGCTCAGGAGTAGGGCAGATTTGAAGTTGGAGCAAGTCCACAGCCCACTTTTGGTTATTCATTTAATTGAGGTATAGTTTGGTAATTCACTTTTTTTCAGTCGGGATGCACCAGTCTGATACTGAAAAATCTGCGTGGTTGGGTATCGGCTCACAGATATCAGCTCAGTCGATATCCAGTTTAGACATATTATTTGATGTAATAAGACTATTTGTTGGTCATAGTCCAGAAAAGTCTCGGTGTTTGAACCTGACAGTCTGTTGTAAGAATATAAATGCTGTTATCAGCCTCTGCTCTGGTATCAGTTGATATTGGCAGATATTTAAGTCTATTAGGTAAGTATCAGAATCTGTATCGTAACTGAATCTCTAGTCATAAGAACAGTATCGTTATTGCCGCCTTAAACATCTACTAGACCTGCCTTGAGTTCTGTACAATCTTCCATTCCCTGTGACCATCGTGTTTCTATGTAAATGTGCTCCCTCAGGATCTGCTAATGTTTACAAAATACTCACAGGTTGTCCCAATTTTCCAGAGCTTTTGTGCTTTGTTTTGTCTTTAACATTTTGCCTTTAAGCTAAATGCAGTTTGAGAATACAAGACCCTGATAGTGTCACGATACTAAAATATCAAAAACACCATTTTGATACTAAGGAATGGACTTGATATGATCCTGATACGACCACGATAATAAAAAAAAACCTCAATATAATGTGATTTTCAACATTAAATGGTAGCACTTTCTTTTCTATTCCCATGTGTGTTATATCTGTGTACTCCCTCAGTGTGCAGTAGCTTCATGGTGGTCCATGAGTGTAAACTAGTCTATGTGTTTTATACTTGTTCTGATACAGCTCAAATCATTCTAAACATATTCAGGAAAGGTTCATTTCTGTCCCATGATTGTGACTTTTTTAGTATCGATACCTGCTCAAATAAGTATCTAGTTTTAGTACCGATTAGTATCAGATTTTCAGTGCTTTTGACTACCTTAGACTCTGTTTTTGTATGCTAATCTGATTCTTGTCTTTCCAGAGTATTCCTCATCAACCACCGAAACAATACATTATAATTTAAGTCCAGATGTGCCCAAGAGTGAAGGAAGGAAGCTGTTTTTTGACACACACGCAGTGGTTCGACTCCTGGAAAACAATGGTACATTTCTATACCAATTCTCTTATAATAATTTCTGCTTTTTTCCAATGACTCCTGCTGTTTTCTTCTTAAGGTTTCAGGACGGAGCAGGCTGAAGTCATCGTCAACGTATTGGTCCAAATGACATGCTCCAATATGGATGTGATTTATTCAGACATGGTGACTAAAGTGCAACAGGTGACCACCGAATGCGAGTATTTAATTATTCATTTACATATTTTATTTTGGTAAATGTTGTAACATTTCGGTCATTTTGGCAGGAGATCATGTTGCAGCGAGTCATGTCTCAAATTGCAGCTGTTAAGAAGGACATGATCATCCTGGAAAAGAGCGAGTTTTCAACATTACTGGCAGAAAATGAGGTCAAAATTCATAAAACAACGAGCCACAGCACTGTCTCTTATCTCAACATGAATATATATTTTGTATGTTCCCACAGAAATTGAAAATCCAGTTATTGCAGCTGAAAGTCCAGCTGGCAGTAAGTATTTTCTGTTCAAATTACATAATCCTGAATACAAATGTGTGAATATAATAGGGAATCTTTTTCTATGACGAAAATATTCCTCAGTTAGGGATGGGACCATAAACAATAATATGGTTTAACGTGATAAAAAGTGACAATAATCGTTCGTGGGACATTTTAAATAATCATGATAATCGCGACAAAGATAATCGTCATTATATCACCAGAAAAAAAAAGCTACTTCTCCCTCATGGTCTCTTAAGACACAGTACACTCCTATAGCAGGCGTTTAAATATAGAGGCTGTTCATAATATTCACATTATAATGATTCACATCCAGGACATTTTAAACTGTCAGCAGTTTATCGTTATCGTTATATAATCTGTTGTTGAAAAATTACAATTCTAGATAAAAAGTAATCCATTTGCGAAGCCCGGTGAGTTTTGAAATACAGAAAAGGTTTATTCTTTGTTACAGCAGATAGAGACAGGACAGAGCCCGGCCTTTCGCCGTCTCCACCTGTCCGTCCCCAGGCTAAGTCCGGTCTAAGTCCGGTCTAAGTCCCGGTCTAAGTCCCGGTCTAAGTCCCCGTCTAAGTCCCCGTCTAAGTCCGGTCTAAGTCCCCGTCTAAGTCCCCGTCTAAGTCCCGGTCTAAGTCCCCGTCTAAGTCCCGGTCTAAGTCCCCGTCTAAGTCCCCCGTCTAAGTCCCCGTCTAAGTCCCCGTCTAAGTCCCGGGCTAAGTCCCCATGTAAGTCCCCGTCTAAGTCCCCGTCTAAATCCCCGTCTAAGTCCCCGTCTAAGTCCCGGTCTAAGTCCCGGTCTAAGTCCCGGTCTAAGTCCCCGTCTAAGTCCCGGTCTAAGTCCCCGGCTAAGTCCTGGTCTAAGTCCCGGTCTAAGTCCCGGTCTAAGTCCCCGTCTAAGTCCCCGTCTAAGTCCCCGTCTAAGTCCCCGTCTAAGTCCCCGTCTAAGTCCCCGTCTAAGTCCCGGGCTAAGTCCCCATGTAAGTCCCCGTCTAAGTCCCCGTCTAAATCCCCGTCTAAAGTCCCCGTCTAAGTCCCCGTCTAAGTCCCGGTCTAAGTCCCGGTCTAAGTCCCCCGTCTAAGTCCCGGTCTAAGTCCCCCCCGGCTAAGTCCCCGGTCTAAGTCCCGGTCTAAGTCCCGGTCTAAGTCCCCGTCTAAGTCCCGATCTAAGTCCCGGTCTAAGTCCCGGTCTAAGTCCCGGTCTAAGTCCCGGTCTAAGTCCCCGTCTAAGTCCCGGTCTAAGTCCCCGTCTAAGTCCCCGTCCGTCTAAGTCCCGGTCTAAGTCCCGGTCTAAGTCCCGGTCTAAGTCCCGGTCTAAGTCCCGGGCTAAGTCCCGTCTAAGTCCCGGGCTAAGTCCCGGGCTAAGTCCCTGTCTAAGTCCCCGTCTAAGTCCCCGTCTAAGTCCCGGTCTAAGTCCCGGTCTAAGTCCCGGTCTAAGTCCCGGTCTAAGTCCCGGTCTAAGTCCCGGTCTAAGTCCCGTCTAAGTCCTTGTCTAAGTCCCGGTCTAAGTCCCCATCTAAGTCCCGTCTAAGTCCGGTCTAAGTCCCCGTCTAAGTCCCCGTCTAAGTCCCGGTCTAAGTCTCGGTCTAAGTCCCCGTCTAAGTCCCCGTCTAAGTCCCCGTCTAAGTCCCCGTCTAAGTCCCGGTCTAAGTCCCCGTCTAAGTCCCGGTCTAAGTTCCGGTCTAAGTTCCGGTCTAAGTCCCGGTCTAAGTCCCGGTCTAAGTCCCGGTCTAAGTCCCCGTCTAAGTCCCCGTCTAAGTCCCGTCTAAGTCCCCGTCTAAGTCCCCGTCTAAGTCCCCGTCTAAGTCCCCGTCTAAGTCCCGGTCTAAGTCCCCGTCTAAGTCCCCGTCTAAGTCCCCGTCTAAGTCTCGGTCTAAGTCCCCGTCTAAGTCCCCGTCTAAGTCCCCGTCTAAGTCCCGTCTAAGTCCCCGTCTAAGTCCCCGTCTAAGTCCCCGGTCTAAGTCCCGGTCTAAGTCCCCGTCTAAGTCCCCGTCTAAGTCCCGGTCTAAGTCTCGGTCTAAGTCCCCGTCTAAGTCCCCGTCTAAGTCCCCGTCTAAGTCCCCGTCTAAGTCCCCGTCTAAGTCCCCCGTCTAAGTCCCGGTCTAAGTCCCCGTCTAAGTCCCCGTCTAAGTCCCGGTCTAAGTCCCCGTCTAAGTCCCCGTCTAAGTCCCGTCTAAGTCCTCGGTCTAAGTTCCCCGTCTAAGTCCCCGTCTAAGTCCCCGTCTAAGTCCCCGTCTAAGTCCCCGTCTAAGTCCCCGTCTAAGTCCCGGTCTAAGTCTCCCTACTCTGTTCTCCGTCTCCGTCTCCGTCTCCGAGCTCTGACTATTTATACCAGAATGACAAAGCTACAGACATTTCAAAGCAGAGTGACTTTTGTTTCACACTCATGAGATAACGACGTTTTACATCTGAGGACAGGATAAGAAACAAGACTGTCCTGGAGGATGGACACAGAGACTTCGCACGTGTCTGGTCTGGGTCTGACACACTGACACAACATGACAACAAGACACAACATGAATATACTGAAACTTTCATCACAAATCATTAATCACAATTATTTTGGCCATAATAATCGTGACACCAAATTTCAATATCGTCCCATGCCTGTCCGCAGTATGTCATAAAACGTATCTGTCTCCATGGAGAATGTTCTGAAGTACTGTTAGAAGTATGTGCTACCTCTAGAAAGTTACATATTAATGCTTTAATATTTAAGACAGAACCACCTATAAAAAAATGAAAAAAAATATACTTTAAAGACACATAAACAACAATAACTAGAACATGCCCGATGCCTGTTACTGCTGCGTGTTAAATGCTGAAGTAAATACAGGCAGATGTAGATCAGGACTTGTGCTTTAAAAGAAAAAGTACTGATTGTACTGAGAACAAAATATATTTGTGTGTTTCAGGATATAATGAACAAACTGCGCTCTGACAATCTTTTGGACATGAATTTGGAGAAAAGTAGAGTAAAGGAATTGGTGAGTGGTAACTAAAAAAGACAAAAACAGTTCAGCCCTTTAGATATTATGAATGATGTATTTACAGAAAGCAGAACATGAGAAGAAGCTCTTGGAAACACGAACAGAAATAATGGAAATGGTTGGTATTTTTCTCTCTGTTTTACATTCTTTAAAGAGGGGGTGTTGTGCAAATCGACTTTTAGGAGATTTCTACCATTTCCAACATTGTTCCCTCATCAAAAACATGTGATTAAGTAACAATTTCAGATCAAATTCATTCATAACTTAAGTGTTTTTGCAGACGGCTGAACACGAGCGCCACCTCACTCAAACCAATATGAAGATTGACACTGAAGTCGCCGGGTTAAAAACAATGTTGGAGTCCCATAAATTAGACACGATCAAATATCTGG
>JAIEZT010000021.1:16387018-16395180 GCA_019594935.1 Periophthalmus modestus
AGTCTGTTTTATCAGTTCGGAAGACTATTTTCCCTAAAAAGTGGACAAAGCATGAAGGACTACAGTATATTCTACATTGGCCAGGATGGGGGGCGACACTGACAAACTTCATGATGACTTGGAATAGATGCACGTTTTGCTCCTTTGACCCCAGCACTGGCACAGGAAGGACAGAATCAGTCAAAATTAACCCGCGCTTTGATGAAGAGATATTACGCGATAGAAAGAGCCAAAGACGCTGCAGTAGTTGGTATACTAGTCGGGACATTAGGCGTGGCAGACTACCTGTCTATAATACCCCAGCTAAAAGAAGCTATCCACAAAAGCAGGGAAGAAATGCTATATGTTTGCAATGGGGAAGCTCAATGTCCCAAAACTAGCAAACTTTCTGGAAATAGACATTTTTGTGTTGATTGCGTGTCCTGAAAACTCTTTGCTGGATTCGAGTGAGTTTTTATAAGCCCATAGTAACGCCTTTTGAGATGGAGGTGGCCTGTAATCCAAAGAGGGAATGGTCTGAAGAGTATGTGACTGACTTCAGACATCTGCTGCCAGGTTTGTTTTGAATTTCAAATTATGCATTTTTATTGACTGCACAATCTGTGGTAAATTTGTCAGGACAGTGGCGTGAGCTCCTGCAGTTTCAGGCTGTACAATACGAGAAAAACTGTTTTGCATAACAATAATTTTTTTAGGTACTTTTTGGCACAGCAATTTCAGTTCAAATGTAATGCCTTAAAGGGGCACAGTGTAGCTCTTCAGTCTGCCAACTGGTAGTCTCTACAGATGTTTCCTTTCTTTAGAATGTTCCACAGTATGGCATAAACACACATCTTTCATTTAACAAATGATTGGTGTTATTTCCTTAAAATACCTTGACATTGATGAATACCAAACATTTCTGTGAGCAGACTCGCCTCTCCACAGAGCTGACCTGTAACTTGCCTTAGTGTTGTCACCCGCTGTCTCCATTGAGATGGATAAAGTTAATGCCCTACTCTGGAATATTCCACGCAAAGCAATGACATCTCCATGGAGACATGGCTGACCCTGCACCAGAAAAGTTACATATTACTCTGCACAATGTGTGTGAAATTGCAGTAGAATTGTTGGAGGATGCAGAGTGTGTGAAAGTGTTAAAACCACTTTAGTCACACATTTTTTATCCATTTTTGCTTTGAAATAAAGTTAATCCTGTCACAGTGTGGTATGCAGTCGTCCATAATGACGTGCAGCCTTATTCTAATCTCCCACTTGGTGATCTATATAAATAAAATGTATTATTATTATTATTATCTAATCGTATTTATTGTTTAGGAGGACAAAGCCATGTTCCTTTGGCTGAGCTGCAGGACTTCTCTGAAGCAGATGTTTCCTTGATTTCTGGTGATTTGAGACGACAGTGTTTGGACCCTGAACCGGACCAGGCGTCAGAAAGCTCCTCTTTGGTCCTCAGGAATCAGACCATGACAGTGGCCAACACAAACTCTGCAGGCAAGACAGAAAATTATACATGCATTTGACTGGAATTCTTAAATTCATTATTAAGGAGAAGAGTACTTTTATTTCTCCACAATAGGGAAATTTGAGTGTTGTAACGCAAAGTACAAGAACCACAAGAGAATCAAATTATGCAGTCGGATTAACCACTCTAACATCTCTCCCCATTTTTGCCCACAGAGGGGGCTGTGAACAGCTTTTAAGTGTTTTCATTCTTTTTATTTTATTCATATAACTTTTCCATCTCCTTTTGGACTGTTATTGTCAAAGTCATTTCCCATGTAGATGTAGAAGTCCAAATATTCTCAATGAGACTGAAGATTATAAAGTGTTTTGGAATTCAAACTCTCCAGTCAAAGTTATAAGCATCTAATGTAGTATCTAAGTTACTTTTGAATCAGTATTTGTCTAATAACTTAAAATCTTTTGTTCTTTTTGTTTTATAGCATCGTTTTTGTCTGGGCGCAGCTGGCAGGGTTTGGAGAAGAAGTTGGGAGAGACACCAGTGGTAAAAGCAGTGGAAGGCAGGAGAGGGATCGCGATCGCCTACGAGGAAGAGGGGACATCTTAAGTCCTCTGTTCTGGACCAACGTCACTACTTCACCTAAACAAATAATGCACTCGCACTGTTCAGCACAGATATATTATTTATTGTCAATACAAATAGTCAAGTATGAGAGTGTACATGTATTCACACAAGATTTAATTAAAACATATTCATAAAATGTCAAAGATTTGTCTCATTATTTAATACATTTTATCAAACAATTTGCTTTTTTACTTTTTCATATAAATATAAAGATTCAAATGAAACTTGGAAACTTTTTGAAAGCCTTCAGTCACTGCCCATTGACGGGTAGCTCCTCAACAAAGGAAGCTGGAAATATGCCGGTTTTCTCACCACACTGACCCTCGATCC
Organism: Periophthalmus modestus; assembly: GCA_019594935.1. Lineage (NCBI taxonomy): Eukaryota > Metazoa > Chordata > Actinopteri > Gobiiformes > Gobiidae > Periophthalmus > Periophthalmus modestus. Next base: position 16,389,438 of record JAIEZT010000021.1, read on the forward strand.
AGTCCTGGTTAACTAAAAAGAGAAAAGAGAAGGGGAAAAAAGCCAGTTAACTTTTTATAATATTCATTTTACAAGACTGAAGCTACAGGTTAAGATGAATTTTCCTACTTCTAGAGAGTAAAAGGATCTTGTCTCCTTCTTGAAAACTAAGATCTTCTGGATTCGAGGACTCATAAGTGTGAAGAGCGATGAGGGAAATCTGTGGTTCTGGAGGAGGCTAGAAGGACCAGTATAAAAAACATTAATACACAAATCTGAATGTTTCCCACGTGTCTGATACAGAAATGAACAGCCCATATAATTAGCTCACCTCATAGACTTTACACCACATAGTGAGGCGTCCATCTTTGGCTCTGGTCCACACAGTTTTCATGTCTGTTTTTGCATTGATTACACTCTCTCCTGTCTCTTCTGGGGTTAAACTAAAAAAAGAACAAAAATATGTTATTAGTGAGACATTTCAAGATTATAAAACAGGGCAAACATGTCACATTATGAGACTTCTCCACTGGTCAAAACAAACTCAACATTATTACATTTCCCGATACACATTTTAATCATAGGCTCATTTTTACCTCAAGATTAACGATGTCGTGTCAAGTTTCAGCTTCTTTCCTATTTTGTTGATGAGTACTTCATAAGAGGAGCCCAACGGTAGAGAGATTGCAAAGGTAAAAGTGAAGTGGATTTTGACGACACAGGTGTTGTCTGCATCCTGGGACTGAACAGAGGTTGACACCATCATTTTAGATTTAATATTTTTGCAGTTAGTCAGAGTTTGAAGAATATTTGAATACCTTTTTGTTTTGATCAGCTTCACTTTCCACAGCAGGAGTTTGATCGCCTAAACAGAAACCATTAGTGGTAGTATTTAAAAGATTGTAATCACAAAAATACTGCAATTACCAACCTTTTCTTTTAGGTCGCGTTGGTGGTTCCCGTGTTGGAGGTGTATCTATTCCCTGTTATAGTGAATTTGTCATTGCAGCGACACCAAATATAACAAAACATGCTGTAGTTTTTAAAGGTCCCATATTACACAAAAGTGACTCTTGTAGCTTTAAGTCGTGTTTTAATGTTGTTCCCTCCTCAGAAACAGACCTGGAGTTGTGTTTTGTTTCATTTCACACATGTCTGAGATCCAAATGATTCTAGTGAAGGTGTGTGGAGTTTAAAAACACTGTGGAGCACTTCCTGTGTACCACATGATGACATCATTACCACAGGTGGAATAGAGTGTTTTCTGCTTGAGAGAAGAACTCAGTTTAAATCTGCAGGGTTTGTGTGTTAAACATGTGTGAATGAAACAAAACAACTCCAGGTTTGTTTGTGACGAGGAAACAACATTAGAACAGATCAGAAAAAAGTGTAATATGGGACTTTTAATGTTGCTGACAGAACAATTTTACCTCTGGTCTTTTAGAAGTGGGTGAAATGTCCAGTGGCTGCAGATAATTGTAAGGAACAAGCCCCTTCTGCGATGTACACAGTTTTTAATAGAACAGGAAGTCTAAATAATTGATATTTCATTTGAAGGGTAATTATATGATCTTACTCTCCCATTGAAAATAACAGACGCCCAGTTGTCAGCTCCCTTCTGAAGCACGAACACAATATTTCCAGGCACTACTGCCAACTCGTCACTAGTCTCAGGAAATAACTCGAATAAAACTATGAGCTTTTCCTTCTAAAGCTCTACAATGAACAGATAAATAGACAGAGAGATAGATAAAATACATTGATAAATAGATACATTGTTCACTTCATGTACAGAAAATACAGGAAAAAGAAAAAAAGCGTGAGCTGATTTACTTGAAGACTCCAGGCTCCTTCGGACTCATAGGGCCATCTTGCACCTGTCAGTTAAGTATGCAAAAACAGGACATGTAAGGAACTGTACACACCGCAGTTACACCACAGGTTAAAGCAATCATTTCCCCATAGTGTTGTGACAATACAGTTGAACATCAGTGTTATACCAAGGAAAAGGTTTCTTTAAAGCTCCTATATTACGTAAAGTTGACTCTTGTGACCTTCAAGACATGTTTTAAGAATGTTGTTAGCTCCTCAAAAACACAGACCTGGAGTTGTGTTTTGTTTCATTCACATGTTTTGTCATTAGTCTGTCTACATCTCAAAAGCTCAAAATGCTCTGTTCCACCTTGTGATGTCATGAAGTTGTAGTTTTCATGTTAACAGCTCCTTTTTACCTTCAGTTCAGTGTAGATTGGCAATTCCAGGATTGAAATGACCCAAATGATTCTAGTGAAGGCGTATTCAGTTTAAAAACACAGTGGAGCACTTCCTGTATTACCACATGATGACATCACAAGGTGGAACAGAGCATTTTCAGTTTGAGAGAAGAACTCAGCCTAAATATGCAGAGTTTGTGTGTTAAACATGAGTGAAATAAAACACAGCTCCAGGTCTGTTTGTGATGAGGAAACATTAGAACAGATCAGAAAACAGAATAAAACAGAGTCTAAACTGATGCTAATTTTGATTCTAGTTTTTATCAATTCTATCCATAATATTGAAACTAAACCATAAAGCAGAATTAAAGCCCCCAAATACACATAAATCTCATCATAGTACAGAAAAATAATCAAAATGTTCCCTCTAATGCAAAGAAAAAGTCCACACGATAAATACCCCAAAATCTGAAAAATTCATCTGAACGATAAGTTGATATATTCATTATCGTGACAGGCCTAACTTGTTGAGGCTGCTATGTGTATGATAACGAATTATTACAAAAATATTAATCAACTTTCTATAGCAACTTAAGTGTATTACTGGTAAATGAGAGAAAATGACCTGTGGTTGTAATGGTGCAAATCCTGAAAACTGATCTTGTGGAACAACTGAGGCAACGACCTAAAAATAAAAAAGTCATTCACAATATATATATTTGAATCCCGTTTTGGTCTGGATTTGTTTGAATTTTGAATGAAACTCGTCCATTAAGTGCATTACCTTTGCTTTTCCCAGGTAGTCCTTCTTCTCTAACTCTGCCACATAGTGCTTATTTGGCCTGAAAAGCTCACTGGATGGGAACTCCACAAGTTTGAACAGCTTTTGTTTCTGTAAATTAAAACAAAACTCTCATTATTAAACACATGAAGAGGAAATGTGAGTTGGATCTATAAGACTGAATTAGTTCTGAAAAGTCCTGTCTAGTGGGACACACAGGAGGCTGGGACAGGGGCACTGACCAGAATAGACTGAAATGCTTTGTCGATAAGGTTGAGTTTGCTTTCTGTCTTGTATTCCAGGGCCTTCTGCAGGTTTCCTTGGGCGTTTTTTCCAATTTCCCAAATGAGCTTCAACTAGAGCCATGTTGTGAAGAACCTTGGAAACAGAAACACTCATAATATGACACTGTATTCACACACTGATTTAAGATATATCCGAGGAACAGCTCCTTTATGTGGCTGTATATTTCAACATTACAGGTGTTCTAATTGAAAATGATATAATCCTATTGTGGGTGGGCTCGCCTCTGCCCTGATCAGATCCACCAGAAACATGTACAACCATAAAAGCATGTAGCGTACCTCACATGCAAACAGCTTGTATCTGAGACCAAGAGCTTTGTAATCGATCAGCTGGTTTCCTCGAAGTGCTTTGTAGGCATTTGTGAAGTCACCTAAACACTCCTCCAGCCTTAAAACATCATTAGAGGGTTATTATGAAACACATGTTTGTAGTAGTAGTTGCTGTAATAGTTGTAGTAGCAGTAGTGGTAACAACACTGTAACTCCTAGTACTAGCAATATGACTCAGTAGTATCATTTTGAAGTAATTGTGTTGTGAGTATGTCCTCCAAAGTGTTAAAGGTCCAACATGCAACTTTTCTGCTCGTCTACATGGAGATTTTTATTGCCTTGGTTAAGGAGACATCACCAGACCAAGTTACAGATCAAATCTGTGGAGAGGTGAGCTGCTCACCTTAAGAATGTGTGTTATTTTTGAGCAATAAAACACCTGTAATTCAATATATGTTTGATAAGTCTAATAACATACTGGACCCCCCACTGGAAAAGTTACAAATTGCACCTTTAAAAACACTTATTGTCATTCAGTGAATTGTGAAACTGTTTATCTTGCCTCTCCTTTTTGTAGAAGGTAATTCCTCTTTGAAAGAAGGCCACAGCCAAGTGTTCATCTTTGCGTATGCTGCCATCAAAAGCCTGAGAAAAAAAAAGTATATATATATACACACATTTGTTTCAAAATATTGGTATTTCCACATGAGTAATAGAGAAATAGTAACTTCTTCTTTTTCAATGACTTGCACTTTGAAAATACCCTTCCTCGTCCTTATCACCTACAATCAGTAAAAGTGTGTACAGTGATTTACATACAACTACATCATAATTATGACTATACATAATTAAATTCTGCAATTTTTAGATTCAGACTAAATTGGGAATAACTCGACTAAAACCAGGGACTAAACCAGGACTAAACCAGAACTAAACCAGAACTAACCAGGACTAAACCAGGACTAAACCAGTAAACTAAACCAGAAATAAACCAGGACTAAACCAGGGCCAATATGCATGCAGATGTTTGGGTACCTTTTCAGCAGCATCAAAATCTTTGTTGAGAAGATGAAGACAGCCAATGTTAAAATAAATTTTGGAGTTTGGTTCTTCTATGGCCAAGAAAATCCTGAGGGCTTCTGGGAGGTTCTTTTTATCCACACATGTCACAGCCTCGTCCCACTGCCGCAGAGTGGTCCACAAAGGGCATGGTGTCTGCTGCACTTCACCAAACCTCATCTAACCAAATTCAGAAACTCTTGTGATTTGTACCAGACATAACAGGAAGGATGTGATTACAATATGGTGTGGGGGAAACTTCAGCACTGGTGTCACTTCTGTTTTAGTGACACCTTGTTAACCACATTTCATTTGTAATCAGCAAACACCTCCAACTCACAAATTCAGATGTTATATAATCACAATACAATAATTCACCTTTTACAGATATACATACATGCGAATATACACAGGGTGGCAGGTATTTTAGTTTATGGGCCTGGAGCAGAGACAGTGTGGCTCACCAGCGCCCCTCCTTTTGGCCAAAGAAGGGCAGTGACAAGAAAATGGTCCAATAGTTCACGCAGGTGTTCGTTTGGCTCTCGATCCCGCTGCATAGGTGGGGAAACAAATCTATTAATCCAGGTGTTTTGAACATAAACTTGTGATGCATCCTGGTTGGTGGATGGTGAACCACTGGTGGTTCACTGTCTGCCTGGGTCCGTAAGTGTGTCTGGTTGTGTGATAAGACTTTCCATGAAGATAAGCTCAGTGTCATACTGTTGAACATTCTAGGCAAAAATAACATCTTCCTTAAAGAGAATCAGGGTGGTGGATGCTCTACACCGTTCCCTTTAAATCCGACTAGTAAATATGTGTGAGTTAATGTTGTGATCTCTTTAAAATGTGGTTTACCTCATAATGAAAGTTAGCTCTGTACTTATGCTAATGTGTAAAGTGTTTGACCTTTAGCATGAGGTGATGAAGACTGAACATGCTCGAGGTTGTACCACTTAAAAAACCAACAACATCCTGCAAGGAAGAGTGAGCATAGTCTTTCTTTTCGCCACATCTATCAACCTCTACACAAATCGCCACAGGATCTGGTTCATATGGATTGAAGCCGAAATAAATCTTTGCTTAAGCCTCAAAAGCACTGCTGCCTTGGATTTCAGAGGTAAGTTTAGATAGTGAGC